>SMMW01000053.1:92500-315253 GCA_004794655.1 Marisa cornuarietis
TTTCCCCTTCTCTCCACTTATCCACAAGCGCATCGTCAGGATGCATCTAGTTTCATCTTCTACGAGTGAGAAAAGTCTGAGAGGGAACGTTGAGGGAGGTGGAAATGAGAAAATGGAGAAGATGAATCCTGAAACTCAAAAAAGGAGACAAATCTGACAATAGCTTCAGGTTGGTTCATGATGGGCAGCGCCAGCCTTTGAAAGAGGTCCCATTCGCTTTCTTTTGACCTCCTCACTATTGCCGGCGGAAATGTGATCCAATTACCAGCCTCACCACTCAGCTTGGGTCCGCGTGCTGAGCGGCGACTGCTGTTGGACAATCTCGCCTCTGCTGGTCCATGGGGTCCTCCCGGCGGCTCTTTCTTTGCGCGGCGAGTTACCGGCCCTGGAACCCTAGCGGCCGTTGTGGGGATGTGCCGTTGGATGCTGGATGAAGTCAAAGGATGCTAGCGGCCTCAACGTGTCTCCCTGGCGTGGCCAGACGTCCGACGTCGTTTCTATGACAACGGAAAGTCGGAGGGGGGGGGAGGGGAGAGAGAAACTCGGCGACCTGTGCGAGAGGGTCTGGAGAAGACACAACAGTTATGATGACAGTGATGTCAGTATGACAAACCTCTGATGTCATTGATAGTTCTTATCGTCAGATACATTGATGGAATAAATCAATAAAATCAATGATCAGTAAATCAACGAAATGAAAAATGTCAGAAACGGGTATTGTTCCTTTATTTAAGTGGAGCAAACAGTCCTTTTGTCTTATTTTTGGGGAAACAGAATGGCGCTGGTTTGCCCACGAAAGCATTTCTTTGCCCACCCAACAGAGAGGTACCTGATTTATCAAGAAAGTCAAAAGCGGATCAAAAGGCTTAGGTTCTACGCACCATGCCGCATAAAAAACCTTTATATCGTACTACTCCTTCTAGACTATTGGACAATTTATGCTTCCATGGTGTGTACATTGCATACTGGGATAAACATTATTAACACAAAATAATATTTTCTTCTTATACTATGTTCAGTGTATAGTGCACAGACCGAATGGGTACTGACTCGTCACCAGTTGTACAAGGCCTGTCGGCAAAATGGTATAAACCTCCTTTGTGACTGACTTCTTGATGTCAAATGCTGAAGTGAATAATTGCAACATGAAAATGCAGACATAAATTCCTTTTCATGTTTTAAAGGTAATTAATTATGTCGTAATATTTTGCAACACGCAAATACACCGGTCTTTTCTTCTTACATCTGCTTGATGGCATAAATCTCTTCAAAGTCCGCCATATGCACCGGCCGGAAACGGTCACTGACAAACATATTCATTACCATCATACGACTTTATTTAGCCACAAGGGCAATTTCAAGAACGGCAACAAAGACTCTGAGAAATGGCGGGTGACGCGAGGAGTGACCTCCCCATGTCCAGGACCATCGTGAATGGGATTGTGTCACACAAAATCGAAGTGTTGAGCCAACTATAAGCTCCAGATAGTGGCGGTTGGGTTGCACTTCTTAGGAAAACGCCTTTGCTTGAGTGACAGCTGAGGATAAAAGGGATGGCGTTATCTCCCTTGTTCTGTGTGCCCCCAGACATCCTGACGGGCCGAAGTCAACTCAAGTTTTAGAACGAGGCTGAGGACAAGAAACCGGTCAATCGGGCTCTGCTATACAGCTTTTGATTTTCTCGTTTTTTTTTTTAGTTCTTTTTCTCCTTTTCCTTCTTGGTCAATTCCGTAAAGAAGATTGGCTCGGAACATCAGTCTTGTGCTTACGTCATGCAATTTGGGCATAAGCCCACAAGCTGGAGATCTTCAGTTGATTCTCTGGTCAGCAGCAAGCTTGCTAGTGGCCGCCCAGTGAATCTGTCGCCAGAAAAAGCAATTCCATTCCCCGAGAAAGCAAGCGGCACGTCAATCAATCCTCCATGGCTTTAGTCGTTTTTTTAATTTAATTTTCCGTGCGTCACATCTTGAGCCAGAGACGGTCTCTGTGTTCTGACCAAGCAGCTGTAAATAATTCGACAGGCATTGAAGTCAGAGAGATAATTATGGCTTGCTGCTTGCACTTGGAGCAGCAGTCACACTGCCATGGCGGTTTATTGTCGTGACCTTTTCGAAGGGCAGCCCCTTAGGGCATCGCAGGGATCGACTGGCATCGACGTTCGGTGTTAAAAGAAAACAAAGTCTGGCCTCGCTGTTGCCCCGAAGTCTGGAAGGCAGCCATCGAGACGGTGTGGACGGGCACGCTAACTCGGGTCTGCACTTCCACCCAAGGCATGAAGATCAGGCGCACTCGTGGTGCATGCACAGACTGCAGGCACGCGTGGTCAATGAAAGTTTTTTTCCCTTTGGACATCTACTGCATAAACATGGCTTCTAAACTCGTGTCCCTGCCACCGCACTCAGGTTTTAAAAAAAGCGAATTCTTTAATTTGCAAGCAAATCGATTACGACTCTCAAGATCCAGACAAAAATAGTTCAGTGATGAGCTATTCTTCAGCCTCATCTGCCCCCAGTGAATAGGAGAAATTGTGATTGGAAAGAGGAGAGTTAATCAAGGATTGGAATTTAAGAAGGTCAAACCGAGAAACCTCACCGCTCTTTTTCTCTTTCTCTCTCTCTCGCATGCAAACGAAATATTCCCCTCCTGGTGGTCTCATCCTCTGTGTTTGTGTGTGTGTGTGTGCGCGCGCGCGCGCGTTCTTTGTAAGCGAGCATGGGGAAGATTCGAAAATCAGAATGATGTGTTAGCGAGGCTGGAGAAGGTTCGCTCGAGGCAAACGGAGACGTAACGGTAGCAATGATGGAGACGAATTTAGTGGGTCGCTGATGGACTTTTTGCCGGAACAGGACAAGTGATTAAAGGTCTACTTGACAAAATAACGCGCAGATGCACCCATCAACCTTCCCGCTGGCGTATTTTTTTTTTTGCATCCTTAACGTTTTTACTGTCCTCTAGGCAACAAGAATGATAACCGCTGGAAATGTCTGCTGCTAGCGCAGCGCGGCTGTTGGAATGACAAATGGAAATGAAAAGATAAGGAAAAGAACAATAAATGGAAAAAGAGGATAAATAATCAAAAAAGAAGAAAGAGAAGACAAAAGACAACGGATAGAAGGGAGAGAAACCGAATCGTAGTTTTATCATAGCTCCATACCCCTATACTACAAAGTACAGTAGGCTCTGTGACTAATCTTCCAGCACAGACACCTGACATTTGACCTGCCCAGAACGGTCGTCTAATACTTTATTTACCTGTCACACCTAACAGAAAGGCCAAGCTGCCAGTACTTCCAGCTCTCGTTGCAAGGTTCTCAGCATCTCATGTTGTGCATCACCAGTACTACAGTGGTTACAGTTACTGAGGACTTGATGTATGGGCGACCCTTGTGTTTCCCTGTCAACGAGACAAGCTGGCACTGCTACCCTAACCATGTCTCACCTGTAAGGAAATACGAAAGGCCACCCGTGATAGTATTGTTTCAGAAGACATTAAAATCCCGATAAACCAACAATGAACGAATAAACAAATAAACAAGAACCAGAAAATGGTTTCTCTAGAGACCTCGCCTCTCAGCAAACTCTTGTCCATTAGACTGTGCACCACCTGATTGTCTTTCTGCGGGTATAATTAAAAGTTTGTATAACTTTGTACAAGTAATTATAGTATAATTTTGTATCGATGAATAATTTTCTGGATATTTGATAAAATTAAGCCTTCTATTTTAAAAGATAGAATGAGAACATGTACAAAAACATTGGAACAAAAGCAGTCAAGGTTTAGAGATACTGGGGCACAAAAAGTCCAGGATATCTGTAGGACTTACTGAACACACCGGTATTCGTCTGGTGTCACACAGACTGGTGTGTCCATCTAAAGGAACAGCCAAAGTGACGACGAAGAAGGTGAAATGACGATAAGCACCGTTGGGGAGGGAATCACCAGACTGGCTGGCAGTGAAGCAAAGCAACACTCACAGGCACATTGAGATGCTGTCAGCGCAGGAAGTAAGAGGACATCTTTATTTCCAGACATTGTGACCGCATCATTACTTCTTCTTTAATTAGTCGAGAGAATTAGACACCCGCTGGACCCGTTGTCACTACCTTAACCGCTAGAAACATGCGCACGCATGTATTAGTTGCGTGACTGGTCACGTGACCACGACATCGTGGTGTCACACGGGGGGGGGGAGGGGGCCGACAGGAAGCCGACGGCGTCTTTGATTTATTGATCAGTTCAGGGAGAAAAAGAAAGACGGATTACTCGCTTCCTAATGGCACATGCATTATGGGCGCAGATGCCTGCCTACGCGAGAAAGGGTATTTAGCTGTCAGTTCTCCCTCCCATCCACCCAGCCTCCCTTCAATAATCGCTTATAAAACTTCTCTCATGAAAGTTCCCTGCCAGCAACATGTGTGGACGGAAGGATGGATCCTGTCTAGTCATTTCTATGACAGCGTCTGGCAGCTTCCATTAAACTGTGTGAGTGCGCGTGTGTGCATAGTCTGTGCATCTGTTTCTCTTTTGCGCGCGAGCTCGCGTGTGTGCGTGCGTGTGTGTGCCTCGAAAGTGAAGCGCAATAAGACTCCTTGTCAGCACTCGTTCCTGTAGTCTGAGGATGCAATTACCGGAGGTTTCACACTCAAAGGGTGAAAAACGACGACGGAGGCAAACCCGATGTAAGCCCGGTGTGTGCAGACCGGCTACTCCAGGAAAAGGTCATCCTTCAGTCGAGGAAACCAGATGCTCGCCGAGTTCAGGTGTACTTGGTGCTGGTAGGGGGTAGGGGAGAGATTTGATGCTTCTTCTGACAGTGCTGCTGCTTGTTCATGTTCTGTAGTCAGTTCTGAACAGTCTGAAGTCCCCCCATGCATCTTTTGATGCACCCTCCATCTTTCAATAATAATACTATGATAAAGAAGAAGAAAAAGGAAAAAAGCATTTCTAAAAAGCATTTACCTTTTTTATAGTGAGTGAAGCATTTAAAAAAAATTAAAACAGCAGAATAAGTAGATTCAGAAGCACACCTTGCATCTACAGAAACAAACGGGGGGATGGGGTTATTAAGATAAGGTTGTGAAAGACGATGAGTAAAGAGAGGCCATCAGCTACTGGAAGTTTTTTCAAGCTATGCGGGTCTTGAGATTCTCTAAAAAAGCTAGCTTTTAAGCCGGTGACTGTACATAACGATAGGGCTAAGGCTCTACACACACTGGGGGTTAGAGAAGGAAAAGAACTTGTGCCCAGACTTGTTTTGTCAGATGTGATGCGCATACAAGAAATCCGTGATTAGCAAACCTGAGCACGCCATTCACTCCCCTGGTGGGGCATCCAGATCTCACATCCTGGAGCCAGACGATGGTGGCAACAAGACCACGGAAGACGCTGACACACAACACAAACTCTCCCATTACAAGGTGGTAAGATTGTCACGTGACCTTACAGTCGCAGGGGAGTGAGGTGTAGGAGGCTCTGACTAATCTTGGAGTCAGCTTTTGTTTATGGCGGTCCCCACCTTAACTTCTAACCCGTTGAACAAGTACCCATCCACAGCATAGTCATCGTGTTGGTAGAGGGGAGAGTAACTCTGAGTAACCGAATAGCGAGCACTTTACCGGGTTTAAACGCATTACTATATTTTTCATCTACCAGTATACGTGTGATTTTACATAAACAGACCCGAGAAAAGAGTTGATCTAAGTAAGTCATTTTGATAATCAAGCGGTGAGCGACGTCCCTGCTTCAGGAATGTTTTGAAAAAATGTATATTTTATTTTTTCGACTGCTTGCGTCTCACTTGCCCTTCACGACATCAACTCTACGAGTGTTCACCTTATTGCCGCCAGGTAGGTCCAGCAGCGTCTACCATCCTCTCTACTTCACGTGAGGTCGCGAGGTCGCATCCAGTGATCTCCCCTTGACTAGTGCACACATGCAGGTGATCACAGCCGTGTGTTCACATTCAGCGACATAAAGGTCCCCCCTCTCCCTCGACACAAACAAACAAACAATAAAATAGCGAGGCAGACAACTGGACGTTAATTATATCATCATGCACCGGGCGCAGGAATCCAAGGCAACCGACCGACCCGCGCATCCTGCGCACGCACCGAAGCAGGCGCCGGCTTGTACTCTAGTGGCGGCATCCTCCCCGCCCTACCTCCTCCACAATCATACGGTGGTTCGCTCTATCCAGCACGTAAAGCCCTCGAGAGCTTCCACCGCCAAACCCCATCGTCTGCGTCCGTCCAGTCTGGTTGGAAGCCACGCAGCGGCAAAGCGCTGACTGCATCTTATCGTTTCATCTAATGTCGGCTATCAAGGGAACATCGCCGTGACAATTATTTTTCGCCCCTTTGAGCAGCATCTTACGTGCCATTAAAGACCGTTGCCAGCAAATGAGGGATGAGAGATTCAGGTGGAGAGCTTACCTGCTCAGGGGAAAAATAAGCGGCGCACAGTGTCTGCGGAAAACAAGTGAACCGTGAAAGGATAGATAACGGGCAGACGACGTGAAAGGGACCTTTCAGAAGATTCCACAGTAAAGTGGTGGCAGAGCCAGAAAGAAATGCTAGATGTAAGAACAAAATAAGGTGCTGTAAGGTGCTGCTAGTGTAAGAAAAAGGATGTGATACAGTGACAAACCAGTAATGATAAACGTTACAGTAACAAATCACGTAGTAGGATTTCGTCAAACGTCAGTGAAAGTACGTGACACAGGAACAAGACAGTGGTAGTCTATCTTACAGGAACACCACGGCACCAAAACACAGCTGGAGATCGTGTCAGAACATTTGTATGTTGGCAGTTAACGGAAACCTCGTAAACGGATGACTGCAAATGCAGAGAGACAACACACGCACACACACACACACACACGCACACGCACAATGCCTGCCGTGAAATGCTGCACGGCGGTCCCCGAGAGACATCTCCTGATGCCATGCAGCGAGAGCCGAGTCTTTGAGAGGCGAAGGGGGTCCCTCCACTGGAGGCGGGGTGGCGGCGAGCGTTGTTGAGGATAATAGTTCCTCACAGCATCGCACGTGTGGACTGGCGGCCCTCCGACCTGCGTCGAGCTGTGCGCTGCCCACCCTCTGCCTTCTGCACGCGCTGTTCGGCGGTTAGAGGAGGAGGAGGGAGATTGCCGCAGGTAAGTGATTTACATTCTTCTCGCACCGCTGAGCGATTTGCGCTGAGGTCAGCAGCGCTGGGAGAGTAGATGGCACTGTTCTTCTCTCTGATGTTAGTGTGCTGAGCTCTCCATGGGCCTATTCCTTGCTGTTTGGGCCACAGTCTCTGGTGGCACTAAGAACACGTGGAGGGTGTCGTTTATCACTGACTTCACACACGTATCACACAGGTTGCAGATCTCCGTCAGCAATTACCGCCGTAAAGTCGCTGCTGCAGCTACTGGCGTTGTTAACATAGCAACCATCGAGACTTCAAGGCCGCCAAGACCACGGAGGTTGCTGTAGCTGTGTTCCAGCTGCGTGGCCATTATTGCGCACACTAAGCTTTCCATTGTGTGATTTTAGAGAAGACTATGAAAAAAAAAGATTTTCTCCCATTGCCCGATTGATTTTAAGTGAGTGAGTAATTGTGGGGATGAAAGGTTACCAGTACAGTGCTGCCTATCTGGTTACAGATTAAACACACACACGCACGCACGCACGCACGCACACACACATGAGAGAGGGAAGAGAGAGAGCGTGTGTGTGTGTGTGTGTGTGTCGGATACAGGTAGAGAAACAGTGGTAGAGAGAAGAACGTTGTTATCGTGAAGCAAACCACCTTTTGTCAATGTCCATGATTATTTCAAGACGGCCACCTGCTTGATATCCAGTGAAAATTGGATGTACAGAGTTCAGATCTCGTCTCAGGCACTGAATAGTTTCTCTGGTTGTGTCTAGAGGCTTACTTGCTGGCTCGTCCCCTGCTGGTTATAGTTTGGATTTACGATGGCGTCAAAACATACTTTGAATTTTGTTTTACTACAGTACTCTCTAAATTACATAAAATACTTGAGACTTCATTAATAAATAAAGCTTTGTGTTATCTAGTGCTCTGAGCACGTTTAAGGAAAACTAAAGAAACCTATATAGGTTAGGTGTATTAAATGTATATTTTCAGCTTACGATATTTTTAATCTAGGATGGATTTATCGGGGCGTATCACCATGGTAACTGGAGGAGCATCCATACAGTACTTCGCAGACCTGTGTTTGAAATTGTTTGCTTTCCTTTTCCATAAATCCAGTCACGGGCTACATCATTGCTGCGATTAATCATCTCTTCACCACATTGTCTCATTTTACTCTCTCTCTCTTGATTTCTCATATCTGTGGTTGTATGACAGAGGGCAATAGAATGGTAAATGACTATAAACTGCGATGGCCATCGACTAGTTAGATGAGCGGTCGACTTAAGGCCTGTAGGGGCAGAGCGGATCAACAAGTCCATGGCTGTCTAACCCTGACATAATAAATGTTGATGATCAGATCAGATGATCGGTGTAGACAGGACTAGATGATGATCTGTTATGTGACCGATGCCGTGATTAGCTGTTTATTGGTGACATGGCCCCAGGAAGGTGGCTGTGTCTGAATTATGTTGTGGATGTAGGGAACTGGAGAGACGAGCTTCACAATGTTGCAACACTATGACAGTTTGATTACTTGCATCGAATGTCACTAGACTGACATTTATTTCATCCGTTCAGCTTGCATCGTCGGACTGATGTTAACGACAGTGTTCTACGAGTCATTGCTGTTATTAGAAAACTCATTTCTCGTTGTTGCTGACGTGTGAAAGCAGATATGCGTGCACATACACACGCACACGTACACACGTACTTTATGTGGGCAGGCAGGCACGGAATGTATTGATGTATATAAAATAGAGACTAAGAAATGTACAGATTTAGAAAGGTTTATTCATCTCAGTCGCTTTCCCAGCACGTAATACTATTTTTTCAAGTTTGCCAGGCAGTTAGTATTCTTGCGCTTGACTTCAATATGTCTGACTAATTTTATTAAAATATAACAACCTTACGAAATCTAGAAGTATTTACAGAGAAAAAAACTTCTCCATGGGTTACAACTTGTCTGTGCCATTCAAACGATGTCCCTCCCCTGAGACTGAAGCACTTGATTAGCGCCATGTTGCTTGCTTATGATGGGGTGACCTCAGCATGACGTCATCACTCCTGACGTCTGCCACAAACTGTTAGAAGCTGAGCGGCCATGTTTCTTCTCCATTTGTATGAACTCTCAGGTAATTACAGTTAAGTTTCGCTGCAAACTATTGTGAGGTATGTTTAAAAAGTAATAGCGAAATAATAGCGTGGTGTTACATTGTGGAAGGCGTTACAGTCGAAGTAGATTTCTTCACCGCAGTTTGATTTCCTTGCGTACATCTGGAATAAACAGTAGATTTCACACTGTAAACAACGGCTGAGGTGTAGGAGCTAATCATAATTAATTGGTCTCTGGTCGATTACAGTCTTTATCGTCGATTTTCCCACTTGCTTGAACAAATCAAAAATAATAAATTAATTGAAATAACGTAGAGAATCCTGTCTGGTCGTCTGCAGATCTATTCCTGGCCTGTCCGACCTAAATAAATCTCAGATGTTACATTGTTATAACATATTCTCTCTCTCTCTCTCACACACACACACACACGCACACACACACACGCCCACACACATACACACACACACACAATCTTAAATGCAATCTCAACCTTCTTTCAGTAAGTAATAACTGAGTATTTCGTTAAGCTTTGCAGTCTAATAACCCTAAAGTGACGGACAGAGTAACATTTTTCATTCGATTATTCAGCTAATTATAACTCTTGTTCGCGTATTATTTAATAATACAGTCTGGATCCTTTTGTGCGACCCACTGACCTTTAGAAATCGTCAAACAAATGTGAAATGTCGTCCACAGTCTGCCGCAGTCTCTTTCATCCAGCGATGACTCATGTCAAAACATGGATTTTTAATAACGAGGCCAAGAAAAAATCCGCTACAATGACCTAAGCAATTGGAAGCCAGCTCCCTCAGTATCCAAGTGTAGCGCGCACGCACGCACGAACACACACACACACACACACACACACACACACACACACACAAATTAACTACTTCCAAATCACCTTTAGTTTCCTTTAAAATATTTTAAAAAATAAGGAAATCTGTGATTAAGTTCCGTGTCCTGATACCATGAAAACAAATGTGATCTGTAACCTGATACATTATGAATCTCGAAAGAGTTGAGCTCATTTTATTCACTTTCATAATTAAAGTTGTTATGAGCAGCAGATCTTTACATAAAGGCGCGCAGGTTCGATATCCTTGTGGCGCAGGTAACATTTTCCCAGCAGACCCAGCTTTCGTGAAGGGTACCTGATTCCGTAACAGGTTGGAATACGTAATGCAGCCAAAAAACATGTTAATGATTCCATATAAAAGCTGACCCCAAGAAAAGTCTCTAACACCACCTTCCCCAGATGACTTCAGGTAGTTTCTGTAACGACCTTTATCTTTGTTTGACTTTCTTTAACAATAAAAGTTTTCAGTTTGTAATTTATTAGGAAATTAAGCCGACAGGATGAAATGTAGATGCCCTGATGCTGTGTTTGTATCAAGTCTACAACCTAATACTAGGCTACATGCTGGCTATAACTAACCTTCCCAGCATTCAAGTCCACCTCCTGCTGACATCCGGAATGAAGAAGAGTTGGTCATATAGACTGAGAGCACCGGTGATATACACTTTAGGTTTTACACCCTCCTCATCTCCTTTCTTTTTTTCTGTTTTTCTCATCACTAGCCAGGAACTGCATTACCTTCACCCAGAGGTCAATCGTCTGTTCGGTCTGCACTTATCGTAAAAGTCAGATTTTGACGATTTGTGTTCCTTGCAATATTTTTGTCTAACCTAATCCATTAGAGCATCAGTTTGTATCCGCCTCCCTCCCGAGGCTGTCTGTGTCTGTGGCTGTCTACATTATGTGTTCGTATCCTGTCGCCGTCTGTTAATGTTACAGTTTTCTTTCAGTGTTTGTCTCGTGCCCTTGTCTAGTCTGTCTGTCTGTCTGTCTCGTGTGACTGTCCGTATAAGTGTTTGTTTCTTCAGTCACTGTTTGTCTCGTGTTTCTGTCTATCAGTGTCTGTCTAGACTCGTAAGCAGTGTCTGTTTTGTGTCACGAATGATCTTCTCATGGCCCTGCCACAGTCTACCCTTGTCTAGTATCGGTGTCGATCAT
The DNA here is from genome assembly GCA_004794655.1 of Marisa cornuarietis. Taxonomy (NCBI): domain Eukaryota; kingdom Metazoa; phylum Mollusca; class Gastropoda; order Architaenioglossa; family Ampullariidae; genus Marisa; species Marisa cornuarietis. Next base: position 103,775 of record SMMW01000053.1, read on the forward strand.
TGTCTATACCATTTTGTTTCTATCTAGCTTAGTGTCTAGTCAAACTTTGTCTATCCCATGTTGCGGTTGGGTCGCTCTTGTATTGTTGTGTTTATGTTTGTCTCCAGGTGTCTGTCTCGTGTAGCTGACTCCAGAAGTCATTTTTTTCACGTCTGTGTGTCGTATTTAATTTTTTTTGTTTTGGCCTGATTGCCGAGCTAACAGCCGGTAAGTTTAGTCATCTTCACAATGAGCCTCCCTGTGGTGTCCTCCTGTCTATCAGAGACGCCATTTGTTGTCACCCCCCCCCCAACTATACAACGCTCCCTGCTCCTGTCACACCCCTGTACCCGACTTGAAAAAGGAGCTCTTTTAAAACATAATGCTAGTGGATTATTGGAAATATGTATTATTTAAAATGACAGCATGTAGCTAAGTAATCTCTTAATTCACTGTTTATAATATGATGTCTATATAATACTAGCATCTAAGATGAACCTGATGAATCCCTGTAAGTAATCATAGTTTAATGATTGTTTTCTTACCTGTTGCCTACAAGTTATTGTATGAATGAGTGGAGGGCATGAGAGTGAAAGATTTTTTGTATGCCTGTGCGGGTGTGTACGTGTGTGCGTAAGCGCGCGTATATATATATATATTATGTGTGATAGAGAGAGAGAGAGAAACGGAAAAGAGAGAGTGCAGGACATAGAGAGACAAAGTGAAAGTACTTGTGGGAGAGTGTTATTGTTATAGTGCTGTACCAAAAACACCTTTAAAAACAAGTCTTCTCCTTCAGATAGATTTATAAGGAAAAAAAACAGTGATCTGTGTCATTTGTATAAGTTGTGGATGTTATCTACTTATTTTTGCGAATAATTGTAGAGGCGATGTATGTGAAGCCTAAATAGAAAGAATGAATGATCTTACTAAGAGAAGGTAAGGTGAGGCAGGTGCAGTAATGTCTAAGGCAAGAGGGGAAAACTAGATAAGAAGAGTGAATGTCAAAGTCTGTATATTCTCTTGATATTATGGAATCAATTGCAGACCCAGCGGGCACTCCCTGACCTCATTAGCGCTGATGCTTGTAGCAGACATTTAACCGCTTAACGATCAGAAGTGTGCTCCGGAACGGCGATTGGAGGCTTTCCAAGTCGACAAAACTGTTTAAGGACTTCACGAATATCTCTGCATCGTCAGAGAAAGAGCAGGGACCTTGTCTTGTGATCTAAACTAGTGGCAAAGGTTAGCAGCAATTCGCCTGTGTTGAGGTTAGTTGTCAATCGTCAAGTGAGAGGCTGGTGTACAAGATCACAGGGCGCGAAGGACAAAGTATGTCCACTTAAAAAAATACAGATATGTTTATCAGGTTAAGAAGGATAAAAGTGCTGACTCAGTGCTTCTGTTTCACTTTAGTCTCTATTCTTATTCTTTATTATACTTATTTATTATTCTTTATTAAGACTGAAGATGGCGAGGACATTGCCTTCTTTAGAGAAGAGACGACGGAGAGAAGATGGATGGTGGGGAGGATCGCTCACAAGGTACCTACCAATCAAACGTGCGTACCTCCCGATACTGACCCCTTTAACCCGTCAGTCACCATGTTCTTTGAGAGGTACCCACCTGTAAATTGCACCACCACCGAGGAAGACTGGGTGTACACCGTCAGAGGCACGTTTCGCATCTCAAGGCGTGCGCTTCGCCTGCACGGGAACATCAAGTGCGAGTACATCCCACTCGAGCGCTCCGACGACTTCTCCGTCCGTGAAGGTCTGCACGTCAAGCCCATGCTGGACGGTGAACCGCTAAAGACGGACTTCTTCAAGGTGTACTGCGTCTCAAGCGCCGGACGAAGTTACATGAACATCCACTCTGGCGTGGCCAGAAACAGAGCCGTTTTCTCTCGGTTGGAAAAGATGGCCGAAAAGAAAGAAGCTTCACATTCATCGTCGCGTTCTATGGCAAACATCTCGTCATTCCCTTTGTTGACTCCGTCCTCCACTCATACATCGAAACATGACTCTGTTTCGTCGTCCCTCTTCATCAACTCCACAAGCCTGCCCGGCCTTAGCTTGAGTGTGTTTATTCTTGGTTTTGAATCTTTGTCTCGCATGTCCTGGATTCGTCTCCTTCCGCGCACACGTTGGGACTTCCTGGAGACTCTTGGTGGCATTGAACTGGAAGGTTATAACATCGTTGGTGGCGGAAAGGCGGCCGCGCTGCTCCCCATTCTGACGGGGCATCAAGAAGAAGAACTGCCAGAGGCCAGACGGGGTATGCCTGGGGCACAGCCAGTCGACGGACATCCGTGGGTGTGGAAAGAGTTCAAACGTCATGGTTATGTCACAGCTTACGCCGAAGACATGGCCAGCATTGGAACGTTTGGACTGGACATGCTTGGGTTCAAAGAACAGCCCACTGACCACAACATGAGGCTGTTCTACCTGGAGGCCGAGAAGATGTACAAGAATAATGCTCCTTACTGCCTGGGCTCAACGCCCCGCCACCGTATCTTCATGAACTGGTTCGAGGAGTTGTTTGCTACTTACACGCGCAACCCCAAGTTCTTCTTCGGTTTTCATGGTGAGATGATTCACAACAACAGCAATCTTGTGCAGGCCCTCGATGAAGATCTGGCTTTGTTTCTCGACAGACTGGAGAAAAGTGGTCACCTCAATTCCACTTTCCTTATTCTGATGGCTGACCACGGAGACAAAAACTCTAACGTTCGGCTCACAAAGCAGGGAAAGGTAGAAGAGCGCATGCCTTATTTTGCTTTCCGTTTTCCGCCATGGGTCAAACAAGTTTATCCTCAGCTCTACCGCAACTTGAAGATAAACACTCAGAGGCTGACGACGCCGTTTGACATTCACGAGACCCTGATGGAGGTGCTGACCTACAGCGGGTCAGGGGTGGGTGACCTCTCCAAGAGGGCCATCAGCCTCTTCAAGGAAATCCCGGAAAATCGGAGGTGTAGCCACGCCGGGGTGACCCCTCACTGGTGCGCCTGCCTGAAGTGGGACACCCTTAATATGTCGGACTCTACCGTGCTGTCGGCCGTGAAGTCGGCCATAAGTGAGATCAACTCGTACACAAAGTCCAACAGACAGACATGCGCACTGCTCTCCCTGAAGAAAATAACTTTCGCAGCACGGTACCTCCCCACTTATGAAGATTACGTGGCTGAGCAGAAACTGCGGAAGCACCTAAAGAGTTTTCGTCAGTCTAGGACCTGGAACCATTTAGATGCAAACCAAGAAGTCTATCAAGTGTCCTTCATCACTTCGCCAGGAAACGGCCATTTTGAAGTAACGTGCACTCTTGATACAACTACCGGAAAGTTTTCTGTAGCGAGCACCGACATCAGCAGAATAAACATGTACGGAAAGAATGCTGACTGCATTGTAAACAGTTATCCTCACATTCGTCGTTATTGCTACTGTAAAGTAGGTTTCTGGAGGGTTTGGCAATGAACTAAACTTTTACAGACATTTAAGCTTTCAGTGACTTTTAGACACTTTTGCCCTATAATCACATTCATATTACTTCATTTTCTAATCACTGTATGGAGGTGTTTACCTTTTTGCTCGTTGGAAGAAACAAGCTCGCTGATAACTAAAAGCTGAATGGCTTAGACCTAGCTGTCAGCTAGAATTAGCCAGTAGCCCGTTAGCGGATTGTTATACAGTAGCCTTGCTTGTATTAACAGGATGGAGACTGTGAACCAGATTTCTTTTTGACTTCTCTGTTCGCTAGTTTGTTTTCTTGACTGTCAAACATTCAATCACAATTTGTGATTTTTTTATATTGTAATTAATTCATGTTGTGTTCTCATTGAACTCCTCTGCTCAATAGATTGTTAGATTGTAGTTTACGGTTTTATCAGCTATACCTCAGTACGTTGACAGACGCGCGTGATTGCGTGTATGTGTGCGAATATTTGCTGTCACCCTGTTATTACCTCCCATTGTTTCTCTTTCTGTCTCTTCTTCTGTCCACGCAACGCACATTGCAGACAGTCCTACCTCCGCTAGGACAATGATGGGGACATCCGGGGCCAATGTTCTAGTTTGGTAGTTATGAAGCGGTGGTAAGGGCAAGTCTGGGGCAAACATTGGAGGCAAGTTGTCCCTGTGAAATAGGTGGAGTAACATCCCTGCCCCTGGGAAAACGATCGAAAGATATGGCGGCGTATGTGATCTCAAAGAATGAATAAATAAATAAAAGAATGGGAATACAGCGTATGTTCCAAGCGTTTACTGGCGATGGGATCTTAGCAAAGAACGAGCTAGATTACACGGTAAATAGATGATGATGATACGAGAAATGTCAAGATAAAGGCACTTCACTTACCAGCATGTGTTTGAAATAAGGGGTAACAAGTTTCTTTCAACCAATTCACAAGTAGCTGAGAGAGAGTGTGTGTGTGTGTGTGTGTGTGTGTGTGTGTGTGTGTGTGTGTGTGCGTCTCTGTTCATATGTGTTCAATGTTTTTCCTTCGCAATCTAGTTTTAATATTTAGCTTGATGCAGAGACTATAAGCTTTCATTCTAGGACATACTTTGTCCTTAAAATGAAAATTGCTGTCATCCAGACACACACACTCTCACTCACTCACACACTCACACAGTCACGCACACACACACACACACACACACACACACACACATAGTGAAAGGGTATATTTTGGTAAAAGTAAAATGCTACTTATAATTCATCTAAGAAATAAGCCAACAAATCACCGAATACAAATGAAATAACATGTAATGAAACCCTGTAACATAAACTCTAATGAAAAATAATGCACACACTGCATAGTAACTGGTAGGAAATAGCAAATACTTCAAAAATATTGTGTGTGAGACCAATGATTACTCATGGAGTTTGTGTTTTCAATACTAAGATATCTGTTAAGTTGAAGACATAATACTCCGACAGTCTTATCGGCAGACGAGTGTTCAAGTCAAGAATAATTCACACGGTAGGAAAGCATAATCCAGACAATTATAAAATCTTCCCAGGAGAACACACAGCAGCTGGGAATTTCGTAAAGCGAGGAACGACACAGTCGCTTATCAATAACAATCCACGCAGTTGATAGTATTCCACACAGTTAATATTCCACACAGTTATTAGTATTCCTCACAGTTAATAGTATTCCACACAGTTAATAGTATTCCACACAGTTAATATTCCACACACTTAAAAACAATTCTGACCTCTTTCAAGTTCTTCTATGCACGACACTCTCACTTCTACTCCTCTTTCAATTCTTATTCAGCGCCCTCTATGAAAACATCCAATTCAGGGGTGACAATCCCTACTAATACAAAAACACTCAAGGACGACAACCTCGTTACACCAAACATTCAGGGGTGGTAATCCATGTTCCTAACACACACACACACACACACACACACACACACACACACACACACACACACACACACACACAGACGAGGTACAGTAGGAATGAGATCTACAGTAGAAGTTTTCAGTTTGTAACTGAATGAGATGATGGACTGACGGAATGAAATGTTGATACCCTGAAGAAGCTCGCAACTGAATACTAGGCTACATACTGGCTATAACTAATCTGCCTGCATTCAAGTCCACATCGTGCTGACATCCGGAATGAAAAGTGCTGGGCATGTAGACTGAGAGCAGCGGTGATATACACTTTATGTTTGGGAAGTTCTCAGACCTTCCTCATCTTTCTTCTTTTTTTCTGTTTTTCTCATCACTAGCCAGGAACTGCATTGCCTTCTCCCAGAGATAAATCGTCTGCTCGATCATCACATATCGTAAAAGCCGAATTGTGTTCCTTGCATTTTTTTTTAACCTAATCCATTAGTGCATCAGTTTGTATCCGCCTCCCTCCCTCCCCCGCCCCCCCGTGGCTGATGTAAGTGTCTACATTATGTGACTATCGTTATGGGTTCGCATCCTGTCGCCGGCTGTTGATGTTACATGTTTCTTTCAGTATTTGTTTCGTCCTTTTCTAGGTCTCCAAAAATGTGTATGTCCCGTGTTTCTGTCTGTATGTGTTTGTTTCTTCCATAAATGTTTGTCTCCTGTTTCTGTCTATCAGTGTCTGTCTAGGCTCACAAGCGGTGTATGTTTTGTGTCACTCGACTGTTCTTCTCATGGCCCTGCCACAGTCTACCCCTGTCTAGTATTGGTGTAGATTAGTGTGTAGACCATTGTGCTGTCTATCGATATGTTTTGCTGTCTATCTGTTTTGGTGTCTAGCTTAGTGTCTGTAACTGTCTCGTCAGACTTAGTCTATGTTGCAGTTTAGGTCTGTCTTGTATCGCTGTGTCTTTCTGTCCGTCTTAGTCTCGTGTACCTGGCTACTGAAGTCGGTTTTGCCCAGATGCCTGCATTTTCTCTGCGTCTGTGTTGCGTGTGAATGTTTTTCTCGCCTGATGGTCAAGCTAACAGCCAGTAAGCTTATTGATCTTGACAACCAGCCTCCCTGTGGTGTCCGCCTGTCTATCACAGACGCCACGTCCTTTTTATTGCCCCCACTGTACAACTCCCCCTGCTCCTGGCACACCCCTGTACCCGACTATAACTAGTAAACAAAAATCTAGAAAGGCTGTGTTCATCCTATCCTATTAAAATATCGCCCGAAATAGTTTCTTTAAACCACCCACCGTTGTGGTATTTGTGTCACAATGTCATGTAGGAATCTTTTCCTTTGTCTCACGTCCAACAACAGTTTCTCTCATGACACGACTCAGCTTTCTACAGAAATATCTTTACCATGATTATTGTTTGTTAATGGATAGTGAAAGTAGAAGTCTAAAACCCATCATCCATCATCCATTAATTCTCTCATAGCTACACAGTCTTACTCAAAGGGTCTAGCAGAAAAAGCCCATGGTCTATCATTTGTCTACATATTTTGACGACTGAGTGTAGAGGCGAGTTCTGTGGAGCCTGACTAGAAGTAATGTATGTAGCTATTGTTAAGACAAGGACGGTTGAGGCGGGTGCAGTAATGTCTAAGGCAAGCGAGGAAAAGTAGTTAAGAAGAGTGAATCCCAAAATGTGTGTTTATGCTCTTCATATTATGGACCCAGTCCCTAACCTTATTAGTGCTGATGGTTGTACCAGGCAATTTACCGCAAAAGTTCATCATCAGCTCATCCGCAACTTGGAAATAAACACTCAGAGGCTGACGACGCCGTTTGACATTCACGAGACACTTATAGAAATTCTGACCTACAGCGGGTCAGAGGTGGGTGACCCCTCCAAGAGGGCCATCAGCCTCTTCAAGAAAATCCCGGAACATCGGAGGTGTAGCCACGCCGGGGTGACGCCTCACTGGTGCGCCTGCCTGAAGTGGGACACCCTTAATATGTCGGACTCTACCGTGCAGTCGGCCTTAAGTGAGATCAACTCGTACACAAAGTCCAACCAAGAGACATGCGCACTGCTCTCCCTCAACGACGACAAGACAGAAGCCTTACAGTGCGGCCCCAGGGCCAGAAGGGAGCAGATCGGCATTAGTGATGTGCAGGTCGGTGACACCTCCATAGACTTTGCTGACTGTGTGCGGGACCTCGGGCTGTTTATTGATGCAGAGCTCTCCATGTGTAACCATGACATGTAAAATCCTACTACTTTGTGAGGACTTTAGGTAGACTACGGCCCATGCTGACTCAGGCGGCTGCCAACTCACTCGCTGTGGCTACCATCATGTCGAGATTAGACTACTGTAACAGTGCATTGTGGGGTATACCTGCTACACAGGTAGATCGACTCCAAAGAGTTCAGAACACAGCCGCCAGGATTGTCACCCGTGCAAAGTGGTCCACTGAGCACATCACGCCTATACTACAGAGCCTTCACTGGCTCCCAGTCAACAAGCGCATTGACCAGAAAGTGTTTTCGATTGCACAGTCCTGCAAGTTTAAAACTGCTCCTAACTATTTACAAGAGGTAGTTCCTCCTTACCAGCCGTCACGTGGTCTGCGCTCTGGCTCCCACCCACGCTTCTGTCTCCCTGCAGTGGAAGACACAAACAAGAAGACACTGGAGCCAGGGCCTTCACAAACACGGCACCTAAACTGTGGAATGCTCTGCCATCGTCACTCTCCACCGCCTCAGTAACCACGTTTCGAAAAATACTGAAGACTCATCTGTTTACTTAAGACGGACTTAAACAACCAAGAAACACTTCTGTCTTTATTTTTTTTTTACTATCCTGTTGTTTTATCTAGTTATTTTATTTTATTTTATTTTTTTTGCTGCGCAATGAGCATTCTTCTGAATGGATACCTGCGCATTACAAATGGACATTAGCACTTGAGCGGATTGTAACTCAGTAGTCTTGGACATATTCATGAGCGGAGGACTGTGACCCGATTTTTATTTGTTTGTTTTACCAAATGTACCTCAGTACGTGGATACACGTGCGTGTCTGCGTGCATGGGTGTGAACGTGTGAAGACAGTTGGTCACTCCGTGTAATTTCCACATACTGCTGCTCTTGCTGTCCTGTTTTGTCCTTCTCTTTCTCTATCAGTCTACAAGATGATGGATTTGCTACACGTGACCACTGCATATTGTGAGCACGAGCAATGACTCACTATAATGTAATACAAGACACGTACATTACAGAAACCAGCTCCGTGACTCGTGCACTTGTGTGTATGTTTGTCAAGATCAAGGTTTCTCTACTTCCTTTTTTATTCTTTGCCTTCTTGCATGCCTGTCTATTGATACATCACCTTGTGCATATGAGACAAAAGAAACTGCTTGCTTATAATCATCTTGAAAAGGAATTGAATCAGCCACCATGGATCTCTGTCTGAAACCTTAATCATGGACCTAGTTACGGATCTTAGATTCTTCTCACACTCTGTCGCTTTTCCTAAGTAGCACGGTAGTACCGTATATCATCGCCAGTAAAACTCGTTTCATTGCTAATCGCGTGGCCCAGTAATAAGGCTATTGTCGTGTCTACGTCACGTGACATCGCGCGATGGCATCTCTACCTGTGATTGCTGCTGAGGCTGACCGCCGCCGTGTAAGCAGCCCGTTTCTCAGTGACCTCACTTGAACTGTGCCAACAGCCGGGTGGCCACACAGCGGTGTGAATGTGTGCACATCCGGCGGTGAACTACAAACGTGTGAACAGGTCTTATCAAACAATGGCGGTTGACAGACAACCGGAGGTTAACTGTAGCATTCAGAGACTGGCGGTGGAAACCAGGGCAACCGACCACCGCGCGCAGCCTGCGCCAGCATCTTTACAGGCGCCAGCGGTGTTGGCATCCTCCCCCTCCCCCCTCCCCCGCTTCTTTACCTCCACTAGCTTCCCGCGGTATAGTTCGCTCTTGCCTGCACGTAAAACCCTCGAGAGCATTCTCCGCCAAGCCTCGTCGTCTGCATCTTTTCAGTCTTCTGTGGGAAGCCACGCAGCGGCAAACTGCAGTCTGCATCTGATATTGTTTCTATTTATCGTTGAGACAAGGAGCAAAAGTCCTACACACCAACGTCTTCAGTGCCTCGGGAATAAAATATACCTGCAAGTAAAGGAACTTATCATCAAATTAAAGTACCACCTGCAAGGAAAATGTAGCCACAACCCCCTAAAAATGACCTGCAGGTTAAGGGTGAAGGCTGTTGCAGGAGAAGAAACAGAGGAGAGCAAGTCAGGCGTGTCTGGGAGACAATGTTGTGTGCAGGCTGGCGAGTTTCAGCGCCTGGTGCTGGGAGAGCAAGAAATAGATGATGCATGCTGCTGACAAGTTCACGATGCTAGTGTACATAGAAATAACAACACAGATTGACTAGTTAACGAACTAACTGTACAGACATCAGACCTGACGAGTACAACACACCTTCCGTAAGGTGGTCGGTGCAGGTGCATCCAACATCATCGTTAAGTGCAACCCGCGGCATCACATTCCTTCCATCACTGCCAGAGCTGCTAGTGCACGGGGACTGGGATCCTGAATCTGGCAAAGTTCTATCTCAGGGAGTGTTGTGCTGCCTGGCACCTGAGACAGGTAAGCGCTTTACCTCTCCATTCTGTTTCTCACTGAGCTCAGCTTTTCGTGCTGAGGCCAGCGCTGTATGTTGCTGCAGGCTGTGGTGTGGATGTACATCATACAGTGCAGGTGAATGAATGGCGGGGCTGGGTGGGAATTTTCTCCTAAGGGTTCCGCAGAACACAGTGGATTGATAAGAACCTGTAAGGTCGCTGTTACAGATTTGTATTTAAATTATTTTAGAAGGGGTTGTTATTTTATGTGAAACAACAAATTGCTCCTAATGTTGATACGCTATAAAAGTCTGAAAGTAAATAAGTCGGAGATTTTGTAATACGATGTGTAATAAGACAGCTGAGTATAAAGTGTGATCGTGGAAGCAACAACAACAAAATAAATAAAAAATAAGAAAAAAAAGTAAACAAATAGATAAAACGCCAGGAAATTAACAAATAAAGACAGAACGTGTGGGTACTGAGAACGAAAGTCTGGTTGTGGAACATAAAGTGTGGGTACAGAACACGGAGTGGCAGGTGAATATGAAAGGTTGGGTATATATCACGATTTAGTGACTGCAAACGCTAGTGAATTGATGTACATCTACACCAGCACTTCTGCTACTACAACTGACACCGACTACACCACGATCTGCATCGCGAACAGCACCGCCACCCATCACCACATTGTGACCGTAGTCACCACAAACTTGTGACACCTTCAGCATCAAGACAGTTGCTCCGTAACACCGATAACATCATCACGAATTGTAATACCTGTAGCAGTAATGATTATCACCAGAAAAGCTGTTATCACAACGATTATCAAAGCTAGTGACTTTAGCAATTATTATTAATGTATCTTGTTTTATTTTGTGAAGCGTTTTCATCATGATCACAGTTGGCATCACTTTCACTGCCTTAATGTTTATTATTTACTTTGTATTTATAATAGAAGGTTTAGGTATGCACCATGACACCTGTTCCACTGGACACTAAATAAATAATGAGCAGAGACATTGCCAGTTGTTGTTAAGGAAAAGAGAGACCTCTCGGCCCTCCGCAGAGAAAGATATAGACACAGATGATAATATATTTTAATATGAAGACAGACAAGTCCTGTCAGCCAATAAAGCTGTTGAAATTTCTCTCACAATCTTGGTATCAATCCACGATTGTTGTCTTTAATTCTTTTTATTTTTCACTGTATGGTACACATGCCCAAGCGTCCGTGGGCGCGGACACACACACATACACACAGGCAAAAATACACACACACACACACACACTCACCCACATACACACTCATCCACATACATACACGTGTGCATGCACAGTAATACACACACGCATTCACTGAAGGGAGCTGACAGGACTGTAGCTGTGTGATAACAGGAGAAGAGCACAAGGCCAGCGTCACTCAGCAACCAAGCGGAGGCAGGAGCACCAGCAGCGGCAGTCAGGGTTTATCAGACCCGGAGCCCGAAAGGCGATAACAACGCTCGTCTCGCTGTTCACCTCCTGTGGATCATCAGTGAGGAATCGTGGCGCCCAGTCTCACCACACAGTCGCCCGTTGTAACTAAGGTCTGCAGTAGCTTACAGGACTGGGGTGAGAGGCAGATGACTGGTTACTTGCAGGAGGCGGTAGGTGGCGGACATACCATATTTTATGTGGGCATGCTTTACTGACGCACGTGCGTCTAGCCAGAAACGAAAGGAATGAAGAAGGTGTGATTTATCTGCTCTTCATCGCCAGATTAATGTTGAGGAGGAACAGGGAGGCACAGGTTTGAAGTCTGCTCACACTGCCTTTTGATCGCGAACACGCATTACAGAATGGGGGCGGGGGAGGGGGGATCTATACCTGGTGAGGACACGGGGGTTCGAGTCGTGAACTTTCTGGTCAACTTTGAACTGTTTTCTGCTGCATGTCAGCCAAAGCCTTGTATGCTACATTCTAGTGATGTTGATGTTTGCAGCTCTGTTTGCACGGGGAAAACTCCTTCTTGGCAGCAAGGTTTGAACCGGATTACAAGAGAGACAATGTGTGCTTAGACAGCCCATTATTTGCTTGTCCCGAGTTAGAGCGAGCCTTAAGGGGTTTCAAAGTAGGGGTGAATGGAGACAAGGGTGTTTGTTCACGTGATCTGCTCAGAATTCCGTATGCAGCTACTACAGCAGTCGTTCCCATGTTTGTTGTCTTGTAAGTTTGTATATTTATTTCATTTTATAGAGGGAGGTGTATCGTTACCCAGAAAAAGGATACCCCCCTACCGCTAGATTGTGATTATTTTGAAAGTGTCATTTTGTATAGAAATCTTTCAGCCAACCATCTGTTTCAGCTGGCCTTAATGAGAGGTCTATGTGCCGTGTAGCCCTCTACAAGTGTTTGTCTCCTTCAGCTAGCTGCCTTCTGATGCTTATCGCCATTTTAATGTTTTTCTGGCCTGGTGACCGAGCTCACAGCCAGTGAAGTTATTGATCTTGACAACGAGTCTCCCTGTGGTGTGTGGTCCTGTCATGGTTCTTCATTCTCACCCTCTCCCCTCCACTCTCACTCTCTGTTCCTGGTACCCCCACTCCATCCTTGAAAATAGTGATTCCAGTGTGTCTAGGGACATTCATGACGTCACGAGGGTCCTAAGGGATTTTCTGTTTATACACACTTGGATTTCAAAGCATAACATGCAACACTGAGCGAGAGAAAGAAAGTGTTTGTGTGTGTGTACACGCGCTTTTGAGGACAGAGTATTCTAGCATATGATGTTGTTTTTTAAAAAAACACACGCACAACCAAAACTAAAACAAAATTAAACCCAAAGAAATTTTCTCTTATTTACCCTACACACGCATACTTCATGCCCTACAGTTTTTTTTTCGGGATTCTACCCACTTTAGACTCGAGTGCATGCAGCTGTTCCAGGCCTTCATGTCCTTATCTTTCTGGCAGTCTCCACGAAAGAACGGTTTACAGCATTGTTCGTTGTTCTTTAGAGCATATGCCCACTTACTAGCATGTGCTGCAGAAATCACGAAACTGCTGCTGCAGCAGGGCTTTGTGAATCATCATCATTTCTCGCTGTGCTGTGTTGATGTCATTGTGGTCGTTGCTCTGTGATTTTGAGTCACAGTTTGTCGTCCGTTTCTCTGCGAAATGCAGGTTTCTCTTACTAACTGTTGCACAGATAACATGGCAGACTTACCTTGAGGTTTGAGGAGAAAGTGAAGTCAGCATCAACCAAAACAAGTTTACAAACCTCGACTTGAAGACCATTCAGTGCACAATGACTAGCTGCCTGAGACTGAAGTGTATGCAGCTGTACAAGGCTCACTTCGATTTGGCGGATCGTAGCTTCCACAGGATGGAAACACGCGGTAGTTTTATTAATAATTATTTCTCTTACGTTTTCCATTTTTTTCAAAGGCTAAGACCAAATGTATTAAATGATTAGAAGATACGCAGGGGATTTTGTTTTCTTACAAACTGTCCGCTTGGCGAAAACTACATTGCTGGGCGAGCATTTCAAGGGACGTAACTCCTAAAATACATAAGGATTGACAGAGTTACGTGTCTTTCATACTTGTGATTAACACATTACTTTGTCTCGAACATTTCAAGTTGTTATTTTTTTTTGTTTTGGGAGAGAGAGAAAAAAGTGGCGCTTTGGTATCAGCCTCATTCCGACCACCAGCTTTACGATGATTTTTATCTTTTTGCCTTTACAGTCTGGCTGACTATTTCCATCCAGTGTCACCGTGCACACGTGCTTTTCATTATAGATATGCCTTCCTGCACGCGTGCGCGAGAAAAGAGGAGAGAAAATATTTTCAAAACTGTGCATTCATTTTAAACTCAAGCGAACCGTGTTAATAATAAAGATTGTAATAATCCCCTAACGTGTGTGCGTGTGTGCGTGCGTGCGTGCGGATGTGTGTGTGGATAAATAGAAGTTTTGTTAGAACGAAACAATATTGAAATATATTATCTTGCTTGTTTTTGCAGTGGGAGAATTGTCATTCATTCATTTATTCTTTTTGAATTCCTTCTCTTTTTTTTTCATTATTCCATCCAATGATTGATTTCTTTCATTCTCTCTTCATGTTATTTATTTGCTTTGATAGTTTCTTCATAAGGTGCAATCCGATGCAAGCTTATTCAGCTTTTACGAGTGTAGCATTGACCCTCGTTTTGCCGACCTTTGTGTTAAAAGGTGTTTTTATGTCTTCATGAAGGTATTTTATGTGATTCCTTGCCACGCTCGAGTCTTTGGTCGTCGCTAATATATTTTTTCCAGTGTTTCTATCTTTTAATTGCTATTCAATGCTAGTTTGTATTTTTGTTGTTTGATTTCGTGCTGTGTATATATATATATCAATCAACTTGTTTCAGATCGGCGAATGGTCGTCTTGCTCGTGCCGATGACAGTTGCGACAGACGTCTGACTTCTAAACACCTTTATGAGTCTCCCCGATCAACGACTGGAGACGAGAAGTCAGGCAGCTTCAGCGGCTTCATGAACATAACTACATCCTGGTACTCATGTACTTCGACCCAATCGTCTGTTCTTCTAAGCAGCGGCGCCGGAATCCTGTCGTGGGGTTCGATTCACAGGCAGCACGTAACAAGGAGAACGTTGAGAGAGTAGCGTCACGTGCATCACGTAACAAAGAGAACGTTGACAGAGTAACGTCATGTGGATCACGTGACAAATACCAGAGAAACGTTTGTCAGATGGGGGGGGCGTCTGACTCTCCCGAGAAGAGCCGCTGTTGCATCTAACCTGGCCACTCCTGGACTGTAATCTTCAATCGGGAAGGGGTCAAAGTTCAAGGGGTACACGCCCCAGGCGAGAGGTGGGTGTTTGCAGATGATCACGATCCCCGCTAGTCCAGGAGGATGCGAATGCTGTGGATGAGACTGGGTCTGCGCATGCGCCGAGCACAAATTGTGAAAGTGCTGGCATTGAGTGTCTGCTCTATAACAGTCATCTGCTTTATCCTGCCTTCCCGCCAACATTCCGACCTAAACTCGCCCTTTCCGAATTTCCGAAATATTCCAGTCATGAAGGTAACGGACTGGGTGCAAAGGATCTACACGGTTCGGAAGTCGACGAACCAGACTTGTGTGCATCCTGACCTTGATCCCTTTGAGCCGTCAATCATGCAGTTTTACCAGCCAAAGCCCAACGTGGATTGCAGCGCTGCCATGGACGACTGGGTGTACACCGTCAACGGCACTTTTCGCATCTCGCAGCGCGCTCGTCGTCTGCACGGAAAAATCACGTGCGAGTACGCTCCTCTCGTGCGGCTCGACGACTTCTCTGCACGGCACGCGCCACACATCAAGCCCATGGTGGACGGCACGCCGCTGCAGACGGACTTCTTCAAGGTGGCCTGCGTGTCGGGCAGCGGGAGGCGCTACATGAACATCCACTCCGGCGTGGCATGGAATACGGAGGTTCTCTCCCGGCTGGAGCAGTTCCATGCGAAGAAGACTGCTCCTATGTCGTCTGCGACGAGCCTTGAATCCTCATCCTCTACCACGCCGTTCTCCTTGCATTCTGCACCCACCTCTCCAGGGGATTCAGTGGCACACAATGTATCCTTGAAATCTCTTAGGTCTGCCAGTATGCCCGGCCTCAACTTGAGTGTGTTTATTTTTGGTTTCGACTCCATGTCTCGAATGTCATGGATTCGCCTCCTTCCGCGCACACGTCGGTACTTCCTGGAGACTCTTGGTGGCCTTGAACTTGAAGGTTACAACATCGTTGGTGACGGGACGCCGGCCGCTCTGCTCCCCATTCTGACGGGGCATCAAGAAGAAGAACTGCCAGAGACCAGGCGGGGTATGCCCGGGGCACAGCCAGTCGACGGACATCCGTGGGTGTGGAAAGAGTTCAAACGTCATGGTTATGTCACAGCTTACGCCGAAGACATGGCCAGCGTTGGAACGTTTGAACTGCGCATGCTCGGCTTCAAAGAACAGCCCACTGACCACAACATGAGGCTGTTCTACTTGGCGGCCGAGAGGATGTACAAGAATAATGCTCCTTACTGCCTGGGCTCAACGCCCCGCCACCTCAACTTCATGCACTGGTTTGAGGAGTTATTCAACAGATACAAGCTCTTTCCAAAATTCTTTTTTGGGTTTCATTCCGAGTTGAGTCATGACTGCAACAATCCCGTGCAGTCTCTCGACAAGGACCTAATGCTATTTCTTCGTCGTCTGAAGGAGAATGGTCACCTCAACTCCACCCTCCTAATTCTCATGGCTGACCACGGGGCCAGGTTCTCCCACATTCGAGCCACAACGCAGGGAAAGCTAGAAGAGCGCATGCCTTACTTTGCCTTCCGTTTCCCTCCATGGGTCAAGAAAGTTTATCCTCAGCTCATTCGCAATTTGGAGATAAACACTCAGAGGCTGACGACGCCGTATGACATTCACGAGACCCTGATGGAGGTGCTGACCTACAGCGGGTCAGGGGTGGGTGACCTCTCCAAGAGGGCCATCAGCCTCTTCAAGGAAATCCCGGAACATCGGAGCTGCAGCCACGCCGGTGTGACGCCTCACTGGTGCGCCTGCCTGAAGTGGGACACCCTTAATATGTCGGACTCTACCGTGCTGTCGGCCGTGAAGTCGGCCATAAGTGAGATCAACTCGTACACAAAGTCCAACCGACAGACATGCGCACTGCTCCACCTGAGTCAAGTAACTCGCGCAGCTCGCTACACACCCAGCCTGGGAGATTTGATGGCCGAACAGTCCGTGCTGAATTATAGAGAGACCTCTCGTCAACGTCCCTCGCCACTGGAGTTTGTTACCTCAGGCTATTCAGAACCAATGAGTGAGATTTATCAGGTGTCCTTCATCACTCAGCCAGGAAACGGACATTTTGAGGTCACGTGCACGCTTGATACGACTTCCGGAAAGTTCTCTGTAGCCAGCACCGACATTAGCAGAATCAATACATATGGAAAAGACCCAGACTGCATTGTAGACAACAGCCCACATTTACGCCCTTATTGTTACTGTATTTAGTCCTGGAGAGGTTTTTGTTTAACTGAACTCGTGTTTCATGCATTGTGTGGTTGTGGGGACTACCCCCCCCCCCAGCTCACAGATCTGCTGCATTTAATCTTGTTATTTGAAAGAGCGATTACTCCAACCATATCACATATCATATCATACATCTGTTCTACAAATCAGTATAACTCAATATTTGTGATTATAGTCTATCGACTAGTCCGCCTGCTCGTCTTTCCCTGCAGAATAATGACATTCTTCATCCTTAGTGTTTGTTCCCTGATTCCTCCTCTTGTCTTCTGTGTTTGTCTTTGATTACTTGTGTGCATAGCTGTTTCTCCTTCCGTCCTTCGTGTTCTGTCCATGTCTCCTACTTTTCTCAAGCTTTGAGAATATGCTCCTTTGTGCTCGTGAATATGTGCTGTATAAATCACAGGCTTATTATTATTATTATTATTATTATTATTTTATGAAATGGATAATAAAATGTCAAAGTACATTAATTGAGACTACTCCTAGGTAACGTGTATGATACTGAGAAATATGATTTGCTGTGATGGCAAACACATCTGCATGCACTGCGAAGTTTTCTCTATTTTAGGGTCGGTGATGGGTCCACGTATCAGTGTACACCAGGGCCCGAGGACCACTTTGGACCGGCCCGTCAGCCAAAATACGAAGTGAAGTTTTAAAAATTTAAGTTAGGTAAACTTGGCTGAAAGTTAATTTATCAAATACGACTTATTGTGAGAAATCATTAGTCCTTAACAATCTCACAGAAAAAGTACAAAAATAAAAATAACAACGCGGCTGACGTGTCTGATGGAGGTGTGAGAGAGCAACGGCGGCGGCTGTCTTCAAAGTAGTTTTGGGACAGGTGGTGTACTCCGAGCCAGCAACTAGCCAGCAACTAAGACTATATCATGGCAAGACAGTCAGCCCTGTAAGCAGATGCCATGATCAGAGAAAGAAAAGCGTGCGCGAGACGGCCTTCACAAGAAAGACGGTTTAAAGTTTTATTGTGAGCGAATTTCACCAGCTTTACTTTCACATTAAATTCCATTGTCACTAGGTTTGTTATCAAGTACCGGCCATGGTTGTTGGTATGTTACCGGCCCGTCGCACAGTCTGGAATTGTAAGAGAGAAAGAGAGAGACTTCTACAAGCTGTGGCCACGGTGGGTGAGATGTTCATCTTTCCTGATCTTTTCGAGACTAGAATTAGTGACGAATGCATGTAAACTTAACCAGTTAACCAGTTCTCGCACACTAAACAAGTCTGTACACTGTATATAAACTCGACAGATTCCTATTTATATCATTTGTATTGGAGTGAAATCGCAACGCCTCCGTCGTGACTTAAAAGGGGCCAACAATGACAAAAGTTTTAATTTGTTAAGTGTGGAAAAAAATAAAAAGGTAAAGTAGAGGACTATGATGCCTTATAATATTACCCAGAACCGGGCGCAACTTTCAAGTCAAGTTGGTCGACTCCGCACATAAAATCTATTATTTCGTTTTTTTCGTGACAAACCCGCTTAGACCGGAATAAAAATATTTCTATGTTCAGAAACATGGGCTTAAAATTCACGATTTTGAAGACGATAGTGAAACTGCAGAGCCAGGCTCGTGGAGCACGAGCCACAATAGTAAGCGTATCGTTGCTCATTGTGTTCTGCCAGTAGGGCCACAATCGTGCAAAGAGAAAATCACGATCGTGGAGCAGAGCTCATCGCGCTCTACCAGGTAAGCCAGTAAACTGGCGCTTCGGATTCAGCGGCCTTAACCCTCCAAACAAGCCTAAACCTAACATTAAACCAAACTTCAGCTGACGTGTTAATAATGCAACAATTGTGCAAAATGTTCAGTAGAACAGAGAAGAAACACTAGTTTAACGAGCTGTACTCGGTTTTCTATTGTCTCGTGTATTAGTTGGGTCCGGACTCTTTCGTCTTTGTGTGCTTCATTTGGATTGTTCGAGAAATACAGACGGCATGGAGAGGTAGCTGAGCATGTCTGTGTGAAGCTGCAAAAAAGAAGGCCGGTCAAAAACTATTTGTGAATAACGAAATAATAACATTGTGGTTCTACCATCCGGGGACATGCGGTGTTGTTGGCGTATTTGTGTACCTCCTTATTAAACAAGGTACTCTGTCCGGACTTCTTTCTCCTTTATGACTGCTGTCTAACCTCATCTGCATTGTGATAAAAACTGTGATAAAAATTCAAATAGGGACTTCGGCACAAAAAAAGGATCTGTCAGAAACTGCCTCACATTGGCTTTACAACATTTGAGAAAAAGTTAAACTAGTTAATTGTAATCCGCCAGTTGTTCATTTCAGGTGGGTACAGAATAACCCTCATCCCTAACATCAGTTCCAGCAAGTGCTGAATGTGAAGTAAAAGCCGATAAATTAAGTTTGATAGTGAAACCTCCGACCCAGCTTAGAACTTAATAAATTGCAGTCTAAGGGAGAGAACTCAATAATAAAAATTATCCCCCATTTTGTGATCTCCCTTTCCTTACTAACATGGGGGAGCTGGGTTTGAAAATCAACCTGTTTCTTTTCGGATTAGTATTTTCATAGAATAAAAATGATTTAATTATTTTAATTATTCATATTGGATACCCCAAATATCTGAGGCCTGGGAGAATAAAGGGTGTAGCAGCTTTTATTAAACTTTGATAAGCTGTGAAATTGCAGCGTCTTTGTTTTCATACTTCTTGGAAGGTTGTAGCTGGAAAAAAATCTGGAACATAACTTGTCATGTATACTTCTAGCCTCATTTTGCCTCCCAAATGGGAATTTTAAGCAGTGACGGTTCTGTAAAGTCAAAGTCTCTCCGCTATTTACTGTACAATCAGATTCGGTAAGTGAACGTAAAATTCATAAAGTTTATCCCGAAGTTCAGAAAATTACACAGCTGTCTATGGTTTAGCCTTTTCTCCTCTGCTTCTACTCCTTATTACTATAATTTTGTACTTACCTTAAAAACTCTCACAGATGATGAGCCGTCCCCCGGCACCAAAATAAAGGAGTTGTTACCAAGAGAGGGATGATCAGGGTCTGCGAGTTCAGATCTCGCGTCTGGCACACATACGTGTGATCAGGGTGTGGTGGTTTTGTTTTTTGTTTTTTTTTTTACGAGGAAGATGAGGTTTAACTATCAAGGTATGATGTGACGATAGATTAGAGAAGAACAATTATGATGTTAGAGGAAATGTAGTTACATTGGGAAACTAAACAGCTAGTACGTAGACAAGAAGTGGAGATGTTGCACATGATTGTGACGGCGCTGATGTTTCTCCCACATCAGTGTAAAGCTCATCAGTGCCCACACATGTATAACTCCAACATAAGTGCTCACTCATCCGAACAGCATCCGTGATGCTGCTCGGTATTATAAACTGGGATGATTACAGAGTAAATAAATACAAATCTTCTCCTCTTTTCCCCCAGAGGATGAGGAACTGAGTGTTTAATGCCAAACTAACTACAAAGGCTAAATCACTGCAAAGCAGGCGGCACCTGCAGAAAAAGAGCAGCAAGATCTGAACAGACGAGATCCGAACCCAGGTTTTATTGGTGACTGGCGCTAACTGTTGTACCTCCGGACCGCCCACATAATTAATACTACAGGCGAACGCTGGCAGGGAGGGACACACAGGTGTGCACACAAACAGGGGCACACATATACAGGTATCCATATACACACGCATAGACACATACACAGACACAATCGCATATGGAAGCATTGAAAAAAAATCAAAGAACAATCACACACACACACACACACACACACACACACACACACACACACACACACACCAGTGATATAAAATGAGATGGGGGTGTTTGGTGAGGGAGGCTACACATATATTTGTGTTTCGACACCTGGGATAAGGCGAGCGGCTCTCTGCATTCCATATTGTCGGGGTAACCTGTCTGGCCAGTTTCTGCTGCCGCCACTACAGTGTTTGTGACTCGTGTTGACAGCCTAGCGGCCTCTCACCTTGTCCTCACACTTTCTGCAGGCGTTGAGTCGACATACAGGTGTGTCTGTCTGCAGGTGTGTCGTATGACTTACCACCATCTTGGTCGCCGCTCGCTTGCTTTGAAAGCTCCGTGTGCTGTCACATCTACCTGTTGTCAACAGAAACTGTCAATGTGGTAGATGTGGGGTAAGGGATGGTGGATAAGGGCTCCTGTTACTGCTGACGGTATCTTGCATAAGAAGCTCACAAGAAAGTTTCCAGACTAAACCTTGGTTGGGAATGGGGTTGGTAGGTGAGGCTGACGAGTTTGGATGATGATGATGATGATGATGATGATGATGATGATGATGATGATGATGATGATGATGATGATGATGATGATGATGATGATGCGCAGGTATCCATTGAGAAGAATGCTCATTGCGCAGCAAAAACAAAATAAATGAAAAAATAAGAAAAAATAAAGTAAATAAATAGATAAACACCAGGTGGAAGAGAGAGTTCATTTACTTCTCCCATTCAGTGTCTCTTTACAATGACTACAATAGAGAGGAGTTATTATAATGGTTATGATGCCAGTCATGAGACTTCCTATCGCCTTGTCGAGATTCATCTCCGTCTGTCTCACGCCGTTCGTCACAAGGCTAGAGAGGATAGTTGGAGGATGCTGTGTGTTTGATGACTGTGCAGCGAGTGCATACAATCCCTTGGACAGGAATGAAATAAATGATAATGTAATGGAATAAGTTTAAGAGCCACTGCTACTAAGTCACTCGTAGGGGGAGGGGAGAGTATGAGGTATAGGGGGTAGAGAGAAAATGTGTAAGTGAAATGTGTGTAGGTGTGTCTGGGCGTAGGTGTGTCTGTGCGTAGGTATGTCTGTGTGTAGGTGTGTCTGTGCGTAGGTGTGTCTGTGCGTAGGTATAATAATGTGTGTGCGTAGGTATGTATGTGTGTAGGTGTGTCTGTGTGGAGGCGCGTAGTGTGGTGATGCCTGTCGTGTATGAGCGTAGGTACACTCATTTTTGTTTTCTCGTCCGTTTATTTTATCAGTACCATATGCTATTCAGATAGAAAGCTGGTAGTGTTGTTAACGCTTCACCTGTACCTGGGGGAGGGATGAGGGAGGAGTATATAAACCACCCCGTATATTCTAGGTCACGTAAGGTGGAAGTGAAAGAGTAAAAGTCCGCTTGTGAGAGTTAGTGGGCGGAGAAGAATGAGAACAATAAACATGACCGCACTCTTTCGTTTTGAGTCAGGGGATTTCGTAAAGAGAAACCTTCGTCTCAATCTCTGCTTGACAAATCAGTTGTGAAGAACAGGCACGTGCATAGTTTTATCACAACCAAGCGAGTGTACGTGTTTCCACCGTTACAACAAAACACCACACGTCACATCACGTGACACACAAATCTCACATCACATCACGTCACACAGAAATATCACATCACATCACGTCACACAGAAATATCACATCACATCACGTCACACAGAAATATCACATCACATCACGTCACAGAAATATCACATCACATCACACAGAAATCTCACATCACATCACGTCACAAGAAATATCACATCACATCACGTCACACAGAAATATCACATCACATCACGTCACACAGAAATATCACATCACATCACGTCACACAGAAATATCACATCACATCACACAGAAATCTCACATCACATCACGTCACAAGAAATATCACATCACATCACGTCACACAGAAATATCACATCACATCACATCACGTCACACAGAAATATCACATCACATCACACAGAAATCTCACATCACATCACGTCACAAGAAATATCACATCACATCACGTCACACAGAAATATCACATCACATCACGTCACACAGAAATCTCACCAGAAGACATTTTTTTAAAAAAGAAAAAGCATCCAAAAACGGAATAAAAATAGCATCGTCAACAAACTAAACAAAAAAAATCCGCGCTCAATTTCAACCTGCATTCCTCGCAAGGTCGTCGTTTATGTAGGATAAATGTGTTTACTTCACGAACAAAATCCTTGATATCAACAGTTTGGTCCGTGGAACTCCGCCACCCACAACTCAGTCTTGCCATCGAATGATCTTAATGCAAACATAACACTGACAAGAAAGCGACAAAATGAATTCGCCTTAAATTTCTAAAATGTGTAGACCCCCACGGTGAAACACATTTCACAATTTTTTCTGACCTAGATCCTTTACAGAAGTCTACATGTTTTGTAATCTCAGCCAAAACAAAAGACAAAACAAAAAAAAGCCACGCAAAATACAACAGGGGATAAACAGAAGCTCCTCACGTTTTGCTTGCATGTCTCAATGATCGTGAGTTTGCTAACAGAGAAAGGGTTAACCGGCATGCCACCCACACACCCAGTCGCAACACCTCAGCCGTAACGGTGCAGCATAAGCACCCGCACCCTACACCTTCCCCCTCCACCTGTCTCTTGTTGTACCGGTGTCCCGCTCGTCTGTCAGACTCACTACAAGCGCCGCTACGCTTGATTGATCGCCGGCTGTGGGTGTCAGGCCGGCAGCGTGTTGACGGGTACACACCGAACACGTGTGTCTGACGTCACGGCGCCACAGCCTCTTCCAGTGACGTCATTCATGGAGGCCACCTACCCGACGACAGACTAGGTGACAGGTGCGTCGACAAGAAATCAGTCCACGTCCGGGGTACGTACCTTATTTTCTTGGTTTGTAGCGTAACGATCAACAAGAAGCTGCTGCTACTGCTGCTTCGATGATCTCATCTGTTTGTTTATCGGAATAAAATCGGTTTAGTTGTTGTTGTTGCTGGGCATACACCACCGTGGTGCCGCAGGCTGATAATGTCGCCTTCATAAACTCTACGCAAAACCGGTTTTCATTCACCGCCATGAGGTTGGGGAGGGACTGGGCAGGTGAAGAAATGTCGCTACACTGTGAACACTGCGAAGGCCATGGAGCCAACTATAGTGTGGACCATTCAATGTTTGTAGCTCACCCTCTGTCTGCAGCTTTCTCCCGAGTAGATGTTGTCCCCACACGTCTGCGCGTGTTTTACTGGCGTGTATGAGAATGTGTCCGCAATATGAAGTAGGGTGGGTGGGTGGCAAATGAATCAACATGCGTTCTAGCATGAAAAGTGTGAGGGAGACTATTTTGATTGATTTGTTTATTCTAGGGCTCGGCGTAAAACAACAATTCCACCCCACCCCTCACTTTGTCTATTCTAGGACTGAAATTGTGTGTGTGGGTGCATGCGTAAGTGCGTGTGTACGTGCGTGCATGCGAGAGAGATAGTAACAACGGGGTAGGAAACAGTTGGCAATGACTTCTGTACAAAATTCCTCCAACTCGCTAATCATCACTGTCTCGTTTCTCAGTCAATCTCAACCCATTAGGTTGATTGAGAAAATATATTTGTCACAACTCACACATTCTCGAGTTCAGCCGAGTTCGTAGTCTCGCTCCGTTAAGAAGCCTAAGTAAATACCAAGATCAGTGCAACAGCCAGGATAGGTGAGCTATTATCCATATATCTATATATAACATCAAGAAGCGGCGTGTTGGACAAACAGGTTATGTGAATAGAACAGAACGGGGGCGAGCGTCAGATGCTTGACGGTTGGCGCACACAGCGTAGGTTGATATACATGTCTCGACACATTCTGTCAGCTTTGTCATAGTCTCTACCTTCTATGGATGTATCGAGAAATTGTGTGTGTGTGTGTGTGTGTGTGTGTGTGTGCGCGCGTGTGTGTGCATATATCTGTATCTGTGTGTGTGTGTGTGAGAGAGAGAGAGAGAGAGAGAAGGGGACGACAGGAAAGAAAAAGGGTTAAGGAACTTTAAATGCGTGGGAGTGTGTAGCTTTTTGCTTTACCTTGCTGGCCTTTTCCTAACCGCTTCTGTGTATGCGTCTCTCTCTCTCTCTGCGTGCATTTGTGTGTGCAAATGTGTGTGTGTGTGTGTGTGTGAGAGAGAGAGAGAGAAACTATGAGAGAAAACTAACGATGAATTTGATGTACGTGTCAATGAACATTTATTAGGTATGCGTGTATTGAGTATGTGTGTGTGTGTGAGAGAGAGAGAAAGAGAGAGTGCGCACGCGCACGAAGCAATAATAATAATAAGATGGATCGATTAATGTTGTATTATTAATTAACATGTTTATCCCTTTCATTAACTAAACTCGAGCTTATGCTATGTTAAAGACGACTAGAACTATTCCTCATTACCGATCTTTGAGTACCGCTGACCCTTGCTGGGGTCAAGTAAAGGTGAAGGTCCCGTGCAGCAGGGTGGTACGTGTGCAGGGTACGATACGTGTGAAAAGACGAGCCGCCTTTTACATTCCCTGATAAACTGGGTACCAAGGTCTGCTGCTCCTGCCTCGAGCAAACATTAAACTAGGAGACCTGCACCCAAGCTAAGGGCACTGAGTTCAAAGCTACGCAAGTACCCGCACTTGCAACAGTAATAGAAAAAAGTTACTGGGGCGAGTGAGTGTATGTGCATTAGATAAGACACTCGGTGGCACAGAAACACGAGAAAGGCACTGGGCTTGTGGGTGAACGCCTTCCACGGCATTTTACTGTCCTGCACCTGCATGCCTGCCGTGCACACGTGTGTACGTTTGTGTGTGTGTGTGTGTGTGTGTGTGTGTGTGTGTGTGTGTGTGTGTGTTCACGTGTTTGTAATGCGTGTATGTTGTCTCACCTGTAACAATAATTACCTACATGTGTGATTCAGCTGTGCAGGCTGAGGAATAGTGGAGGGAGCAGTGAGTGGAGGAACAGCACCATAATAGTCAAGTACCATGGCCTCCACTGCACAGTTCCTGGCACAACCGTCACATCTACACAACAACTCCACCCACGCCCACTACAACGGCTTCCTCGATGTCGCCTTACTGCACAACCAGGTTAGAGTAGTTGCTGCTCACGTCAGCGCCAACAGAAAACTGACAAAATGTCTTAAGTGAAGGAATATGTTTTCATGTTTTTGTCTAGTATTCACAGTCTCCCTTTCTTCTATAAATTAACAACATGCGGGTTTTTCCCCTTTGCTTTATAAGACATTTCCAATGTTTGTCAAAACTGTAATCCTATCTTTACAGTGCTGATTGTGTTTGTTTGTTTGTTTGTTTGCTTTTTCTTTCTTTCTTTCTCTGTTGGTTATCTTAGTTCGGTCTGTAAGTGAATGTACCTGAGGTTCCTTCAGTGCTGTTAAGTTATAGATTGTCTCAGCTGTTTGCATGTTTCTAATTTTGCCGAGCAGCTTACTTCCCTCCAATCTTAATTTTGATCGTGAGGTTGAACGCCTTGTCAGACTGTCACACACCCAGCTGTTAAAATTTTACACCGAGACAGCAACTTGTCTCCATGGTAAGAACGTGCCTGACTCGGAAACTAGTCCAAGTACAGGAGTGGTAAAGCAAGACGCACATCAACGAAGTCAGCAACGAATTAAATGTTCGTTTAACGACCTGGCCACGCCCTCTAGCGACAGGCTAGGCCAGGCTCGTCCAGATGCCTGACTGCAGCTCACGTTGATTGGGGAGACACCTGCTGCTCACCTGCCGTGGCTTCCAGGACACCGAGGGATCGCAAAGGAAGCTGGGAGGACTTGACACCGCATCTTGCTCCTTTCACTCTTTGCAATATTAGCCTGATGTTACTGTTGTAGATTGTGTCCTCACCACTGATGTTTTGTTGATGGCATTGTTTACTGTATGGACTCACCTTCAAATAGCTCATTGGTAGGCGCAGAGTCAGCAGGGTGGACACTAGCAATCCACAATCTTCGGTACGATGCTTATTAGGGTAACGATGGTAAACGGCTGTAAAGAGACAAGCGCTCTTGTGTGGTGTCTGATACCTGTATGAGTTCCCACTAAGAGTGCCCAACAAAAGGAGTTATTTTATCAACGAGACTATCAGCTCCATTAACTTGGTGCCTACACCAAGCAGTGTCCTAGGTCGTGCAAACCGTTGAAAGTTTGTTAAATTCTCGGCTGCATTACCCATATGCCTACAGCAGACGGAGTTTGAGGATGTTCAAACCCTGAAGATGACGGTGACCAAACTCCAGTCATGTGCTCGTGAGTTGAAGAAGACCGCCACTTCCTACAAACGTCACGTGACGTTTTATGAGGTAACGAGTTTTCATCTTCCGTTACAGGCGCGCTTCGTTGCTCGAGGTCACAAATCAAATCCTGTGGCACTGTGGAGTCCTTCCTGTAACACTGGACTACTTCCAGTGACACAGCACGTAGCACGTCACCTGCTAGGGGCGCGAGACGTAACAAGCTGTTTAGTCTACACGTCACGTGTTGTCAGGTCACACTCGAGGTCACTAAATGAAACATTTTTCCACTTTCATTTCTTTTTTATCTGGTGTTACTAAAATCTTCCTGTTGAAAGTTTATGGCATATTAATATACTACTAGCGGTGTTTTCAGAAACACGTCGTCTGTCCGAGAACATACAACACTTGTAATTGTTGTATAGTCCTGCCTAGAGCAGCCTTACTGTGTGGAATATGCTTGTTTCGGTTCAGTCTATTACTGCGGAGTTTTATTTTTGCGAATGTGTCTTTCGCAGCTGGCGGTTTATCGCCATTGACAATGGGTTTTTATAAACGGTTTCCATGAAGGTTGTTGTCATGTTGGAGAACTTCTCACGTCCACAGCATCACTCAGTTTGAAATCGTTGCTCAGGCAGAGAAAATTTAAGATACTTGTTATCGTTCCTTATCTTCTGAATCCTTCCCAACACAGCACCTCTTCCACCCCCCCAACTCTTTCTCGCTGGTTCGCTCAGCGCATAGACTAACATACTACAAGGTTCACAGGGTCCTTACCTATCCTTACAAGTCCTTACCTAGAGAGTTTTCACCGTATAAGGCCTTATAAGTCCTTTCAAGTCATCACACAAGTCTTTACATTTTCTCTGTGACCCTTACAAGTCCTTACACCGATACAATTTTATCACATTTTATTCATGCTTATAAAAAATCTACAAATTCATGTTCGGAGTCGACTTCGGCGCAAAATGCAGACGATTCTTTGCCTCGCCACCATTTTAGTCACATGACTGCCAAGTCTCGTTCGCGGCACAAACTTACCGTTTCGCGGGATTTGAGTCTTGACTATTCGAAACAATACTGCGGAAGTGTTCTTTTCAAGAGAACTGGAGGAAGGAAAAATAATATAAAGACTGGTTGATAAAAGACTCGGTACATCTTTGATATGGGGAAGTCGCGACGGCCATAACAAAAATGGCTCGCGGCATTTGTCGTCTGCTCGCTCCACTTAATTGCCCAAATGTACCTAATAAACTAAACCTAAACCTAACCCTACCCTAAACCCTAACCGGCCTAACCCCAAACCTCTGACAAAATAATATAGACGGGCCTATGAGGTTACGAGCTCCCCCATATCAAAGACGATGTGCTGCTTGCGAAATATCTTCGAACCTTTTGTCATGGGACAGGGAGAAAGTGTTTTGAAGAAGATCGACACAAAAAGCGACTTAAAAGTATTTGTTGAAGATACACGCAATCAGGAACGTCAACTGTCCCAGCCTGTTCAAAATCTGACTAGCTCTACAGGTGTGTCCAGTAAGTCGACAATTATTTCTTTAGCGATTCATTTAGTTAATAAAAAAAAAACAATTAAAATCTTGAAAATCACATATCTTTGTTACGAAATCAGCTATAAAATGAAAAATTTTATGTTGAAGTGTATAAGACATAAACTTTATAACCTAAACCACATTAAATTTCGCGTTTGTATTAAGACAATTTTTTCCACACTTTTAGCCCACCATCTACACTGTAAAGCCAATAGTAAGATCAGTAATAATAAAGAATTATTTAGAAAGTTGAGATTATAATACTTCTCATGCACTACAAATAGTGTTTGTTAGGCAGTCATGAATTTACCGCTCACACCTTCACTACAGAAAATTGATCTGATGACTAAAAATTTACTTTTGCCATCTGGTCACAAAATATTAAGGCATTGATCCATTTTATGTCAAAATAAGAAATCATAGTCATGGGTCATTATTATTTTTTAAGTATAATGTATCATTATTATCCTATTTTATCAGCACATGCATATTGTGTGATTTTAACATCAAAGCTAAATACAAGCTTTCAACCATGCTGCCATCTTTACTCTTAGTTTATTATTATTATCTTGTCAGTAATTATTGCTTTTTGAAACCTGTCTTTTAATCAGACAGAATGTAATGTTTTCAGACACATAATTCGAAACTTAATGTATTCTGTGAATAGGTTATGTGATGAGCAACACTAGGCTGAAAGCAGAAATCCTGTGAACTCTGAAGATGGTTGAATCCCACTACAGCTTCAAATCTGCAGGAAAATCAGCTGATTTATTCCGCCTCATGTTTCCTGATGGCCAGATAGCATCAGAATTCAAGTGTGGTAAAACAAAAAGCAGATATGTTATTACATTTGGTCTTGCTCCTCACTTTTGTAAACTGCTTCAGAACAGTCTGAAATCTTCTGAAGAGTATGTACTTTTATTTGATGAGTGTCTTAAACACAAGACCCAAACAAAACAGCTTGATTTTCATGCTCGATACTGCTATGACAATGTTGTTGAGACCCGTTACCTGACATCAGAATTGTGGGATCATTCTACAGCCATAGACGTGTTGGAAAAAGTTCAATACTGTCATCAGTGAATTACTCTCTTACTCTCCGTCCAGACAACTACGCTCTTCGTCTGACGACCGTATCCTAACTGTTCCTGTCACCAGAACAACAAAAACATATGGTCACAGGACTTTTGGCTACTGTGCTGCAAAACAATGGAACTCTCTTCCTTTCCATATCCGCCACCTTCCTACAACTGAATCTTTCAAATCTGCACTGAAAACGCACCTCTTCCTTGAGCATTTCTCCTAACACAGTCCGCACAATGCTCGTCCTTCTTAACCCCGCCCCCTTCCCTCTTGTTACTTTACCCATCTTTCTCGCAGAATCACTATATTTTTCTGTTCCTGTTACTTGATGCCTTTTGTTTTCTGTTTCGTCAGTACTGTCGTTTTCTTTCGTCCTCTTTGTTCTGTGTCTACTTAGTCCATGTCTCTTCCTCGTTTTAAGCGCTAAGAGCATGCTCTCTATGAGTGTGAATATGCGCTATAAAAATCTTCACTATTATTTATTATTAATTAAACTTGAAACAAGCCAATTTGCTTCAGATTTCAATGGATGGCCCTTCTGTAAACCTGAACTTGCTTAAGCGGATTAACAGCGACATGATTACTAATCACAAGGTTGGCTTGTTAAATGTAGGCAGCTGCAGACTTCCATGTTATGCACAATGCATTTAGGAGTGGATGCAAATCTTCTCAGTGGGAGCTTGAGTCATTTCTTTCATCTACTTATATCTTGTTCAGAGACATTTCAGCCAGAAGAGAAGGTTATATAAAAGTAACTGGTTCCACATCTTTTCCTGCCAAGTTCTGTGCTTACCGATGGCTTGAAAACCAGTCTGTTGCTGAAAAAGTATACTCCCAAACTTGAAAACATTTGTCAAAGCTGCAATGTAAAAAAAGATAACATTGCCAAAAAAACAAATGCTTTGATATTGTGAAAGCTGGAGTCTTGTCTAGACCTTTTGTTTCATGTTGTCTGACTTTCTTTAGTTGAATTGCAAGTTTACTTAAACACTTTATGAAAAAATACTAGTTAGACCAGCCTCTTCTTCCTTTTCTTTGTACAGACTTACATGACATTATGAAAAATCTCATGCAGAAATTTATCAAGTCAGATGTTCTGAATAAATGCGAAACCGCCCTCCAAGTTGTGCAGGTTGATGTTTGCAACAGTTCTAACAATGTAAATCTGAGCAAGTTAGAACTTCAGGGTTGCTAGACTACTGGCAGTAGCAAAGAAACAATCATCTGTAAATGATGGAGCTGTCATGGTCTTCAGAGCTGAATCCAGAGATTTTTTGAAGGCATTTGTTTTGAAACTGCAGGATAAAACGCCACTGAAGTACACCCTAGTGAGAAACAAGACTTTCTTAAACCCCAAGACAATGGAAGAAAAAGAAAAATCAATGCAAAAAATTAAAAAGATTTTGTCGTATTGTCAAGGTGTTACAAAATTCAATGATGCAACTTGTGACAAGGCATTGTCAGAGCTCAGTCTTTTTCTTGACAGTACTGCAGGTGAATGTGGTAGTAAGACTTTTGACCCTATAACACAAAGACTGGATAGTTGGTTTTATGATGCCCTTGCTGGAAAAGCAGAGTTTCAGGTGTTGTGATCTATTATCAGTTACTCCTACTCTCTCATGGTAAAGCTACAGTGGAAAGATGATTTTCATTCAGCAAAGAAACAGTAGCTGACAATCTTACCCAGACTGCACAGTTCTTGATCATATTCACAGCGTTGGAGGGGTGGAAAATGTTGACATCTCCAAACCTCTGATGATATCTCTTTCTAGTGCCTATGGCAGGGATGAACATTATCTCTCAGAGCAGAAGCACCAGAAGGAAACAGAAGAGAAGCAGATGCGCAGAAAGAGATTAGAAGATGAGCTGGCAGTACTCATAAAGAGGCTGAAGACCACCAGTGATGAAGAACGCCACCTGCTGGAACTGGCTGACAGACACAGTTTCCAGGCTCAAGAGCAAAAAAGTTTTTCGCTTATTGAAAGATCAAACAATCTGCGTTTGTTAGTTAAAGGCAACAAGGAGGACATTACAAAGATTCAATCAGACATTGCTAGATTAGAGGAAGAAATTAAAATTTGTCTGGAACCATAGGAGCCTGGATCTTCTAGTACTGTACATACATTTCTGTGTGTGTGTGTGTGTGTGTGTGTGTGTGTGAGAGAGAGAGAGAGAGAAAGAGAAAGAGAGAGAAGGAGATATGAACTGGCTTTTGTATTACAACAAAGGATACCTTTCAGCTCTTGCAATTATTATTTCTTACATTTTTAGGAAACTTGGAAAATAAACAGTGTGTTATCAGTAAAGAGACTTTTGAAGTTATCAATATATGGCAGATGAGCATTAAAATTAACAGTTCAATTATTTATTACTAGAAAAGTATTATTTCAGAAAGTAGAGAAGAACAAAGATTCATTCAAAAATAATTCCTCTTTCCTACCGTACATGAGAAAAACTGAAGCATTGGTGACTATCACTTGGGTCCTTGCAATTGCATGAAAGGTCCTTACATGGCACCAGCCCTGATCGCTGGGAACAGATTCCCCCAAACCTAAGAAAACAGTTTCAGCTGCTTCTCAAAATGTCACCCGAATTCC
This sequence comes from Marisa cornuarietis, assembly GCA_004794655.1. Classification (NCBI taxonomy): domain Eukaryota; kingdom Metazoa; phylum Mollusca; class Gastropoda; order Architaenioglossa; family Ampullariidae; genus Marisa; species Marisa cornuarietis. Next base: position 136,108 of record SMMW01000053.1, read on the forward strand.
CTCTCTTACGTCATATTAGTACTGAAACACATCGTCATAACACAAATCACACTGAAAGTATGTAGCAGTTAGTAAAATACAGGTTTAAGAGTAGGAATACACACAGCAGGGGTTTCAGAAAAGACGCCTGTAGCAAAGAGATGGCTAATGTCGGGAGTTTCTGGTGAGTTGCAGGAGACTGTACAAGATGACGATGCTGTCTCAGCCCGCACGGATTCTAATGCATCGACTTTCGCTTCGGCCGCCCGTGCCACGCCGACCTTTGAACTTGTACGAAAGCCCTCCGTGACCTCGCAGACATTCCCCCTGTCGTCTCATCAGGATTACAAAATCGACATCTACTCCGTCGGGGTCATCATGGAGAGCAAAGTACCACGCGTTACTCAAATTTTCTTCTTTTTTTTTCTATCCGCCCTTTTTATTCGGCTTAGCTTCACTTTTTGTTATCATTTCATCTCAATTTCTCCTTTTTTTCTGCTTTAATCTGTAACTCTTTCTTGTCGACGTATTCATCATCATCATTATCATCATCATCATCATCATCATCATCATCATCATCATCATCATCATCATCTAATATTAAAGCTCATCCTGACCTCTATTAAAGCTCTTCTCATCTTCCTATCCCTGAGTATAAGGATGAGCTTTGCATTTATCATAGACGCATCTAACCACTTCCCCTTTGCATTTATAGGTATAAATAAGATATGTGCTCGTGTTTCTTCAGATCACTGGCACCCGATTTGACCCGGAGCTTTTTCGGGTGGAGGCTGAGGCGCCGAGCGGCCGGGTAGTGCGCATGACTGGACACGGCCATTACGCCGCACAGTTCACACCTGACGAGATAGGTAAACCACTTGCTCAAGAGGGTACCTAGCGGTACCTGGGGCTTATCTTTCATGAGTTGTTTAGTTTTATACAGTTTAGCAATTGACATGCTTATCATCAGTGAAGCGAGACAGTAAGCCCATGTAGTCTTACCCTTTTTGTGTTCTTGATGTCTCTTCGCTAAATGAGTGAGGTTGACAAGGAGGTTGACAAGTCATATTCACTTTGTTGTGACCGATGTCTGATCTCTCTTTTGAAATGAAATTATGAAATTTATGAAATTTTGTCTATGTCAGCGGCGTGAAATGGCAGTGTCAGCGACATCAGCATCTAGCTGGTAAAATAAACCCAAAAATAATGACACTCGGAGCAATATACTTGAACCAAATATATATAGCCTAGGACCCTTCCCTTCTTTGCATCTACACACAGACACACAGTTGTTTGTTTATTAGATTATATAAATGTAGCGGACAGTTACTGCTCAGGAGAGATTAACTAATGATGCAATTATCTGTCAAATCACAATCTGTATCGTTGTGATAATCTTGCAAGGGTTAATGTACAATCATAATTTATAGTTGTTCTGCCATCTAGTTTGAAAATAATATCTTATTTGTAAACCTCACTTACATTTATTTAATTTACCTGACCTGGGGTTTTCTACATACTGCATACTTAACAGCAACTCTTTTTCATTGATATTTTATCTGTTCCTCTATCCAGCCCCCAGCAACTCTTCGTCTTTTTGTCCGTTACAAAATAATAAATGATAACAGCTGTTATCAAGAAGCAGAACGTGCTGAGATGACGCACGTGCATTACTATCAGTAAATCATACGCATGCCTGCTACACTTATAGACTGTGTAGGCAGGTGGATCATTAGTCGTGAGACTCAGTTGCAGTTGCTTGTGTCGGCAGGACGCTGGCGGGTGTCCATGTTCTATGATAACCGCTTCATGGACGGCTGTCCAATCGACGTCTGCGATCCTTCTCAGGTGCGCGTGCGCGACCTCCGCGGAGGCCACGTTGGCAAACAACAGGTGTTCCACGGTGAGAAATTCTTTTGAGTCCACTTCCGCTGGAATCAGAGAGCTCAACGGTCACAGACTAGCTAGGAAAAACATTCGGAATCCATTAAGTCACTCTCTGGGGAAGTCCGTTGTAGGTTCAAAGATCAGATGAGTTTATTTTACATCCTGTGAGTCTATTGCCTGATGGAGAATCAGTGTTACCATCTCCAGACCTTGAATACGATTATGCACTTTGCCTTTGAAGACGTAGATTGTTTACTGTTTTCTTAATGTTCACATGGTCTCTTTCACAGTTTGTAATATACAGGTATCAAACACTGGCTTGTTAATGTAAACAATGTCTCTTTCACAGTTTGTAATATACAGGTATCAAACACTGGCTTATTAATGTAAACAATGTCTCTTTCACAGTTTGTAATATACAGGTATCAAACACTGGCTTATTAATGTAAACAATGTCTCTTTCACAGTTTGTAATATACAGGTATCAAACACTGGCTTGTTAATGTAAACAATGTCTCTTTCACAGTTTGTAATATACAGGTATCAAACACTGGCTTGTTAATGTAAACAATGTCTCTTTGGCAGTGGACTGCACGGGAGCGGGTGTAGGGGACCTGGGTGTAGACATTACTCACGGAGGCAAGCGAGTTCCCGTGCACCTGACGGAGACATCCACCCCGCGCCTTTACAAGGTCGCCTACACTCCGTACGATCCGGGTCCTTATGAGGTCAACGTCCACTTTAATCGGGCAGAGGTCAGAGGTGAGCTTAACGGTATTGACCAGCGGGTATTTTCATCTGAAGAAGGATTTGTAGGATAGTCATCTTAAGTTCATTTCTTTCTGACTAACGTTTCACTAAGTTTGGCAAAGTTTTTATTTAAGCGCCATTTTATTTCACCGTCAATATTTATTCTTCATTCTTTTAAGAGTGGCTTTTACAGGTCCTTTGCTTAGTTAAGATACAGAAGGCCTAAAAATACCGAACATAAACAAAAAATAAACAGAGACCTTTCTAGCCACCCCATTCCCCCCTAAAACGATACAGATCTGATGATGTTCTTTAAAAAGGAGCTACCGCACGGTGAAAAGATGATTTTTTTATTTTTACAAAGCACGATGGTTTATTTGACAAAGATAGAAAGAAAGATCAAAAGACAACCATCATAGAAGATACGGTGCATGTGAAAAGAAGGACTTTATTGTGATCACAGGAAAGGGAAGCAGGCTTGTACATATTTTCAAATAAAGAATTAATTAATTATTAATTAATCAGATACACGATGCCAACTCATCTCTTTCAGATTCCGACTTCCACTCCACAGACCCTGAAGAGAGGCAGCGGAGGGCTGTCTTCAACACTAAGGTGGATTATCAGAGGAATGTAGTCATGATCAGCGCCAGCTGTAAGTCTCACACTTTCCTGTGTTGTGGACTAATTACTTATATTTTGTTTTTAGAAGCCTTTCGTCTTTACCACAAAAAATATAAATTTTCTTTCTTTCCTTTTCTTTACTAATGGGGTGATTGGGGTTTCTTATGCTGTAGTATACCCTCGTGATAATGTATAAGTGTATTGTTTACTTTGTCTCAGTTCATGTGCATAAGAGAAATGCGTTATTTAAATAGTAATAATAGTAGTTTATCATGCTCATAAAGTGTGCGTGTGTGTGTGTGTGTGCGTGTGTGTGTGTGTGTGTGTGAGAGAGAGAGAGAATCCTTACTTTACAACTGGTTTTCTAACTACTTTTCTCATCCAAAATTCTGAAAAGGCAATTGCACCATAACTTAGAAAAATGTCTAGTCACCAACAGGACTGTGTGGATGATCCAGTGTCGGCATGTCTATAATGGCGATCTATGTGTATAACGGTTTGTGGGGAGAATCTCGTGGGTCATATCCTGGAAAACTTTGTTCTTTATGTGTGAGAGGGTTAATGTGATGACGAAGGAGGTCATTAGGGGGGCATAGAGTTTTTGAAGTGACTGTCTGCCTAGGTTACCTCGAAAATCTCTCGTTAGACAATGTGGTAACAGGCTTTTGCTGGTTGCAGGTGACTGGGAAATAGACTACGTCACGGGAGGACCATTCGTGGTGCACGTCACTGACTCATCCGACATCCTGGTGTATGGGATGAAGGACGGCACCGTCTGTAGCAGCCCCACGCTGATAGGCACGTGACTGCTAATGTCACATTCTGACCTCACCTTGTCTCAAGCATCACATGTGACTTATGTACCAGGAATTAAAACAATTGATGCTGGTGGTATTAAGGCAAAAGCTAAGAACCTTGCTATGTGCTAGTCGTAGGTAGACTGACGCAAGTAGCTTTTGTTTTTAAAGATTCAATACTGCGATTGCTATTATTTTTGTTTTGTCAGTAGCGAAATAATTTTTTCTTTTTTATCTCCAGCTGATTGCACGAAAGTTGGAGACGGGACTGTGACAGCGGATGTGACGTATAATGGATTTCGTTTCCCCTGTAAAGTGCGTAAAGATCGCCCTTGTGTGTACCACGTGAGCTTCAAACCACGAGGCCCCGGCACCTACAAAATCTGGATTTCTTATGACGGAGTTCCGGTAAAAGGCAAGTGCAGCTATGAATGCCAGTAGATCAGATAACTCCAGGTCCATATCCTCTACAAAACTGTAGCAAAGATTTTAAAACTTAATTCTGTCTTGGAGTGTTCTACATCCACATCAATGGATCTACATGTGTAGACTATTTCTGAAGTTGCGCGTATTTCCCGAAACTTGCTTGCACCTACAATCAATCCTTTCAGGTTCCCTTCCCTTCCTTGAAAGTAGAGGGCAGTGGAGAGGGTTTATGCACTTGTCCAAATGTGATGTTCGTAAACAGCCAGAGGGAAGCTTACTGTAAGCTTTATGACTAAACACATGGCGGAAATGTCCTGCTCCCAACCCTTGTCTGCTCAGAGAATTGTTATCTGGACTGAAAGCTAAGATAGTGTTGCCGGCATCGTGGAATCGTTCATTTTACACTGTTATTAGTCTTTTCCGCCTCTATTAATAGGTGTCGGCTTGTTTGGTGTGCTAATATTTCGTATACGTGAAGATGCAGCAGCCTGTATAAATAATAATTATAATAATATAAGGTCTGACAAAAAATGGCTACTTCCTGAGGTACTGAACTCGGTGCTCATTACTCTTAAGGAAGTGTGTTGCCTGCCCATAGTGACATGTGGCGGAGTCTCGCGATGTCTCGTCACATCTCATTTTACTTCCCCTCTAGGTTCTCCTTTCGTTCAGGAGATAGCAGAGCTTGGGCGTCCTGTTGCCCACGGAGATGGTCTGTACCGCGGAGTCCCTGGACGACCCTTGACCTTCACAGTTGATCCAAGAGGGAACCCAGGTCCTGTAACCGTTGACATTGAAGGTAAGAACCAGCCTGTGTGAGGTTAGATCACATCTCTGAGTGTTTCCTTGCTTTGAGGCATGCCATCATTTAATAACACCCATTCTGCCTTTAGGAGTTTCATATTTTAAAATTCTCCTACCTTTATGTTTGCATTATGACTGTTGATATCATTCTGACAATTCTTTATATCAGCGAAGTGACGCATCCAGGCTTAAGGATGGGCGAGAGAGAAAAACTATTCAGGAATCTTCGTAGAAACTTTGTTAGATTGATTCCGGGAACTAGACAATCTAGTGTCTAAGTATTATAGAAAAATCGAACTACTAGGTTTGAGCTGAACAAACTAGTATCTCCATGTTGGACCAGCCACTGTCTAAGGACTCCTATGTGGTGGACCAGCTACTGTCTACAATTTTCCGTCTGGGATAAAATATCTCTGAATCAACTGATCTCTTGTTAAGCCCAAAAGTGTCTCTGCTGGAACAACTAATGTCTCGGAGAATTATATGTCTACGTGGTGGATCAGTTAGTATCCACAACATGTATAACACCTGTCGGACCAACTAGTGTCTAGGTGAACTATGTGGATCATATACTATGTTTTTGGACCAGCTAGTTTTCGGTACCGGAGCAACCAATTTACAAGTGACATGTTCATTTTGCAGGTCCCTCAAAGGACGTACCGTGTCACCTGCAGCCCAAGTCTGACGGCACAGTGGAGGCCACGTACACCCCGGTTGAGAGGGGGCAGCACCGGGTGGATGTGCGCGTGGAAGGCAAACCTGTTGAAGGTAAGAAGGTAAAATGTCAGAAATAATCGCCTCGATTTTTTTATTTGCCCATCATTCTTACTTCAAAGCTAATGCAGATTTTTCTCGCTTTCTTTCCTAGTTTCTTTCTAGTGCAGTTTATTCTCCCGCTGCTGCTATTTAACACTTCAGCCATATTTAAGAAAATACTGAAACTGAGGCACTCTTCTCAGTCATGAACCACCTTATATGACGTCATTACAGGAAGTCCATTCCAGCCTCTCATCGTTGACCCCGGAAGTATACGTGTCTCCGGCGGCTGGCGTCCCCTGGTGGACGAGAAGGGTATTATTCCTCTTAGTGTCAACAAGGAAAAACACCTGCCCTTTGATACGTCTGATGCTGGACCAGGTGAGTGTCAGGTGAAAACAGAGTAAAAAAGAGTCCGGCTTTCCTTTGATGTTTAGGCGGTCAGGGGAAGTAATTAGCACCCTGAGGAGGTAAACCGAATGTTGACGGGAAATCTCAGTGTTTGCTCAGGAGTGAATTTTTCGTAAATTGAAAAGATTCCACACCGGTGGAAAACCGCGAGCAAAGATCCCGGCCATGTCACAGATATATTTACCAACTTACGATGACTTGATGTGGGTAAGTCATATGCTGAGTGTTGGCCTCAAGTGAGTGAGTGAGTGAGTGAGTGAGTGCTCTAGCTCTGTAATTTTGTCCTGTTTGAACATTTTCCGTCTCTACAAAGGAACACCTTGTCGGTGCTGTTGCAGGTGAATTAAGTGCTGAAGTCAGGGGTCCCACCGGAAAAATCCCAGTTACAATAGATGCCAGAAATGACGGGAAGCACACAGTCGTCTTCACGCCCAGAGAGGAAGGTACATGTGACTGCACTGACGCCCAGTCTGCAGAAATTTAGTTAAAATTTATAGAGTTTCCCCAAGCGTCTAGAACCAGCCACATGTCACCAAACTGTAGTGACAGAGTCTGCCAACCTGTCCCCCTTCCATTTCCTGAACAGCTAGGGTCATCCTGCTAAGTGTGTTGTGCATTTGGTTTCTGATTATTTACTTCGGTTTGAGTGGTTATTGTTTCGTTTTGTTTTATTTCTCTAGATATGTACTGTGTGCGGTACCCATAGCTTACTGATCTTAAAAGTTTTCAGATACGATTTTACGTGTCTTACACCAGCACCCATCACACCACAGCATAAAATGACAAACTTACTGCGTGATGTGAAAAAAATTCAACGATTTTACGACCTTCATTCCAGCGCCACACTTTATAATAATTAAATAATTAGAATTAACTATAATTTTTCTTCGTAACTTCTGTGGTGACTGTCAAGATAACTGTCTCTAGAGCTATTCTAAGGGGAGCTAATTGGCTCGTCAGTAGTGTACCTGTCAATGAGGATGGAGCATAGATATAACCATCAGGTTTAATGGCAGAGTTTCCTCTCTGACTTTCTTGAGATTCTAATGATGTCCGTGGAGAGGAATTATCTCTGATAACTGTATGCACGCTGATGTGTTGCTATCTGATCCAACTAACAGGCAAGCACTACATTGATGTGAAGTGGAGCGGCTTCCCGCTGACCAATACTCCATTCGAGGGCTTCGCCACATACGAGCCGGAACCTCTCCTTGCTCCAGAACGCGAAATTGTCTCCCTTAGACAAATACCTCTCAGGTGATCCTCAGCTTATCACCTGTGTGTTCTTAGGTTTTCTTTATCTCTCTCTATTACTTATACGTAATATATATATATATATATATATCTCAATAAGAACACTTTAAATTTATAGTTGTATTTTAATATTATGTGGTAGATATATAATTGTTGAATTATATTTATATTTCATCATCCCAGTTTCATTTTAAGTCGAGCGTCAGACATGCCGCATGTTCATATACCTGTTAACAAGTATTTTTGATTGCTATTGAAGTTGACAGATATGTTGTTTAATCTCATTTTAAGATTGAAATTGTTGACTGTTAGTAAGTTATCATGTGCCAGACTTTTACCCTTTTACGATGTGATTCAGCAGAAATATTATATTATACCCATTCGTCTTATTTATTTATTTATTTATTTATTGCTTTTATTTAAGGAGCGGCCCGGCTCAGGATTTAGCAGACAAGGATATCATTCCGCTCAAGGTGGGGCAGCCGAAGGAACTGACCTTTGACACCAGCCTGCGAGGACCAGGTGTGTGAGGTGACTGTGGTCATTGTATTCAGACCCGCGATAAGACTGGCTAGTGAGGGATCCCTGTAAGCTGCAAGGCATTACTGCTTGGTTGTTCGTACGCCTGGGTGGCAATATTGCATCATTGTGTTGACAGTAATAATTATGCGTGTAATAAAGTGTCACTGCCACAAAAGGATGCTACAAACCTGTACAACGACAGGTGTCAGCTAGCAGGAAGCAGCGACGAGCAGTCAGTATGATTACTCTCCTGTAGCAGAAAGAGAGAGATCAAGCTGTCCTGATACAATTGCAGAACACCAAACATTTAATGAGCATCATATTTTTTTTTTTTTTTTTTGGAAAGCGCATTGAATCGACTCTGGGGTTGAAAATTGCGCTTTATAAATCTACTTTAATAATAATAATAATAATTTGGATCATGGCAGTAAACAAAAGCAAAATGTTTAAGCGTACCCCTCGTCGGTACATCAATGCATAAAGATCGTTACTCTTGCAGTACATGAGAACTTCAAAGCTATTGCAAGAGACAGGACTTTTAGTGCCTGTTACAACACACATCACCTTCAATGCTATTGCCAGACACAAGACCTTTTCAATATCAATCTTATTGCAGGAAAACTGACAGGTACTGTACGAGGTCCCAGCCGGCAAATTCCTGTGGCCGTTGATAACCGAGCTGAAGGCAGACCAACACTAGTCTTCACACCGGAGGAAGAAGGTTTGTTTCTTTTTTCTTTATTCCTTATAACTCATGACACGTGGATCTGAACTACATGACCTCTATAGTATAGGGCAGGCATAAAGCCTAAGACCTAGAATTAAACCTATGTCCTATAATCTCTTACAACCATAATTAGCAATTATTGTGGCCTCAGGGGCAAATGTTTATGGAATGGTGTCTGAAAATGTGGCGACACATATCCGTTTGAACATCCTTTTGTGAAAAAAATGTGGTGGTACATATATTGTTTGCAAACAGTATATATATATATATATATATGAAATCATTACTATTGTTGTATGTGGCATTGTAGAGGTGGATTAGGTAAAGCTTTCGTACTTTCGTAAAAACAACAAAGGGCCGCTCAGTGAATATTTGCTGCGTGCTTTCAACATTCCAGGAAAGCACCTGATTCATGTCAATTGGAACAACACTCCACTGGCCCAGTCCCCTTTTGTTGGCTTTGCCTCCCACGACCCTGAGCAGCCGCCGCCAGTCTACCTGTCTGGGCCGTCTCCCACGTAAGTACTGTATACCTGTCCATCACGACTGTGAGTTATCTTCGCTTAGTACTTAGGGGCCACACCTTTTCTCAGATGTGTATGGCATTTACATCTATTAGTCAATAGCTTTCTCGCAGACTCAGTGGTGATGATCTAAACGTACTGAGCCAGGCAAATTCAGGAACAATTTGATTCCTTCTTAGATTTTTGAGAGATGGGGTTGGAGGTAGATATAGAATTAATAATAGTGTTGTACCACAACCTACGTACCTCGTTCTCAAATGCAAACAAAAGCTATTTTGTCCTTTCCACAGAAATAAGCGGGCATCTGGTGTGGACAAAGATATTATCCCTCTCCAAGTTCACCAAGAAAAACAGCTTCCTTTTGATGCCACTACGGCTGGACCAGGTAAGAGGGCATCATGAGTGGAGGAGGTGGTTACTTATGTTTACGGTGTTGGGGTAGGTTGAGTTTTGTTGCCTTTTTCCACGTTGTGTTTAGTAAGATGATATGTGGATAAAACTTTAATACATGTAGTATTTAAGATAGACAGACATTTAGGCATATCTATCTAAATCAGTCTGTATGTGCGTGTGTGTACGTGTGTATTACAGGTCAGTTGACTGCCACAGTCCGTGGTCCTACCCGAGGAGTTCCAGCGGCGATACAAGACCATGGCAACGGCCGGCATGTGCTGCTCTTTACACCCGAGGAAGAAGGTAATTGACAGGATAACTTATCCTGACTTGTTGAATAGTACCTCATATCCATAGACCACGTCTTCACTAAAATGGACTAAATACCTTAGAACATGTCATTATTTCTTTATTTACCGCCCATACCCTTTGATTAACATGCAGCTGTTTTGTTTCGCCTTGTTACCCTGTAAACTTTCTTTTTTAGGCTTATCATATATTCTTCACAGTGACTGTTTACTTACCTGAATGTATTTATTGTGTATTTTTGCTTTGTATTTTACCCAGTATAAGTAGCCACATGTTATATTATTGGAAAAGATATTGCTGGATGTCAGACATAATCACTTGATTGTAGTAGTAACAGTTCAAAGACAAAGGTCTCGATCTTTTTCCTAAAATAAAAGAATGACATGTAAAAAGATTTTATGTTTATAATATTAATTGAATTTTTAATTGAAAGAGATATCGATGCATTTGCAATATTTGACAGAAAAAGGAAGCGTAAGAGATATTGACAAAACTGTCTTTAACAGGTAAACATGATATACATGTTAAGTGGAACGGAGTGCCCATACCACAGTCTCCGTTAATCGGGTATGCCGCCCCAGCTCCCCAACAGGGTGCATACCCAGGCGGAGTGGCACCTGTCTACCTGCTGGACCACACACCCAGGTAGAAACATATAACGAATTTATCATTAGTCTATACTAAGATAATGAATAATTATTATCGATAGATAATTAAATTAAGAATCTCAACGTAGTGTCAATGTCAAGATTTCTAATTAATCTGAACTGACACATCTGCACAATCAGCTCTCCCTCGGTAACTCTAGAGTTAGGAGATCTACCCCAAGCCTCCTTATGGGGTCAGGTACTCATTCAGCAGCTGGGTTGTCAGGGTAACAGGGGTGGCTCATGTACATTGGGTCAAGTAAGCTTCGCGTCCTAAAATGTTTGACGAAATACTAAAAACCCACCTCCTGTCCTCTGCACCTTGACATGGTTAGCTGGGAGAAAAAAAAAGAAAAAATGGTGGGTGGATGGATGGATGGCCGTGAAGGCGTTCGGTGCTATAGTTTATTTAATTATCTATTTTCCCCTGTAGAGAGGTAGATATGTGGAGGCTGTGTGAACTGTGACTCGCCACAGAAGCAAAGAAATATAAAATATAAAGAAGCTGCATGTCCTGCGACAATATTGTTGCTGAAGTCGTTATTGTCTCCTTTGGTGACTCAAGTTTACTTATCCAGGAATGTCAGGAGCAACTTACTTCTCTCTTTGTTTCTCGTTGGGTCGCCTTCTACGGCAAAAATGAATAAAGCATCAGTTTGTGAATGAGTAAGAAGCTCTAAGCTGAAAAGAGCTAAATAATTGTACATTCGACATTTTATCACGACCTTTAAATTCTCCGAAGGGGGCGCTATACGTTGTCGCTTGAACACGTGCACGTTCATTCACACGAAGAACATTATTTTTTTTTTTATTTCTCAGGAACAAGCGAGGGTCTAACGTAGATGAAGACATCATCCCTCTACAAGTTCACCAGGAGAAGCAGCTTCATTTTGATGCCACTAAGGCTGGGCCAGGTAACAGTGAATAGCATTCTAAGATATGGAAAAGAAAAATATAAAGAGAAATACTTTTTTACTTGAAAGGTTACTTCCTGTAACTGTGTGTGTGATGTGATATATATATATATAATATGTGTGTGTTACAGGTCATATGACTGCAACAGTTCGTGGGCCCACCAGACCCATTCCAGCTGCAGTGCAAGACCGAGGTGATGGCAAACCAATGCTGCGCTTCACACCTGAGGAGGAAGGTGCATTACCTGAAAACTTTTCCCTATGTGTTCAATAAAGTATGAAAGTTATCAACTTCGATTATGTGGACTACATATCTCTGACACTGTCTTGATTTACTTGCTTAGTACACATGGTACACATGGTACATTTGACTAATTTGAGGCAGCTTCACCTCCGCTTCTGCCTCTGTATAATTATCCTGTGAACATACCCTTGTACACTTCTATACCTTTTGTATATTTATCATGTCTTCTTTAAAAGCTGGAAAGTAACATTTTTAAAGTTGATTTTTTTTAGCTTCAAGGACGAAACGAGTTTTTTTAATGTTCAGTTAATTGTTTCGTTTTGTGTTCTAGATGTTAGACGTTATTTTAGAAAATCATTTTCATAATTTAAAGAAACGGATACACGGTAGTTTTCTTCAACAGGTAAACATCATATACATGTTCAGTGGAACGGGATACCTACAGCACAGTCTCCATTAATCGGGTATGCCACCCCAGCTCCTCAAAATGGCGTTCGCCCAGGCGGAATGGCACCTGTCTTCCTGTTGGGTCACTTGCCAAGGTACCAGCATCCTGACTATCATTATTTTGTTCTAAGAAAAATATTACCAGCATTCATTAGACTAATAAGTGTATAAATATTAAAGAGATAACGAGAACATTAACCACACCGATCCTGTATACCATTTACAAGTTCTGTACGTGTCTGTATTTGATGACCTGTGGTTCGCAAGACACGTGGATGTCGATTATTAAACAATAACGACAGGTCATCAAATACAGACACACACAAGTGCAGAACTTGTAAACTGTATGTCAGCTGTCTTTAAACCGAAGGATGTCAAATGTTATCAAAGAATGTTTATTATATTTATCAAATGTTCTGTCGAAATAAATAAACGCTTGCGCTGTAGCGTACACCCATAGACATGTGCGAGGTGCAGGCGTGTGCTAGATGTAGACATATTCTGACTGTAGACACAGAGACGTGTGTTAACTCTAGACATATATGATATATATGATGATTTTGCTAATAGTCAGTCGCCAGCGGACACCAAGGATATAATTCCACTCAAGGTGCAGCAGGAGAAGGAGCTGCCCTTTGACACTAGTGCCGCGGGACCTGGTGAGCTGCTCGCGCATTAATCTGACTCCCTCAGAGAGGGAGGAGACTGCTGTGCGTTGTCTGTGGATGGATATTTGTGTGCATATTACTCTGTGTGCGTGCGTGTGTGTATGTAGAGGATATTTGTGTGTTTGTGTGTGTCTCCTGTTGTTGGGGGTTTGCATGTTCACTCGTAAATGAGAGAGAGAAATAGTGAAATAAAACAGCCAATGTGCCCTCAGAACATAATGAGTTACCGGCATTGTGCATTTTTAAACGCTGGTGCAGTTTTGTATGGGTATCCACAACTAATCAGCTGTGAATTATGGTATGTCTAAGAACAAGACAGACTAGAGTCGGGGTAAGAATTGCAGCAAATTATTGATGAATAAGCAGAAATCAATCTGGACTTAACGAGTTATACTCTTTCAGGTGTTCTGACGGCCGGAGTAAGGGGCCCTAGCAGACCTCTTCCAGTCAACGTGAGAGACAGAGGAGATGGCAAACCTAAAATACATTTCACACCTGAGGAGGAAGGTAAAGGTTGTTCTTGAAAGGACAAATATGTACTTGGGTTGAACTAATTTTGGCAAAGATTTTACATGATGGTTGCATAAAAGCTTTGTTAAATTGGTTCAACGTTCATACCGATTTGTGTGGTTAAAAAAATCCTGAAGTAAACAAAAAGTGTCAAATGTCCACTTCAGTGTTTGATCCCAGATATCAACATCATCTTATTCATCGGTGTTCGTCGTTCTTTGCTTCATTTCAAGCCCTACAATGAACATTTTTCACTGTCATGCCTATCTTCTGATAAAACATCGTGTCGTCATCATTAACGTCTGACATAGATATACAGGACTGCTCGTTAGATGATAGGTATAGGAATCATTTGTCCGAAATGTGGTTGTTAACAGGTAAACACTATATTGATGTCAACTGGAATGGGTCTCCTATTCCGCAGTCACCTTTCATCGGCTACGCTACCCGTGACCCGGACCATAAACACCGACCTCCACCCGTCTACCTTGCTGGCCATAAACCGAGGTTTATCCTTTACACATGTCCTTTTCAAACTAGTTTATGATAGATTTTTCTTTTAAGTATATTGACAATAAATTACGTGCATCTGTTACATATATCGGCAAAAAATAAGAGATATTTTTATGGCATAATCTAACGTTCTAGTCAACATTAACATGTATTGACATTTGATAATTCTCCGTACACGCGATATCTATTTCTGTATTTCTAGGTATCATCACGAACTCTTTCCTTTCGTCCATAGGCTGTGTGTTAAACGCATCAAAACTGTATGTGTTTCCTTCTGTCATCAGAAACGGCCAGCCTGTAGATGATGACATAGACATCATTCCTCTCAAAGTCAACCAAGAGAAGCAGCTGCCGTTTGATGCGACTGATGCCGGCCCAGGTAGAGCATCTTTACAAATCCGCTAGAAACTTGTGTTGACTCTCAACTGGTGTTGGCGTAAATTTGCTAAATTCGGAATATTGTTTGATCCGAGGAGGCACATTAAGCTCTTGGACCAGGCTAGACACGTGGTGGTTTTATTTTAGGACACATTCGTTCGTCGTTGTTGTGAACTAGTATTTATCGTTCGTCCTTCTTTTATTGTTAACTGTTGATGGTGATCAAATGGGGGTCCATGCAGGCAAACTGACCGCCGCTGTGAAGGGTCCGACCCGAAACATTCCCGTCCATGTAGATGACCTGAAAAATGGACGGCCCAGTCTTCGCTTCACACCGGAAGAGGAAGGTGAGAAGGGTATCCTGGAAAACTCACCATTATGTGTTACTAGATGGTGAGTTTTAGGAAATGTTTGTGCTGTGTGTGTGTGTGAGAGAGAGAGAGAGAAAAGAGAGAGAAGTGTGCGCTTGTAGCTGTCCATGGGTGGTCGTATAACAAGAATAAATCATAAGGATGGCGATGAAATATAATATGAATAATCAGAATGAGAAAAGGAGAAAAACTGAACAGTTAGATTTTCCGGTCAACCCCCATTTCCTAAAAAAGGAGAAGACATGCACACTTCATCTCAGCGCGTGTTTGTTAAAGCCTGTTGTGTCTGTTTTAGGCAAACATCTTATTGATGTCAACTGGAATAACGTACCGGTGCCCAAATCCCCATTCGTGGGTTACGCTACCAGGGATCCAGAACTCATAGTCCCGTCGCTGCCGGCACCTACCTTGATGCTGGAAGGCTACCCGAAGTCGTTACAGTAAGATGTACCATCGTTATCTTAAAGTCACCATCATAGTCACCACCTTTTCTTTCATTTAATGAAAACTGCCCCTGTATCAAAACTTTACTATGAGGAGATTTATGTCCATTTCTTACATTCTGTGTGTGTGTGTGTGTGCGCGCGCGCGCGCGCGTGAGTGAGTGAGAGAGTGAGATTTCGTGTGTGAGAGACTGCAGGAAAGGATTTTTCTGTCTCTGTTGGTATTTCAACGTTCATATTTCTACAGATCTAGTCGGCCTTCGTCCATTCGGTCGGATCGGGAGCCCCTGAAGGTGATCCTGAGGGGTCGAGGCCTGAAGGAGGCAGAAGTGGACAAGCCGGCCATATTCCATGTGGACGGCACTCAAGCAACTCCGGGTAAGCCTCATCTGTTTCCCCTCGCCAAATCATGAATTTCGATCGTTGCCGACATGAACACAGACTGCCTCTGTGTCACCTGGAGTAATAAAGTCTTTATTTTCCTACCATCAGGTACACCACATGCACGGCTGGACGGCGTACGAACGCAAATACCTGTAACAAGCTCACCTGAAGCCCCGCAGTTATACAAGTGTACCTATGTGCCAAAGGTAGGTCGGCACAGCAGTATCCATACCTTTAAAATACAGGTGATAGGTAACATCAGAGTAAATGAAAATTTTGGTTGGACGTTAATTAAGGTATATTCGAAAACACTGTTTACATCCGGGGAAAAAGCTAAATATTACAAAATTTTTGTACTTACTGGCATTTTTGAAAATTTATATCTATTAACCTACAGTAAAAACACCCACCTGTGATACACCATTTCAAATAGCAATTTTAAAATATTTACTTTGTGTGAATTTTAAGACGTATAGGTTTAGTCTTCTA
The DNA here is from genome assembly GCA_004794655.1 of Marisa cornuarietis. Classification (NCBI taxonomy): domain Eukaryota; kingdom Metazoa; phylum Mollusca; class Gastropoda; order Architaenioglossa; family Ampullariidae; genus Marisa; species Marisa cornuarietis. The sequence continues at coordinate 152,279 of SMMW01000053.1, forward strand.
GTACTAAAATCAAATAATGAAAGAGTGTAACTATGCGATTTAGAACTTGTAGATAGGGAAGTAGGTCAATTTCATAAATTAACAAAAAATTATTTACACAATATATGCAAACATAAAGTGCTAAAAAACACAAATTTTATTAAAATAAACATTGGAATTTAAATATTAATTACTGTTTTCTTTTCATTTTCGGTGTTTGGAGTACAAATCCATGTCAAATTGAGTAACCGGAAACGGACTTCAATATGGCGCGTGACCAAGAAAACGTTCCCTACTTTAGAATAAACGAAAAACGTGATCGGTTGAATTTTTCAGCTGTTAAAGGGAAGAAATCCATGGTGGAACATTTCCTAAAGGTTCCAGTAGCTTCCTCCCTTATGTATTCATTCATTTACGCGTTAGTGCAATGTGTGCCACCTGTAAAAACATTTGCCAAACTTGATTAAATGTCCAGTTAAATTTGTGGGTTTAAAACTTATTTCATGCAAGAAAATAAACCAGAAAACAAAACAAAAAACCCCTCCCCCCTCCCCCCCAAAGAATACGATAATACTACTTATCGTTTGTTTCACAATTATACAATTCCCTTCCCCACAGCGCGCATGCGTACTCAAACACCCACCTCTCTAATAGACTCGAGTAACTAACGGCTGTCGTGCAGGTGCCGGGTGCCTATCTACTCCACGTGACCTGGAATGACCATCCGCTGCGAGGCTCGCCGTTCAAGGTCAACGTCCGCGCGCCGGAGCAGCCGACTCAGGGTCGCGTCCACCGCCCGGAGACCGCCAAGCCAGGCCGTGTCGGGTCACCCGTGGAGTTCAAGATTGACCACCCAGACCCCAGTACGTTTTCTATGCCCTATGTCATGCTGTTGTATTATGGGCGAAACAAGGCTGAGAGATAGAGTCCAGCAGTTGTGCACACGGACACAGCTAGGTTGAACTGGGTTGAGGAGGGGCACCTGCTTTGGTTGAACTGGGTTGAGGAGGAGCACCTGCTTTGGTTGAACTGGGTTGAGGAGGAGCACCTGCTTTGGTTGAACTGGATTGAGGAGCACCTGCTTTGGTTGAACTGGGTTGAGGAGCACCTGCTCAGCTGAGAATCTGGTGTCATCGCAGCTGTGTCTCCTTCTTTTCCTCTACTGACTTCACATTATTACTTTTAATATGTAGTTTCCAAGCTGTTAGTGCTGATGTTCTGAGGAAACAGTTATGCTAACGATTGTGCTAGAACCAGCATCGTCGTCATCATTGTCGTCATCATCATCATCATTGTCTACATGCGATCCCTTTCCCATGTCTTTCAGCTATAGATTAAAGACTAATATCATTACTATAAGGATCTGTATACCACAACTTCAATCATATCTAGTGAAGACAGGAACACGCTTTACCAGCGACCATTTTTTTCTCTCTGTTCAGGCAAGCTGGTCGTCACGTGCACGGACCCTAAGGGCACGTTGATTCCCTGTCGTTTCCTTGACAACCTGGACGGCACGAGCTCTCTGAAGATGACCCCCAACATGCCTGGTCCACATATTGTGGACATTCGCTTCAACAATCAGCACATCATGGGTCAGTCGCACAGTGCAGCTGCTCTCCTTGTCGCCTCAGTGTAGACTCTCGTCCTCGCTCCTCAATTTAATGTCTCTGAAATTGTCTGCATTAATCTCAAGTTTTGCAATTAAAAGGGGCGCACTCATCTGATAAGCTCTAACGTCTTTTCTGTGTTTTTATTAAGAGCATAAATTTAAAATCCACAGAGGCGAAGAATATTTTAAACAAAATACCTTTTTGACCATTTATGTTAGGACTATTCAGTGTTATATATATTTATATGTGTGTGTATTTCACATGTTAAAAAAACCTAAAAATTTTGACCAGTATGTTACATATATGGATGTTTATAGGGAGTCCTTACATCGTGGACATCAAAGCTCCAGAACGACATGGCCGGGTGCGGGTATGGGGTCCAGGGATTGAAAACGGGGTGCTGAACCACTTCGAGAGTAACTTCTGGGTAGACGCCACGGGTGCCGGTGCGGGCGAGCTGAGAGTGAGGCTCATGGGACCAAAAGGTGAGGCTAGACATTTGGGCACACCCTGTAATAACTACACATTTTGACTAGTTATCATTTATTATTTTAATTACTAAAAGTAAACAGAGATTAGAGATAAAGAGAGCAAGAAACCTCTTGATCTACCTGGACTCGTATTCATGTTGGGAACTAAATGGTTAACTTAACCCGACAAACAAGTGCACGCAGAAGAATGAGAAATCACCAATAGTCAGTTGATGTAAATATGTATGACACAAACAAATGCCCAGTATGTTATTGTCGAGGCTCTTGTCAATAGCACTATCAGTTTCAGATGTCTTGTCAATTAAATGTCAAGATCGATGCTCGTATCGTTGTCAGTATCCATGTTAATGTCAGCTTCATTAAGGCGGTCGAAGCACGTGACTATGTGACCTTGACGTGCGTGTGCAGGTGCCTTCCACGTGAAGATGCGCAAGGCCAGCCAGAAGGAAAAGCTCTACCAATGCTTCTACGATCCTGTAGAGGCCGGCATCTACACCATCTACGTCCAGTGGTCGGGCTCGCACGTGGACGGCTCGCCCTTCACTGTCCTGCTGGCCAACTCGGACCGCGAGCTGGACATGATGAGTGACGTCGACCGAGCCTCCTCCCGTATGACGGCCCCCAAGAAATCCAACTCCCCTCGTGACCCCAGTATGAATGAGATCCTGTACTGAGTTCTGGGCTCACTCAGTTCTTCGCCAAACACTGATTTGTCCCGGTTTGGTGACTTGTTGATGGCTGGGAGAAGCAGTCATTTGAAAATATGCTCATACGAGAAAGCGAGTAAAATATATCTATATTAAAAGGAGCACTTATTTACGAATATACACTTCAGAAACAACATTAATTGTGTATACATGGCTCTTTCAGAAATATTTTATATCCTGCGCTTATGCATACGCTTTAAGTTAGGATCTCCAGATGTTTACTCCAGAAACAACGCCTTGCATAGCTTGTCTTCTCCAGGGACAACTATTAGTCTACAGATATTTCTGCTCCAGTAATATCTAATTCTGTAGACGTGTTCCCTTCAAGAACACCCTTGTTTCGAAGATAGACGATGTATCTTTCTTTGAAAGTTAAGAAACACACTTTTCTGTAAAGAATGTTACAAATGAACAGCTTATGGTGATGACTGCATAATTTCGTCAGTTTTGTTTTCTCAATTTATTGTATTTTTGTGTTTGGGGCATTTTGGTTTTCTTTTTAAACCTACCACCGAGTATATATGAAATATGTGACCTGAAGATAAATTAATATACCTTTGTTAAAAAGAATTGTTGTATTTGTCTGACGCAGTGAATTTCACAGGACACTGCTGAAGGTCGAGGTGATTTGACGAAATAGTCTTTGGCCATGACAAGTCAAAATACTGATGGTCAGTTGATTGCCATTCGTAATACAAATGTCGATAATACTGACATTTAGGGATACAAACCAGTAATGATAGTACATCTAGTAGACTTGTTGATGCAATATGGTAACATAAAAAAGCGATATAATTTCGTTTCTTGCCTTTAATGAACCAATGTGTGGTAATAAACTGTGATGAGGATGACTGCTTCATCGTAAATCTTACAAATGTTGGCTATTGTACATTGGTTATAACTGCTGGCTTTAGGAATATTTTGTGTCCCATGTTCAAGGTATGATTAGTTTAATGTGGGATCAGCAAGAAGAATGAACTGCCCTAATGTCTTTCTGTCATTTGGTGCATTTTCTTGAGCTGTACAGCACTCGTTAATACAAAGGATGCAGATGTGGGAATGAAAGTACTACAGCAATAAAACTGAAATATTGCCGAAACAAAACTAAAACTAGACCAAATATTTTACACAGTGGTCGATTTTAACTTATTACCAGTTTGTAGTGTATTTTAGCCGTAGAAAAGCTTGTATTATAGTCGCTATTTTTGTTTATGTACAAAGACGTTATGAAGATTATTTCCTTGTCACAAAAAAGAAGCTCCAAGCTAACTGTTTCCACTAAATTTTGATACAAATTCATAAGGTATAAGTCTCCGAGCATCTTCGCTTTACTTTCACTGATTGCTCTGTTTTAACAAACGTTAGATATACTTAAATAATCATGTATTTTATAAAAGAAATCAATGAAGACATGTAAGGAAAAATTTTCTGCGTCCCTTTCCTTTGATTTGTTTTGTACCACCAGCATGGATGATTGATGTCCTATTTAAAAATTGAATTTGTACTCATCGATGCTACTCTTTTAAAACTTTATATCTTTGCGTAGCTGCTACCCGAAAGCGTCCCGGTAGCAAATTAGGATAATGAAGAAAAAGAGAATTTCACCGAAAGGATAATTAATGTACTAAAAGCAAGACAACAAATGCTTGTGAAAATGATTGGTCTTGCGTGGGCTTGCTGTGTGTGTGGGCGCGCGCGCGCGCGTTTTCGTGACCGTAAAATAGAGAGAAATTAGAGAAAGAGAAGAAAGGTAGGTAAGGCATGGTACTTCAAAGGTAACAAAAAAGAACAATAAATAAATAAATAAATAAGAACAGTTAACCATTGGAAATATACAAGATCAATTTTTATAACTGTTATAGACTACGAATATTAGTTGAGTGGACAAATATTCTCTGGTATTTATATAAAGTATATATATATATATATCTGCTTAGGTCACGTCATATCGTAGGCATAAGTACGGTATCTAAAGGTTAGGTGGTGTATGTAGAGATGTGAATATCAGACCTGTATAATTCTTTAAACAAAATTATCATAAATAAATATCTTCTACAATATGTCAGATTTTTGGAAATGAGTTTTGTTATCCTTTAGAGATGTTTTGTCCCAGTCCATTATTTCTGACTCTTTGTTTTTCTTTTCTCTCTCTCTCTCTTTCTCTATCCGAGAGAGTGAAAGAAAGTGTGTGTGTGTGTGTGTGTGACGTCAGCTATTTATTATCATATTTTTTCACAAGCTTTAAGACGATAGGCAAAGAATTTCTACTAGACTGAGTCTTTCACACATTTCGCCAAAGTTCTATTAAATCTGTTTGACACAGAGTACACAGTTTCAATAATTTATTTATCAGCTGTCAAAAATCTGACTTTTCGTACAAAAATCCCTAAAAGCAGTTGCTCTCAGATGATAAATTGAAATACAGCTTATAGGAAAGATCAGTTGATGATTTACATCAAAGTTTTCGCAACCTATAGCAAATTGTGAAAGCAGAGTAGTTCGAGCGCTAGAATCTAAGTCCGAAGGGGCGCTGGCTTGATACTCATTGGCAACAATTTCATCCACCCTCCTCCCCAACACAGCCAACCCTTGTGTCGGGAATGGGCACCTAAGTTTATAGTCTGTTAGAGAAGGCAAGGCAGCAAGAGAGAGGAGACAGGTACCATGTTTACAAATTACTGGCCCCAAGACGTGGCCTTTAACACCTCACCCACAAGTACACACGATAAGCCCCAACAACAGTCAGCAAGTTACAAACCTTGTTTACGATTTTTAATGTTGCGTACATCACAAATCAGTAAAAATATCGCGGACAAAAAGTTACTTTAATGAAATTGTTTGATGGTTAGGTTTCCAAATCATGGCAACGACAGACTACCATTCATTTCAAACGAATGAGAAGTAAATGGTTAATGTTGCTACTAAAAAAATAATTAAAAATTAAAAATAAACGAAAATATACGTCCAGGCAACAGGTTAATAGTTCTTTTTCATTCGTCTTCGTTGACTTGCTTGATATCCGGCTGCGAGACATCGGGCGGCGATGCAGCCTCAGACTTCTTGGTATCACCTTGGTTTTCTAACCCACCCCCACCCTCAGAGCCGCTATGGGTGCCACCGTTGTCGACACTGTTGTTGTTGCCGTTGTTGTTGCTGTCGCTACCGGTGTTGGACTCATTCGGGGATCCCCCCGCCCCGTTCTCGTCATCTTTACCTCCTCCAGCGTTGCCGTTGCCATCTTCCTTATTGCTGGCCAGGTCGTTGGCGGACGCGAGAGCTTCGGCTGCACCTGCTGCTTCGGCCGCCACTTCAGCAGCACTCGGACCTGCGTCGGGCGCCGAGACCTCACTTCCGGTGCCGGCCTCTGATGCTGCGGCAACCTCGGCTGCAACCTCGGCGGCGCTACCGAGACTGGATCCTGCCTTCGCCTCGATGGCCTCCTGCAGCTCGGCCAGCTTCTCGCTGTAGGCGGCCAGGTCTCCCCCGTTCAGCTTCGACAACTCCTCCAGCGTCTGCACCAGCTCCTCCAGGATCTCATCGTTGTCGTCCTCGTCACTGCTGTCTTTGTCCTCTACTGCCTGCACTGCGTCGACCTCGGGGCTCTCAACGCTGCGGATGTGTCTGGCACCTGCTGCGTCCTCCACGCGCGCGGCACGTGCATGCTTGTTTTATATTTGTAATTCCATTTGTTCTTTCTTTAGTTTTGTTTTTATGTCATTTCCTTACTACAGTCATAACAACATGTCAACGTCTAACGTGTTGACATTTGTTTTTCAAACAAAAAACAAGCTGAGCCTTGTTCTGACTAACATCAGGAAACATTAAATCTGGTGAGATGACGGGACTTGTGTCACCTGGATGTCGTTTTACTTTTGACGTTTGCACACATTTGAGGCTAACTCTTTTTTCACATGACAACACACACACACACACACACACACACACACACACACACACACACACACACACACACAGAGCAGAAACAACAGTTAATGTGCGGAAACGTGACCTTTCTCGTCCTAGGCCAACCTTTGCTTATTTGTCCAGAACAAGAGGCGGAACAAGAAGTGGAATACTGTCTACATCACTGCTTACTCGGGACCCAAAGGGTAGCCGGGTAGCACCAGTGAATCAGCGAAAGGAATAATTTAGTTACAGATGTAGAAACGCGACACAGAATTCAACAGCATGAGTTGTATTGAGCATCAGTGGTGAAGTGCATTTATCAGAATGAGTTTCTCTGCTGCTGGTTCTGTTCCTGTCATACAGATTTTCCCATCTTTAAACACTTTTGTTTGTTTACAACTGATTGAGTTCAAGATTAGAGGTATGTCCAGGTCTAGGGCTTGTAGCTACACAAAAAACGAATATATATATATATACAAGTACATGTGTACATTCAGGTTTGTTGATCTTATTGGCTAACCCGTGCATAATGTTGTACAGTATCGTGCGATTTGATTGGCTGACAGGAGCTCGGTGTAGCAAGTGGCTCGGGGAGGGGGGAACTGCTAATGACGGAGTGGAGCAAAGAAGTCTAATTCTCTTTTGTCCTGATTACCGGACATGTTTTCAGACGAATTCACCAATACCAAAATGTCATACATGAAGGATGGTCGGAAAGTTCTTTGTCGTATTCTTGATGTCGTAAAAGGCGATCATTCTCATTTTGTTCTTGATTCTTTTTTAGATTGTCTCAATGTGCACACAAAGGTCAGACCTACTTTCACACATAATAACCTATTATATTTAAGCTTATAACATCTTTTAACAAAAAATCGTCCTTTTACAAAAAAAAAAATCAGATTGTAACAGATTAAAAACTATGGAATGCAAAATAACCCTATTTCTCTTTTGCGGTATAGCCTAAATTTGTTATATATATATATATGTGTGTACATGCGTGCGTGCATGCATGCGAATAAGATTGAAAAAGTGAATAAAACAATTAACGGAGTCTTTTTCGTCGAGTAAAGTTAGATTGATGAAATACTATTGTCTTCGTACTCTGTTAACTGGATGTCTGTAAAGTCTGACCGAGACAAACAGTAAGGGGAAAATACATCAAAGTCTGCAAGTTACTCTTCCTGCCCATGATGGAAACTTTCTCGTGCTTTAAATTCCTCTGCTTAATTTAGCACAAAGCGCAATAACTGCGAACAGCCAGGTGCAAGTACATTTTACAGCTTTTTCTGTTTGTCTTAGACTGTTGCATCTTAGTGTCGAGATGGGTCAAGGCTGCCTCCACTGACGATGACGAATCTCCCGGATAGGGGAGGGGCAGGAGACAGATGTTTATAAATTACAAACATGGCAACTGGGTGAGACAGAAGGCCTATTGTTAGCAGGGTCATGCTTAATGTCCTGACCCAACAACAAGTTTCGTTTAAAAGCTTTAACAAATACGAGTCTTACTAACCGAGTTCCTTGGTTTTTAATTTCTTCTATCACTTCTGCACGTATAACGCTTGGCAGGTTAAGTTGCAGTGGGAATGTATGAGAGTACAAGTCTGCCATGAATATAAAACTCGCGAGAAGTATAGAACACACGTACTATCATACACACACACACCTAAGAAATTATATGCAAGAAAATGAAAGAAAACATCTATATCCTTACACCCACTCTTGCCGCGCAAATTTCTTACACACACATAAACGCACGCACCTACGCACGCACACACACTCATACATACATTATACACTACTATACGTTACGTGTGTAGACAAACTCAAACATACATGCAAGCACGCACATATACTTGCATGGACGCTCTCTCCCTCACACACTCTCTCCCTCACACGCTCTCTCCCTCACACACTCTCTCCCTCACACACTCTCTCCCTCACACACTCTCTTACACACATCATCATCATCAGACTTTAAGGAGTCACATTCAGCTCAGGGAGGTTACTACTTTAGCAAAGAAACTGTTTCTCAGGCTGGGTATTCTGGTCTGGCCATGTCTATACCTGATACCTGAGAGCATGCGACTAAATAGGTCATGGCCAAGGAAAATGGGTCAGCCACAACTGAGCAAACTGCTGGGTATAGGGTGTGTGTATGTCTACACAAGCAGGTCACAGTCAGTAGTTCCAGTCGAGTCAGACTTTCAGCTTCGAGGCGGTGCTACCAGCCTACCATCCCCAAAATTAACAATTTCAACCATGTCAGATAAGATATTAATCCCATATATGTACACATACATCCGAATTTTCCCTCTAGTTTTATTGAATTGTTTTTGTTTTGTAGTAATGTAGTAATATATGGAGAGTTCTGTCCCTTTGCATTACAGGCTGAGGGGATCGGATTTCCTTGAATTTGTTTATGTGTTGTGGTCGTGCTTTGATTTGGATAAAAGTGTTGGACCTTCATGTTTACATGGGATTCTGCTGCATTTTCTGCCTCTTCTGGTTTGCAGGCGGATTGTACATAATGTTATTTTGATGTGCAAACTGATCAGATCTATTGGCCGGCTTTCACTCCACCGGGCTTCACTCGCTTCAGCAACGACCTGAGCTGCAGTGAATAAACTGAAGTGATGATAAACCTTTTGCAGTTTCATATAATAACATTTCTTCATATTCTCAAGATTATTCAATATCTTTGCAGTATTCTCCTTATGTCACCAACCCTTATTCTCTGGAGTTGTTACCGTTAGATCTGCAGTGATCTCCCTTTAGATCTACAGTGATCTCCCTTTAGATTTGCAGTTATCTCCCTTTAGATCTGCAGTGATCTCCCTTTAGATCTGCAGAGATCTCCCTTTAGATCTGCAGTGATCTCCCTTTACTGCTGGAACGCGGCGAGTCCTCGTCCTGTTCTTCGTTCTACATCTTTGTAACGGTTTCGTAATCTTATTTCAGCGCAATGAGTCCGCCTTTGGGTGAGATACTGCGCTTTATAAATTCTCAATTATTAATTATTATTATTTTAGTTATCTCTGTACTTGTTCTGTCCGCGCAATAAAATATTCATCCAACTCCCTTAATTTTCCCCACTTCCCAAAGAACCGCGCTTCAAAATAAATAAAAAATAAAACCATTTCTTACTAAGCAAATGTTTATACTCGAGACTCGAGGAAAACAGTTTCGCGACAACGTTTGTGTAACCGCAGTAGTGTATGTCAGATGGAAGACTTTAAAAAAAAACCAAAAAAAAACCGTGTTTCACAAATAACATAAAACGTAGCAAATGCTGGATCCTACAAGACTAACACTTACGCCATGGAAGATTGGAAAGACACAATGCTGTTTCAATCAAACTTCTGTCCGTGCAACAGAGGAACAAACTTTTCTTCTTTTATTTTCGGAAAGCGTGCCATGTGTATTTGTAACTCGTTCCTCACTGTCGACAATGTAAGAAAAGACCCGATAAAAAATAATAAATAAGAAGAAGTACAACAAAAAATTTTTTAAGGGATATACGATTCTCTGCTGTCGTATTTGAGGTCGGATCTCTTTTTAACGAGGTCGGTTACTTGTAATCTTCGGCAAAAACTTCCTTTGCACAAATGGTAATGTGACCGTGCTCGTACACACGTATCAGTTACATAAATCTAAAGGAAGAAAAACCTGTAAGCAATGTCTTCTGCTTTTATACATCCTCTTTTTATTTTTGTACAATCGGTTCTAAGTAGTTCTTATAAAATGAGGAATTATTTATTTTGAACTCAATCAATGTAATATTGTGTATGTATTGATATATAGATAACACAGAAAACGTTTCGATTTTCATCTAATCTATAGGAAGAAATGACTCACCAAAGCTGACGAGAAAAAGCGAGACTTTACGAGACGTGAGGTACTGGAGGACTGTCATGGCGGACCACTATCAGCAAGCGTATGACCCGCGTCTTTGTGGAGGACTGGCAAATTGTTGGTGCACTGTGCTTTTTATAGTTGTTTTCTGCTTAAGGAATTCATGAAACTGTTAAATTACAGAAGCAGCCATTTGTTTTAGAGCGTTATTTGTCCACAACCGACGACAACTGACATCAGTCATCCAGGTGTCACTAGCGAGACACCTCCCACCAGGCCACAAGGTAGCACCAAGTCTCTTCCTGGAATCACCACAAAGAACTGTGTTATATTTGTAATGTTTGAAGTCCAACTGCAAGCAAATTTAATGTGTTGTGCAACAGGACTTTCTGCATAATATGACAGTTTGATGAGTTGTCTCGCTAAGTAAGTACACATGAAAGATAACAACTTGTAAATGGTAGGCGTCGTTATACTCTACAGTGTAACCACGGGGGATTAGTACACACTGTGATCTTGATGCTGACTTCCAACATCTGCTTTGATAGTCACAATTTCGGAAAACTTCTCTTGCTATTATAAGGGGGGTATTTGTTTAAGTGCCATGAATTTCCCACTCTGCAAACTTTCAAACACCTTTGCACTAACACTTCGTGCTTCTCAGCCAGCGTCTCTCATAAAAAGTTTGAAGATTTTTATAATAAATATGATGTAAAGTATTTAGTGCTTAATTTAAAGCACACGGGCATTTGTGTGCATCCCCACATCCATCCAGTCTGATGATATGAAAAAATCTGCACTACTGTGAACTGCTTTACTTTCGTATAAACAACTCTTGTATTTCCCAGGTTAGAACATCAGCAGCACTGGTTACAGGAGCGAAAAAAGTCATTTATCTTGTAACATTTCTTGCTAATTTTTGTAGAAGTGCTGTGTGAAAAAAACCGAATTCACAATGCTCCATCAGAAATTTTAATAACAGCACCACAGCTACATCAGTTTGTGTCACGTGATAATTTAAAGGAGCATTCGAACATCCCCCACAATGACAGGTTCAGACTAAACATGTCAACAGCCTGAGACCACATGTAATTAAAAGTCTGACAACAAACTCTTCTTTCACTTGAAAAAAGGCAGTGAGCAATGTCTATTCCATGTGCCTCTACATACAGCGCGAAATCATAATTATCTGCTGTAATAAGAGGCTAGAGGAAAAGGACATGCTGAAGGGCCTTAATTCTCTCGCTGTTAAGTGTTACTATCCTGTAAATTAGTATCTTGTTGTCACACGGGGGATTTATCTGCCCCTACTTTTTGTCCACATCAGCGTTCCCGTTATTTTATCTCCTGTGTTGCTGATGTACAACAATGAGATGTCTGTTTATTCTCGTGCAAAGTCTGGGTCAAAGAGCAGACAGAGCGTGTGAACCATAAGAGGGTCACAAGTCTCATGTCTTTAAGATGTTTGTCTTCTTACAGTTTTTATCGACATATTTTACATACAGTCTTTTTGAAACCCTCTCAAACATGTTTTGATAAATGCTACTCACTTGAAAGTCGTGCAGTGTTAGTAATTATACTTGTAAAATTGCACTGACTCCAGCTTAATCGCAGTTTATGCCAGACATTCGACCTTTCAGCAGCCTACCAGCTTGTGTTCAATACCTCCAGTCTGTATGACTCACTCACTCACTCACTCACTCACTCACTCACTCACTCACTCACTCACTCACTCACTCACTCTTCTATATTCAAAAGGATTCTTATGCTCCTTGCGAAGATCGATGACCTAAAGAGGAAAGAGCAGTTTGATGTAAATAGTGTTTTTGTCAATGTCTAAAAAAGGAATGTTGAGGAGATACAAGTTCCATATGAGGCTGTCTGAACCAGGAAAGAGTTTCAACTAGAAAGTCGCCCAAGTATGAAAGAACACCGAGATACGACAGGAGAGAGAGAGAGGGGGAGAGAGAATACTCGGAAAGGAAAAGGTAGACGGACTAACAGATGAAAGGACAGGCGGCTATTTAATGAGACCGTGGTGACAGACAGAAAGATGAACAAATAAAAGTCATCCACTGAGACGCACACACATAAAAGCGCGCGCACACACACGCACACGCACACACACACACACACACACACACACACACACACACACACATATAAAAACAGGGAAACAAGCTGAAAGGTAGTCAAGAGTACTAACATGATCATTATCATCTTAAAGCAGGTCGTGTCGAAATTTTGAAGAAAATTGCAGTAATTGTGCACCAACAGCATATTATGGCTGAACAACGATCAAAAAACACATGAGAGAACTATGCCTACCTCGTCCCTGAAGTCAGTGTTTTCATTAATTGTAACCTTTTGCTCAAAACGAAAGGAAACAATGGCAACTATAAAAACTAAATAATTACATGTATAAAAAGCATGTAAAACCCACTGCATGCCTTCGTCCACAACAGACACAAGTACAAGTCAGTGGTAAGCAGTAGTACACTAGGACTCATACCTTGGATTAAACAAGTATTCGTGATTTATTATAAAAAAGTCATCCTCTAAACTTGTCAGATCGTTGAGGGGTGAGGTGTCAGAGATCTCACTGAGTGAGATTATTATATAAAGACACGGACAGTGGTTTTGGAAGTTTTTCATTCAGAGATGACCTCGCGTTTCTCGCTAACACGAAAGAAACTTTTCAATAATTTAGTAAGAAAAAGAGGATCTTACATTAATTAATTAAATTACCTGTTGAATTCAAAGTAGTTATCTTTAAAATGTGTTTTTTCCGCTGAATTTTGAGGAGAGTGTGTATGTTGATTCAATACCTCGGAGAATATTTGTGGGTAATGTGAAATAAATAAATCATCTGAGCAACAGGCTTCTGACGAGACAGAGACAACAATTTCACCAGCCACTTGCAGCTCTGTGGCTTTGTTTCCATGTCTCTCTATAGAAAACTTGAATCAAAACTGAAACGACCTGGTTTCGAAGAAGGAGGATCATTGGAGGTCAGGCTGAAAACCCATTTGTAAGGCCCAGTGTTTCACCCGCGCGAAAAGTGCTTATGTTGATATTGGAATTGAGACAACTCACCCTGTCCACCTTTATGTCTTTGTTTTCTTCACATAATTCAGTTGTAAGGACGAATTCACAATTTTTTGACACCTGTGCACTAGGAGTATTTACGATAAGTTAATATATCAGTGTCGAAGGTGTGGTAGAGAAGACGAGCAGTGGGGAACCACAGTAACAAGAAAAATAAAACCTGATCTTAGTTGACAAGTTGCTGATACCATCGACTGCTCACTTTTGAAATTTGAATGCATGCGCTAATTTTACTTTTAGTTCACAAGCTGTAATGTTTTTACTTTGAAAATACGATATCTCATAGCACTGCTACTTTATTGGGAGCCATGCCCACATGTTGCAGTATTAGCAACAACAACAACCAGTAACAAGAACAGTAAGTGAACATAACGCTCTACCACAAACCCATTAGTATCATGCTCTCAACACTTACACAAACAGATGCCACACAATAATGAGTTTGACAAATACAAATGATTTAATTCAGATAATGTATATACGAATATAATATACTCTCTTGCACCAAATGCTAATGTGAAGATAATATTATTGAAAATTGCATTCACGAATACCAACATTAAAAAATAGACTTAAAACAGTTAACGTGCTTTACAAAGATACATATCAATACTTTATTTTCAGTGCTAACAAAGATTATGAAAAAATGTGTTTTGATAGCAAACAAGTCTGCTTTTCGACAGCTTTTAGTTACATTGTACTTAGGTGTAGTGTAATAAACATTTGTTTTGTTTATACATTTCTCTACAAAGTACAACGATGTCCTTACAAGTTAAAAGTGCATCGTTTGTTATGGAACTTTACAGCGGAAAATACCATGTAAACCGTGGACCAACATACTGTAGTCAGTGTGTGTGTGTGTGTGTGTGTGTGTGTGTGTGTGTGTGTGTGTGTGTGTGTGTGTGTGACTTATGTAACCAGCAAATAGTCTTTTTCTGTCCATAGAACTTATGGAACGGAACACAGTTCCTAGGTATAAACACCCATTGGGATTAAAGTAGTTCTTTGCTGTATATCTAATTATATATATATATATATCTAAACTTCAAACATTCTGGTTCATGAAAACGTGATAATACCATGTAGTTATATTGATAATAAATCAGTAAACTTCATTTAACAATGGGTCTATCTTACAAAATTTCCATGCTAGAACTTTAAGGACTGGCGTATAAAAGTTCAGTTATCAGCACAAAACGAGAAACGTAGATGCTAATTATAGTAACAATGTTATGATCATGTTCTCAAGGTATGTTCTGGCCTAATCATGGTGTAGCAAATAATACCATGCTCTTTAAAAAATTAGAAAATTGTCGGTCGGGTGCTGCCTCATTGTGAAAACTGAACAAAGGTGCTGCTGTTATTTCTTATTTCCTTTACTTGGGTCGTTTGTGTCTTACAAACCCATTAAAATCTTCTGCATGTCTACCACATCCTGTGATTTGCTTAGAACAACTAAGTTTGTGTTTGACGGGGGTTTGTGATGATTATAAAAGAATGCAACACGCTTTTCATTCCATTATTTTTTCATCATTATGTTTTCTTTTAAGTTAGTTAATGTCTACTGCAAATTTTTTCCGATCTGAGAATAACTAAATATACACTAAAATCTGACAATTTCAGCATAAAAACCAGGTATTTAAAACATTTATTTTTCCTTCAGATTCAGAATATGGACTTAATTTCAGTTGTACATCTAACCGCAGCTGGTATTTTGTTAAAAAAAAAGTAGGCGCACCAAGTGATGCTGAAAAAGGTCAACACTCTGTTACGGGATGTCAGTGTACAAGGAAAAGCCGACGAAAGAACTGTAAGGACCATATAAATAATAACTTCCAGAGTAAGTCACCCAGACCTGCTGTCCCTTTGTTCGGTACACTGTGGCTACACAGGTCACTGGAGAATTTTGAGTTAGAGTTTGCACTTGACATAATGTCGAGCCATTGTCACTTACAGATAATGTCACTGATGATGAGCCATAGTAGCTGTTGCCTGTGTGGGCTCCAGTGAGAACAAAATAATAAATCCCATTATAAGGAGCAGTAAACACTCCTGTAGCTGGATCGTAGCCATTTCCTTCATTTCTTCTCGCTTGATTAAACACCACCCGCTGTCCGTTACTAATATAAAAGGAGTTTTCGGTTCGACGGGCGTCAAACATGACTTTCTTGGAGTCAAGCTCTAGAAATAAGAAAAACGGGCAAGAACAAACTTTTTTTTTAGTATAAGCCTAAAATACCCATATGGTTCATCCAAGAAATGTTAAACATGGTACAAATAGGGTTATCAAGCAATAGAACGGATCGTTTAATAAAGTTAGTGAGATATGGTGTGAACTTGGCTAAGTGCTGAAGTCTTAGCAGTAATGATAAGGAAGAATGTTAGTATAAAAGGTATTAGAATAAATCAAAAGGAACACAAAATATTACAGTTTGCTGATGACACACAAATCTTTATGGAGGGTGACGAATCGTCTTTTAACAACACTTTGGTTACATTGGATAAATACAGTAGAATGTCAGGACTGCAAATAAACTTTGAAAAAAACAGAAGCTATCTGGTTAGGTAATAGGAAAAATTCCCCCATAAAATATGCCCCATACCTGAAGTTTAAATGGAACCCAGCAGAATTTAAAGTATTAGGGATATGGCTAAGCACTAAGTTAGAAACATGTTACACTCTTAACTTTAAGGAAAAATATGTTGAAACAAGAAATTTAATGAAATCCTGGCTTAAAAGAGCTATTACACCAATGGGAAGAGTGGCTGTGCTAAAATCATTAATACTATCTAAATTAATTTATTTATGGATACTGCTGCCCAACCCCCCTATCCAAGATATACAAGAACTGCAAAAGCAATGCTTTAACTTTGTGTGGGATGGAAAACCTGATCGAATAAACAGAACAGTTGTAGTGAAAACTGTTCGTAATGGTGGCTTAAGTATACCTCACATTTACCAGTATATAAAAGCGCTAAAGTTAATATGGATTAAAAAGCTAAATGTCACTAAACACCAATGGAAAGATGTTGTGATAGAAATATATCCAAAACTCATAAATCTAGATAAATATGGCCCAAATATGTACCATGACACACAACATAAAAATAACTTCTGGAAAGATGTATTAAATGCCTATAAGGAATTCTATTATTGTGTTAAGCCAGAAACAGCAGAGGAGGTGATGGCAGAACCAATACACTTTAACAGTAGATTTCAGCTTGACAAAAAGATTATTTTCTTCAAAAACTGGGATAGTAGGGGTTTATATAGCATTCAACATTTTTATAATGAATCTGGAGTACTTTTGTCCTTGGGTGAAATTAATGCCAAGTATGGAACCACAATAGACATAGTTAAATACATGGGATGTGCTAAAATAATTAAAAAATTTATTCAGTCAATGGGCATTACAATAAGGAACAACACTGCCCTAGAAACACCAAAAACTATTAAACTAATCAATTCCATAAAGAAAGGTGCCAAATATTATTACGAAATACTGACAGAAAGCACAATCAGGCCCAAATGTTGTGATAAGTGGGAACACAAAATGGGTGTCCATTTACCCTGGAAAATAATCTTTTCAAAGGTTCAAGGAATAAAAGATATCAAACTGAAATGGTTTCAATGCAGAATTACCCATAGAATTCTAGGTACAAACTCCCTGGCAGAATATATGGGGCTAGAAGTTAGTAATAAATGCACTTTCTGTGGCAATGAAAGGGAGACAATTGAACATCTATTCTGGCGCTGTAAGGTAACCCAACTATTTTGGACAAGTCTAGAAAAGGCAATAAGGGAAAAATGCTCTAATAATAATAAATTAACACTTAACGAATCTGTAATACTATTCGGATATGAAGCAGAATGTCCATTGGATAAGACATTAGAAAATATACTAATAGAAGCAAAGTTCTTTATCTATAAATGTAAACTAGAGAAGAAACAGCCAGACTTAAGAGTTTTTATTCTGCAACTAAATGGAAAATACAAGATTGAGAAATTCAATGCACTTGTTAACATGAAATTACAGGAATTTATAATGCACTGGTCTGATTATATGAATCTTATAAGTTTAGCCGGAACTATATAACTTCACATATTTTAGAAAACACATAAAGAAGGAAGGCATCTCTCCATGTATGTAGATTATTTTTATGTTAACATATCAAAATGGTGGAAAGGATAATGAAGAATAAGTGGTTAAAACTGTTATATGTATGAAAATAAACTGACCACTTCCTGTGGATCAGGAACAATTGTACATTGTGTGCTTGTGGATCACAACTATATTACCAATGTAAGTAGGTACAACGTTTTGTAATAGTACACAAGGGCATTGTCTTTCTTCCCTCCTCTAGTTTTTTTTTTTTCCTCACATATTTAGAGGTTTTAATAGGTGTATGTTATATATATATGCCAATTTGATTTCATTTCCTCCAGTGTAAATGTGTAACTTATTGATCCTATAATTGTCATGCAAACCAGGAACAGTTGTGTGTTTGTGCAGCGTTTTTAGGTACAGCTTTGTGTAATGCTACATGTGGACACTTTCTTCTTGTCTCTCTCTCTTCTCTTTTTTCTCTAATTTTAAACATGGATATCAAACACTCTATATTCATATTTGTGTTCTGTGAAGTGTAATATGGAAAAAAATGATGTATCCATGAAAAATGAAGATTAAACTGTGTGTAAAAAAAAAAAAAAAAATACATAAAAAAAAAGTAAAAAAAAAAAAAAAAAAAAATACGCATATGGTTCATCCAAGAAATGTTAAACATGGTACAAATAGGGTTATCAAGCAATAGAACGGATCGTTTAATAAAGTTAGTGAGATATGGTGTGAACTTGGCTAAGTGGTGACTTTGACTTCAATAATTGCTTTTTCTGAAATAGTTTTGTGTCTGTCATAAGCACTACTCAAATCCTGTTCTTAAGAACACTTTGATCTTACCTAGGATGTATCTCTGTTGACTGCTGGTGATTTCGGTTAGGTTTCTGTTCTCCTCTCTCAGTTGGTCCATTTCTGTCAGCATGTCTTGTTTGTCTTTCTTTAGCATCTCCTGCTCGCCTTCCAGTAGTGACAGCCTCATTTTCACCTCGTCCACAGTCACGGAAGAGACTTCAAGCACACTGGCATTGTGGGGCAGGCACGACACGGGCGGTAACTTAGACGACAAGCGACACGTGTAGTTACCTCCCTCCACGGGGTTGGGCAAAGTAAGAAAAAACTTACCGCCCATGTGTGTTGAAACAAGTTGTGTCTCACCAGAAGGGAACTGTCCAACGGATAAAAAACATTAATAATAACACTGAATATTACTGTCAATTAAAAGCTTACTTCTGGGGCTGAAATCTCTTCAAATGCAATTGCTGCTCAAAATAATGAGACTGGATTCTTTTCTATTTCTTTCATCATTTCTACCTCTTTCTCTCTCTCTCTCTCACTCTCTCTCTCTTTATATATATATAAATATATTTAAAAAGACTGCTTATCTACAGCATATAGTCTGTCTCCTTTTCCATCCATCCATTCATTCTTCATGTTATACACACCGTCCATTCCACAGAGACAGGCGGATGTCCAGTGAAGACGTAAGTTCCGCACGAGAGCTGCACGTGCAGCTGCCCAGTCTTGTTGTCGTAGACCGCCACGCGCTCTTGTTGGGCTTTCAGAGCCTCGCTCTGGTCAACTAGGGCCTCTGAAATGAGTGATTATGAAATAGTAAAGCTCAATTCATGAACATCATAAGAATTGGCTGATTTTGTATTTTAAGACTTTTTTATTCTGCCTGACTACCGTTTAATATTGTTTATTTTGTTTTCAGACTTTTGTTTAATACCTGCGTCTGATATAAGTCACATTTTGGTTATCGTTATCTTCAAGGAACAGAAACAAGTTTTTATTCGAAATATGAATCACACTAGTGTGCTTTGCGAGGTTGTATTTAGGGAAAAGAATAATTAATTTGAAGGACACCGAGAGAAGAAAAGGAAAGAGAAAGATCTACACATACACACTAGATCACTAGAAGGTATGCTTGCATATACGGACACACGCGCACACGTGTTTAAACAGATCTATTTGCTACAAATAAAAAGATGGAGAAATAATTCAGAGGGAATGAAAGAGAAAGGAAGATGACAAAGCGATAAAACGAAATGAAGGCATTCACACTGAGATCGTGTCATGAGACGGAGAGAAGGAAATGTTAGACACCAAGGAGTACAAAAGTTCTTGCCTTCTGCTACTATCAGAGACACCTTGCGGGTGTGGGTAGCGAAACATGATGAGTTCACAACAGTGACCGCCACCGAGTATTCTCCGCTGTCTCTTCCGGCGACAAAGGTCAGCGTAAGTCCTGCTTCCGGTACATGGTTCAGTCTGTTAGAGTAAGAGGTGGACAGAGGGAAAAAGTGATTTTCGACGATGGCAGCGATAGCTGTACGGCTGCTGTTTCCTGGGTCAAAGTACCACTTGACATCCTCAACCACCTCTCCTTCCTGTACCGCGTACCGCCAGTGCAGGGTGACAGTGTCATCCACACACGCGTAGACATCAGCGCCATCTTCTAGGTTAGAGATCCACTCAAACGAGTTTATTCCTGGAAGAGGAAACAACTTCTAAGAGTTATTTTCATATGAGTTCTTCTTTTCTTGCTACCATAAAGTTCTTAATCTGAACTCCTATTGTAAATGTGTTCTGACATTTGCATATTGCTTCCATCAAAGAATAAAGACGAAGACTTCACTAATGATAGTGTTACCATGACAATCACAATAAAATCAAGACAATTTGAACGTTCATTTTAAATAATTTGTAAATCAAAGCATTATTTTCTGCTCCACCCTACATCGAATGTACACATTTGTTTTCTACTCTAAGCCATGAAGCCCTGAAACTTACTTTTCTTTAAGTTCTCAATGAGTTTTTCAATCGACTGCCTCTTACTCATTGGGAGTGCTACCATGTTCCTCGTGGTTTTTGTGCTATTTTTAAATTTAGTATACACCAGCACAAAACCGACCTTGGAATTCACAAAAGACCTTGCTTATATACCAAATGTTAATAATAAATGTTGTTCCCTATGGTGAGTCACTCAGCCGCAGGTCGGTTAACCACTTTGTCTCATCCTGTATCCACCGTGTGTCACATCTACTCTCGTGACATCCGTGCACAGGATAACACAGGTTACATTCGCACAAAGGAACCCATTTTATTCAAAGTACAACAGGCAGGCATTCGTGCTGTTTTGCAAAGAAAGAAGTTCATGAATATTTAAAAAGAGATTTATTTACACTATTTACACATGCATACCAGTTTAACGGAGACCAAGGGCTTGAATATCTACCAGCAGTGTACAATAACCCTATTCAGTCAAATGTCCTGAGATGTCTCAACATGATGTTACTTTGAATACGCTAGTCGGTCAGAATTGTGTTGTTGAGGAACTAAACTGAGCTGAACTGTGTCTGGAGATAGATGAGGGGGCGGGGGGTGGTATTCACCCAGTTTTTATAAAATATTGTCTAGACTCTGCTTTATGAACAATTTTCACCATACTAGTTCTTTAATTTTATCTTTTTTATGTAAACAAAAATCTCTATTCTGTCAGACCTTTGCTAGTAACAGAAGATCTTAGAATCTTAGATAAAGTGAGCTTTTAACTTTCTCCTACTTTAAATTCCTCTAACTATTTATCTACATTTGTGAATCACACGCAAAATTTGTGAACCTCATTTCTTTCATACTCGTATAAAGTGCATAAACATCTGAAAAGAGTAAAGTATTGACTCATAGAGAGAACTTGTCTGGTAAATAATGCCGAATCGACACAGCGTTCTAAACCAAAACATAAAATAAAATGTTTTGATGTAATGGAATTTGACAGGTTCAATATTACCACGAGTGGAGTCATACTAATCTTTAAGTCGATTAACTCTGGAAATGTAATAGTCTCTCTTCTCTTACCTCGACAGAAAAAGAAAAGGACGACGGTCGTCAGCAATGTTAGCCTCATGATCTTGCTGGGTTTCCGAAAATGCTGAGCTCCTTTACTGACTGTCTTGACTGTTAAACACAAAAGTCGCTAGTTGTTGAAAGTAATGTGAATTATGGTCGCTGCTTCAAGGACGACAGACCGCCAAGGCAACAAGACAGACTGGAAACGAGGAAGGGTTACTTGTAATCGCAGTGCTTCTTTCGCGAACCTATATACAAAGCAAACAGAAAGCAAAACTCGATCTTTTTTCCAAGAAGAACTATTGTTGAAGTTTGTGAAGGACCTGTCGTCGCACGCGCGGGAGTGAGTAGATCACAATGACAGCCCTGCACCTAGTAGCTGGGGACTTCACTGAGCCTTAATCATAAGGTCTTTTCCGAATTATTTGTATTATCCTGTGACTCATCTCCCTTTGGTAGAATGGAAGGAAGGGCTTGGGGTAATGAGGGGCAAGACAACAGCGAGAACCAGTGTTGGGGTGGTGCAGCCCGTTACCACACGCTGCCTTGTAATCCGAGTCTTGTTTATGATTGTTGTTGCTGTCTGTTTGTCCTTACACTTCAGCTACTGGCGATGTGCTGTCAACCTGTCAAGTTTTCTTTCTCGACTTTCATTGCCTTGATAAGATCGGTGTATTAATCTCAGTTCTTCTACATTGATTTATGGATGACGACACGCACGCATGTTATGAGATAAAAGGGCGATATAATCGTCTGCAGGGAAAGATAATCTAAAGATTTTTTTCCCCACCCATTTTTTTCACCCAATCAACAAAAATGCAGAGAATCAGACAGAAATTTGATGGATTATAATAGGTAAATCTCTGAATATTTATGTGAAACGACATTGTCTATTAGTGTGATGATAAACAGATCTTATTACAGCTGACGAGTTTTATCTTACAATAGCTGACATGTTTGTAATCATTTCTAATAAAATGCTGTGAGAAATCCTCTTTGTTCAAAATAGTTTTTTTATATTTCGAACAACTTTTATTCACCTTCCAGTAGAGACATTTGAACTTAGTTCTTATTTTTTAGTTCTCATTTCACACTACACCATGGCAAGGGAGGCAAACAAGAGGAAAGACGTATAGCATGTACAGTAAGCTCCCTTATTAGAGATTAGAAAGAACAAACGCGCCGTAGACGTGCATTAAAAATAAGTTGTGCCCCTTTAAAGGGAAAATCGACGAGAAACCGAAAGAATTCACTGGTCTCTGTCAAGAGTAGAAAATTATTCAACTAGAAATATTAATTTAGTAGTAAACTGACTTGTTGTGCAGACATAGTGCCTGGGAGTTCCAGAGTGTAGAATACAAGCCTGGATTTATTTATTTGGCTTCTTACGGCTTCATCTGTACCTCCATCTTTGCTGACTATGCTGCCAAGGTAGGTGGAGTGGTCAGTCTCTGTGATACATTCCCCGTGTAGATGGAGTGAGGCTACTTGCTTGTTGTTGCCCCGCATTACCTTAACAGGTGTTGATTGTCAGGCTGTCACTGCTTCTTCTGAGAACCGAGTGAGCTTGGTCTGTGCATAGTTTCATTAGTTGCAAAGTTTTGCTCAAACCGAAAGCAAACAATAGCAACTATGGAAACTAGTCTTGGTCAAAAGTCAAAAGTAGATACAAGTACACAGTAAGTAGTAAGTAGTAGCAGGTCAGCAACAAACATCACGATGTTCCTCAAAACACAGATAGTAGTCTACTCAATTGTCCATTTAGAGATTACCGTGTTTCTCTATAATACGAAGGAAACTTTTCAGTTAGACTAGTTAAAACTAGCTAACTAGTTAGAAAAAGGGAATCATTAGTTTATGTAATTATCTGTTGAAGTCAAAGTGGTTATCTTTAAATGTGTACTTCCACTGAGAAAAACACTGTTACCAAATTAACAAAGTCGCTTTGCCCCAAATCGCATACAGATCTAGAGATTGTTGTGAATAAAAAATAAAGCAAAAATACAATCATTGTAATCTTCGTTGAATGTTGACAGCACAGTGTGTATTGTTTAAAGACAGTCGCTCGGAGAATCTTTGTGGGAGAATCTGTCTGGAGTCACTCAGCATTTTAACCAGTAAGTCAGTAACACTTAAGAAGTATTGAAGCGTGTCTATGTTTTTGTGCCTGGTTAATAACACAATAGTAGTTACCAGCGATAAGTAATTACAGTTATCCTCCAGCGATTATTATTCATTTTGTTTTATTGGTAAAAGTTAACAAAACTACATTTCTCTGAGTTCAATCTTTATGATGTGGTTGGGAAAGTTACACAAACCGCAGTGTAAGTGGAACTTTGCTTACGTAGCTTGCTTAAAGATATTAGAAAACATATCTGATGTTGTATGGCGAAATAATAACAACATTTTACCGCCATTTTAATAAAAATGAGCATGTCTGGCAAAAAAATATGCAGCAGTATTTCAGTTATGTAATTAAAAACTTGTCTTTTGCCACATGTGAGACAGATGAGGCATGTAATGGTGTGTGACATATATAATGGCTTCATACGAATAAGCTATATACGAAAATAATATAAACACTTATTTGAACTAAAAGCATACGTGATAATAATATTACACAAAATTGGTTTTATGTAATCTAACATTTAAAAAAGACTTAAAGTGATGTACAGAGATATATATCAAACCTTTATTTTCAGTGCTTACAAAGATTATGAAAAAATGTACACATAATGTTTTAATAACAAAAATATGCTTTTCGATTTCTTTTAATTACTTGGTTACCGTAGTTCCAGTGGAACATAAATCTGTTATATTCATAAATATCTCTAGTCGCACAAAGAATATAGCGACGAAAAATGAAAGAAAACATTTGCAGACATAGTATACAGAAATTATTCTTTACAGTTATCAAATAGTTCATCATTTGTTAAGAAACTTTATAGAGAAGATATCATGTGACCCTGAGAAAAACTTACTGTATTTAATCTAATGACTTATACCTATCTTGTAATTAGCAATTAGTTCTGTTTTTCTGTTTTTACAAACTTATACAACGGTGCACAATTTCAAAGTTATAACAATGTCCAATTTTTTTATTTCCTTTTACTACTTTACTTGGGTCGTTTGTGTCTCATAAGCCCCTTAAAATCGTTTGCATGCCTATGTTGTTCGTTTGTTTATTTTCTGTTTGCCAGGTTTTCGTAGTCATTTTAGAAGAATGCAACACGTTTTCCGTTCCGTTGAGTTTTCCTCCACTGATACAACTCTTTTCCCTCCAACCGTTTACTTCTGCTTTAGCCGAAGTCTCCTTCTCGCCCAGTTCAAGTCTACTTAACCCTAATTCCTATCTAAGAATAACTAAATATAGACTGAAATTTGGCTATTTGATCGAAAAATGCAGGTACTCAAAATATTTACTTCACCTTCAGACTCAACATATGGACCTCATTTCCGTTGTACATCTAACCACCGCTGGTAATTTGCTTTAAAAACAAAGTGAAGATGCAGCACGTGATGCAGAACAAGAAGATAAAATCTTTGTTATGGGATGTCGGCGTACAAGGAAAAGCCGACAAAAGAGCTGTAAGGACCATATAAATAAGAATTTCCAGAGCTAGTCACCCAGACCTGCTGTTTCTGTGTTCGGTACACAGTAGCTACACAGGTCACTGGAGAAGTTAGAGTTTGCACTTGACAGAATGTCGAGTCATTGTCACTTAAAGCTAATGTCACTGATGAGTAGCCGGCTGTGTGGGCTGCAGTGAGCACAAAGAAATAAATCCCATTATAAGGGGCAGTAAACACTCCTGTAGCTGGATCATAGGCATTTCCTTCATTTCTTCTCGCTTGATTGAACACCAACCCGCTGTCCGCTACTCATATAAAAAGCGTTTTCGGCTCGACGGGCGTCAAACGTGACTTTCTTAGAGTCCAGCTCTAGAAAGATAAAAATTGGGCATTAAAATAACAAAATTATTTTTCAGTATCAGCCCAACGTACGCTTACGCTTCTCAAAACATTACATTTTAAACAAAATTTGCTAATGTACAAGGCAAAAAGGATTAAATTAACCTAAGAAATACGTTTTTCATTATTCAAGAAATACATTTCCAAGAAATGTGAGACAAGGTAAAACATGTTTGTAAACAAAAGACGGATAGTGTAGTGAAGCTAATTAGACATGGCGTGGATTCTGCTGAGCGCTGACTGTGACTTCAAAAATTGCTTTTGCTAAAAGAGTTTTTTGTTTGTCATAAACACTACTCAAATCCTAATCTTAAGAACATTTTCATCTTACCTCGGAGGTATCTCTGTTGACTGCTGGTGATTTCGGTTAGGTTTCTGTTTTCCTCTCTCAGCCGGTCTATTTCTGTCAGCATGTCTTATTTATCTTTCTTTAGCATCTCCTGCTCGCCTTCCAGTAGTGACAGCCTCATTTTCACCTCGTCCACAGTCACGGAGGAGACTTCAAGCACACTGGCATTGTGGGGCAGGCACGACACGGGCGGTAACTTAGACGACAAGCGACACGTGTAGTTACCTCCCTCCACGGGGTTGGGCAAAGTAAGAAAAAACTTACCGCCCATGTGTGTTGAAACAAGTTGTGTCTCACCAGAAGGGAACTGTCCAACGGATAAAAAACATTATTAATAACACTAATACTGCCAATGCGACGGGCTGAAGCCTTTTTTGAATGCATGATTGCAGCACAAAACTCGAACTCGAACATTTTATTGACTTAGGGCCATTTCAGCCATTGTCACTCAAGGTGAGCATATAGGGTTCATCCTCTCATACATACAGTCACCTATCCATTCATACCCATCCCGTCGTACACTTTAAAGACATGCACTGTACAGTAGTCCTCTCACACACCCACTCATCCTAACACCTCTTCATTTATACCCTCTCATCCCTACCCTACATAGACACATCGTATGTACACATACATTATGGCAACTTTCAGATGTCAATATTATCAATCAAAAAGGGTATTTTTCGAGCAGAGAGCATCCATATACAGAGGGTATCAATCAGACTTGACATAATATCAACTTCGCTTATCTCCCTTCTTCTCCTTAAACATTTATGAATATACCATGCCAATTGTCGTATTCTTCCTGCGTTCTCGGATGATAGTATCTGCACAAGATATTGTTTTTGATTGTGTTGTGAGACTTGCTGGAGATATTTGGGTCGAAGGTCTACATATCTGGGACATTGAAAAAGGACATGGGTTTCATCCTCATATAATTTGTACAGAAAGGGCATTTGTTTGTGTTTTCTGTCCTTTGTTGTATAAAACGATTTTTATGGGTATTTATCTCGCTCACACCTAGCCGAAAGCGTACTAAAACATCCCTGAAAATTTTAATGTTTACATAGTCAAAGTATAGCTCTGGTACGAGAGTGGATGATTGCAGCACAAAAAAATGAGACTGGATTTTTTCTATTTCACTCACGTTTTCTCTCTTGCTATATATATATATAGACACTTATATAAAATGCTTAAACCTTTGGTAACACTTCCTAAAGTTACCCATGACAAGACTTTGTAGACAAGCTTATAAAATGCTTCATAACAGCATGAGTCTGGGAAGCTCAACTCGATATCTGACATATAGAAAGCATTATCATAGAATGGGTTCGGAATAGTGTGAGTTAACCAGGGGGCGTGAGATGAAGACATGTTCCTATCAGAATTCAAAGACCATATCATATGTTCTTTTAAACAAAAAAGACACTCAAACATGGAGGAAGACACAAAACATGAGCGGTTCTTCTCTTTCAAAGACAACTTGATATGTGATTATATGTCTGAACTCTGAGACAGAATAATGTGCTTCCAATAAAAGTATAAGTACATGATGGCCATATATAAAGTTTTAATGCCTGATGGTCAGAGACATATGAAAATGTACATATGCTTACAGATTTGTGTTGAACATGCTGTTTTGTATTATCAATATGCTTGTGTCTCCCCTCATGTCATAATGACCATGAGTCATCGACACTAAAGATGTCATGTCATGTTTCTTGCTATGTGTTCAGACTGTTCATCTACAACATCCTACAACATCATGAATCAATCCATTCATCAGGCTATACACACCGTCCATTCCACAGAGACAGGCGGATGTCCAGTGATGACGTAAGTTCCGCACGAGAGCTGCACGTGCAGCTGGCCAGTCTTGTTGTCGTAGACCGCCACGCGCTCTTGTTGTGCTTTCAGAGCCTCGCTCTGGTCAACCAGGGCCTCTGAAATGAGTAAATATGACATAGTCAACTCAATTCATGACCATCATAAAATCTGGCTGATTCTGTTTTTTAAGGTCTTTATAGGATTTTTTCAAATTTCATCTGATTTCCTACATATAAGTTACTTTCTGTTGATTCGAAAGTAAGGGATAGCCTTTTTTAAAGCGAACCAGTCAATATTTTATTTTCCATATTTATCTTGGTGCAGTAGAAGCATGTTTTTATTTTTAATACTAATTTACAAGTGTGCTTATGAAGTTGTATATAGGGAAAGGAATAAAGAACTGGAAGTTCACTGTGATGAGAAAATGGTAAACAAAATGTCCCACTTATACATACACACTGGTAGACATGGCTGCGCATACACATACATTTCTTTAAACATACAACTGATACGCTCAAAAGGTTAAAGAGTTTAGAGTAAAGCGGCGGGCACACGAGAAGCCAAAAGCACGAATCTTTACCGAAGCAACCCTCATAGTGAGCTATGGGATTCGAGACGGCCTAAATATAGGCACAAACAATTTAAAAAGCTCATTGTGGACCTCGCTTAAACTCGCCTTTGAGGCGAGTACGAAAATTCAATGCACAGGTAGGCACCGATTTCTTTTTATATTGATCTTGCCACAAAATTTCACTAATGTTTGATGATGTAAATGCGTATGATTGATATTTTTGTGAATTATTTTGCATTTCTTTCATTGATTGTGCTATTTGTTTTGTGGTCACTGTTTGACCTTCCATCAGCATCAAACGATCATGCTTTAATACATTAGTAGACACTAGTTGTGCAGTGGATAATGTGTGTGAGAAAATGCACCTCAAGCTCTTTTTTTTGTTGTTGGTCACATTCTTGCTTGTGAAACAATTGTTGTGAATCTCTGTTAAACATTCAAATTATAAAAATAGAACATCAAATTGTGAAACTGACATTGATAAACATCATGTTAAAAAAATTAGAACCACCAGCAATGACAATAATTTGAAACTGGTCCAGTGTAAAATAATTTGTAAGATAGGGCCTACTATATAATAAGAAAAGAACAATTTCTGTAATGAATCCATCATCAAAATATGAACACAATTCTATACAACTGTGATATAATGTTTTATTGCAATATCTTGCAGTGGAACAACTTCAGGCAAAATTTGCCAGCTTAAGAAATATATTCTCTAGAGAGCTCCGCAAAAAAAACAAGCGAAAATCAGCGGGGCAGGGGCCGATGATCTCTACCAGTCTACATGGGCGTATTTCGACCATCTACAGTTTTTGCTGCCTGTGATGTCTATCACAAAGCCAACAATTACAAACTTGGTAAGTGAAATAAGATTGTTATAAATAAACATTAGAAACAAAACTACAGCCAGTCCTTCTGTTGATGGTCGGCACTAACCTAAACATTGTATATATCATTGTAATGAGTTAGGGGTAGGTCTTGTATTGTTTCGTGTGTGAATGGTGTCTTGTGTTTGACGTCTTGTGTGCGTCATTTGTTTGTCGTCGTTTTGGGAAGAAATGACGTAAGAAGAAGAAAGGGGACGGTTTGACAGACAGACAGACGGAAGAGAGTGAGTCCTTCATTTTTCAAAACAACGAGAAATCTCTTCACCTTCATTCCATCAACGGGGGGCTCGTCGAGCGGGGTGCATGTTTGTAATATACGTCGTGCGCGTGCAAGGTAAGTGTACGTGCGTACGTCTTATTACAATCATGTGTGAAAGCACAAAAGTACACAATGTTGCTGTCAACTATTTATTACAAAAAAATGTGTACTGAAACTTTACCATGATTTTTTTATGCTAATGCCAAAGGACTTGAAAAGAATTTACTATAATACACAGATAAAAAGAAGTATATACAGCGATACAAAGATTTACTAGTAATAGTACTACTATTAACTTTAAAGATGCACACATGGCAGTATTTAAATGCAAGTTTATTTTTATTTTAACATTTTGATTACTGTGGGTCTGTCAATGATACCAGGGGAAATTAGCGCAAAGATTAGCATTTGTTACCAATGCAGAGGATTGGCTGTCCTAGGTTCAGCTCTCATCTGAAGCATTCAGTTCTTTTTTTTTCTTTTTTTGAGTGGATTGGTTACATGAGGGGTATTTTTTGGCATACATGTCATGTTAGCAACATACTAGGTGTTTACATACATACAGCATAACATCAGAAGGTATGGTCAACAAAAACAGATGTAAAATGCATTTACTTGCTTCACTGAAAGACAAACAATGCAAGCAAATTTAACACCAAACTGCTGTAAGAGACCAGTTAATATATCTTGACTAGGAGACTGGGGTTAACTAAGGTTAAAAGAACTAAGGTTCTTACTATTCACTCACTACATCACTCATAATATTTTATATCTGGTCCCATTGCCAAGGAACTTGACCTGTGCCACAAAAGTAATCACGCAACTTATCGCGTACCTGTCTGGCACATACCGTGGAGTTGTTGCTTTTGAAGAAAGATTGTCTTTCTTCAGGGCTTTCTCTGCACCATCTCACACCTCCCTGACTAATATCTTGTGCGTAAGCCACACCCAGCTCTGACCTCAAAAAATTGTGCAGAGCTAGGCAGCACTCTACAACACAAGATGCCACTTCAGGTTGTAAGCTAATGGCATGTGAGAGCACTCGGAATCTGTGCACCAAAATTCCAAAGGCATTCTCCGATACACGACGTGCTCTGCTTAAACGATAGTTAAAAACTTTTTCCGGATCCCTCAGTCCCCTTTGAGGGTATGGTTTAATCAGGTAACTTTTTAAAGGGAAAGCCTCATCCCCGAAAAGCACAAAGGGAATCTGTGTTAGGAAGGTTCTGGTCTGGTGGGATGTTTACACTGTTGTTTTACAGTGCTATGGCCAGTGTTGAGCATGAAAATATGCCAGCATCATTATTTCGGCCGTTAGCTCCTATATCATACCACACAAACCGATACAAAGCATCAACTACAGCTAAAAGAACAATAGAATAAAAGTATTTATAGTTATAATACATGGAACCACTCTTTGGTGGCGCTTTAAGGGCAACATGTTTCCCATCAATGGCACCAATACAGTTGGGGAAGTTCCATTTTTCTTCAAAAGTCGCTGCTATCGCTTGCCATTCTTCTGTGGTGTTGGGAACCTGGAAACAGTACAAGGGATCACTTGCTAGATAAATGAAGCCATTAGACAAAAATTTCTGTATTTCTTGTAAATTAATTATTCCCTAATTCCCCTTGCTTTCGCTTTTCAGGGTACAGCAGTTGCTCTAGGTGAGATGGAGACAGATGAAGACAAAAATGAATGCCTGGCTGAAGGAAGCCAAGAAACAAGTTCTGAAGGGGTGGGGAATATCTCCATAGAATGTGCAGATGCAACTGCAGAAGCAGAAAGATCAGAACAAAACTGTGTAAAAAGCAATAAAAAAAACGAAAAAATTCTGATGATGAGCTTACTGACTGTGTCATACAGTATCTCCACACAAGGAATAAAGAGAACACAGACCATGCAAACGAAATGAAAAACCCAGATTATATATGGGCGATGCAACTTTTCCATACCATTTCCAAAATATCAGACGAAACGGAAAAAGAGCTGCTGAAAGTTGATGTGATGGAAATGGCTTCTAAGCGTCTGGGAAATAACTTGCGGCGCCAGACCACCAGCAATATTTGATTATTTAGTATTAGGCATCCTAAAATTTATCCTCTTTCTGTTTTTTCAATCCCTTTTTTGTTCTCTTTATGATCATAGTCCATCCCTGTTTTTAATAATGTTTGATACTCAGATCCTGCCTGTACTGCGTTATGGCTCGTCGATCTGGGGTCTGAATGAAGACATTAGCATAATTGAAAATGTATATCTGTTCACAATCCCAGGCTAGCTATATAGGCATGAGAGTTGCATTTGTAACAGTTAATTGTATTTTTTCCACACTCCATTTATGAAAATGTGAATGATGATGGCTGCTGTTATTCATGCTCACCTTGAAAGGCTCAGGCCTACTTAATAAAAGTTTGAGCTTGTATGCATTTCTACATAGTGCAGTTTTGTGTGGTATGTGTTGGGTGCAGAAAACGTTTCCAGGTGCATTCAAGTATTGACATGACTGAAACATGGGTAGTGATTTTGTGTGAGTGTGTTAGGCATAAGGTATTACAAAAAGTAATGGTGCAACTGCGAATGATTTGAATTGAGAAAGAGGTGGTTTATCATTCAGACATGTTCCTGGTGCAGTGTCACTTGGTGATTTATTTTCCTGCTGAAGTGAGTACAACAGATGGGATCCTACTTTAAAAAAAAATCAGTTCTTTAAATAGAATTACTGATTAAGCACCCAACAAACTGACTAGAACATCATATAAACATGCACATGCTATATAGAATATTAACCCCTGATGACTGTCATTAGAAATAAAACTAGGATTAATACTTGTGAGTTTTAAAGTAAAAAAAGTAGGCCTATAACAAATTTTTATCAAGATCATTTTTTCCAGTGTTCACTAGCTGCTGTTCAGTGTAAACCTATAGCAACCAAACCTACCTTCAGATATTGATCTCTAAGAGCAGCAGTTATTGCTTTGCATGTTTCAGGGATAATCTTTCCCACTGTTGTTCGCCCAAGCCTATATAAAAAAGATAAGGAATGGTAGCTGTCTCCTGAAAAAAGTGGAAAAACACAAACATTAGGACGTATTTTGATCAAAAATTTTGTTATGACTAAGTCTCTGGATTTTTGTAATATGTGCCATTTAATTATGATGTGTTATACACAATATAGCAAAGAAATTTACAGTCTGTCATCAGGGCTTCTAGGTTCAATATTACCATGCGGGAATACTATATCTGACATATAATCTATTTGATAAATATTAGGTAACAATGTCCCACCTGTGGCTAAAAACCTTAAAGTTACAGCAAGCTTTTCTCCAGGCGATATGCATTCCCGCATATTGGTATTTTGTCTTCTGATGTGCGGTTCAATTCGCGACAGCAGGAATTCGAAGTGATGACGATCCATGCGCACAAAATTGCGGGACGATTCCCCGTCATCGGCGGCCATCTCCTGCATCAGAGCATAGTAGGCACCATGCTCCATCCTTCGCTGGATCCATGGTCTGACCCACCACTTTCTTTGTCTCTCTTTTCTTTTCTTTTCCTTTATTTTAATAGCCAGCCATAGCGCAATAACATCTATTGTGTCCGACATCGTAGTGAACAAGGGGCGCTACCGAAGACTGTAGTGAACAAGGGACACTACTCTCGCACAGTGCTTCGTTCGTGCTTCGAAACAGCGTTCGTGTGTGTGACCAGCGACCCCCGCCAAGCCGGCTTATCAAGCAGCTCGCAAGCGGGCTCGGCAAGCGCTGCTTCAAAAGCCAGGCTTGCGAAGCCGCTTTTGGCTTCTCGTGTGCCCGCACCTTAAGTGAAAGACATGAAAAGTGGGATAACATAAAACGAAATGCCTTGAAGACATTCACACTAAGTTTATGTCAATGCCAAATAAGAGACGGAGAGAAAGAAATGTTAGACAGCGACGACTACAAAAGTTCTTGCCTTCTGCTACTACAAGAGCCACCTTGCGGGTGTGGGTAGCGAAACATGATGAGTTGACAACAGTGACCGCCACCGAGTATTCTCCGCCATCTCTTCCTGTGAGAACCGTCAGTGTAAGTCCTGCCTCCGGTACATGCTGCAGTCTGTTAGAGTAAGAGGTGGAGAGAGAGAAAAAGTGATTTTCGACGATGGCAGCGATAGCTGTACGGCTGCTGTTTCCTGGGTCAAAGTACCACTTGACATCCTCAACCACCTCTCCTTCCTGTACCGCGTACCGCCAGCTGAGGGTGATATAGTCATCTACACACGCGTAGAGGACAGCATCCTCTGCCAAGTCGGAGATCCACTTAAAAAAGTTTATTCCTGGAAGCAGGGAAAAAAAATACAAAATTCATTTTGCGATGAGTTCTTCTAGTCGTGCTACCACAAAGCTTTTGATCTGAACTCATTTGTTCACAATTAAATCATTTTACTTTTACGAAGAAGAAGACTAATATTAATAATAGTATCATTAAAACTGAAATTGCAATAGCAGTTACACGATAGGAACTTTTTATTTGAAATACGAAGAATTATTTTTATATTCTTATTTTATTTTATATCATTTTCTGCTTTGAACTACATCAAAATTCAATGTTTTCTAACCCATTATGCCCTGAAATTTACTTCTCTCTTAGTTCTCGGGTAGATTTTTTTCTCTGGTTCTCACTCGTCGGATGTGTTACCTAATCGAATTGTATCTCAGGTCGTTGTTTGTTGCGATTTTTCATGTACTACACACCTGATCTAGAAAGTCACTCGGAGACCAAGAAACTGTCTTGACTGTTAAACACAAAAGTCCCTCGCAAGTTGGTTGATAGTTTTATTCACTACTGAAAGACTCTGAACAACAAGACTCTGAGGCAAAGACAGGGACAGAAACTGCAAACAAACAATGGTTATTTGCAATGTGCAGTGCTCTGTTCGCGACCCTATACACAAATCATTCCAAGGAAGACGATTGTTGAGTGTTGTGAAGGACTTGCTGTGACTCGCACGGAAGTGAATGAGACCGTAATGAGGACCTTCCATCTGGTGACTGGAACCTTGACTGAGTGTTTATTGTACAGCTCGCTTCCAAATTCTTCATATGATCTGTGAAGAGTGGAAGACGGGTTTCTGGGGGGGGGAAGGGGGGCAATGGGGAAC
This sequence comes from Marisa cornuarietis, assembly GCA_004794655.1. Classification (NCBI taxonomy): domain Eukaryota; kingdom Metazoa; phylum Mollusca; class Gastropoda; order Architaenioglossa; family Ampullariidae; genus Marisa; species Marisa cornuarietis. Next base: position 186,910 of record SMMW01000053.1, read on the forward strand.
AACACAGTGAGAATCAAGTGGCGGTTTTTGTTTACACTTCAGCTACTGGCGCATTGCAATCGCTTTAGTTGACTAAATAAACACACAACATTCTTGTCTAATGAAAAGACACACCAGGAGATCAGCAACACAACCTTTTATTTACTCAACAAGCATAAAATTGATGATTATAGAACTGACTATAAGTATTAATATAAGGAAACAGTCGACGAGTATAGAATTTATTGAAAGTATAATTAAAAGTGTACAGCTGATGAGTATAAAACTGTAAATATTTTTATAACCATAAAGTTGATTGTACCTAAAAATTACAACACTATGTGTCCTCGTATGTGTGTTTTACAATGTATGGACTTAACGTATTTGCTTATGTTTATGTATAAATTATTTGCTACGTGAGTATACAGTGAAGATAAACTAGTGTGGTCAGTATTTTAATAATGCAAGCAGTTCTAATTTACTCTGCTCTCACTTAATAATATTGATATTGCTATGATTCGTAAAATGAGACAAAGAGGCTACAGCCGCCATATTTCTTAAAGTTAAAGAGAATGAAATGAACTTATGACATAGATAAGGACTAATATACTAAGCTTATGTTGTTGATAAGAAATTTAGTCAATCTGTGACCTTGTCAGGGTGTGATTTACATCTCATATTTTTTGTTAAGAAAACTCATTAAAGACTCGTAATAGTGCCAAGCAAGCCAGCATCATGTTTCTGTTGGGATGTCAAAGTTCAAAGAAAAGCCAGTGAAAGAGCAATACTGAGTCGCTAAATACATGTTACTCCCGATATTCATTACCCAGACCTGTTCACCCTGTGCGAGGTAAACAGTAGCTTCACAGCTAAGTCCCACGTTGGCGATTGTCGACATCTGTATATCGCAAAGGATTTTGGGCTGATTGACTAATCTTGCTGCGGTTGAATAAGTATTGGACTGGGCGAGAGTGACCACAAAGAAGTATGTGCCATTTAAAGGGGCCGTGAATACTCCTGTGCTTGCATTGTAGGCGTTTCCTTCATTCGTGACCACCAAGTCAAATATTAGGGGTTGATTTAAAGCAAAACTGCTAAACGTTCCCAGTCGGACATCAAACCTGACTTTCCTGGAATCCACCTCTGGATGTGTACAAGTCCGGCGTGGCATCAAAAGAGAGAAAATAATCAAATCAATGGAAGACAAAATGTATTCAATTGTCTACACAAGTGCTACAAAGAAACAAACAAAAACATTATTTAATTTGAGACAGTACCCTGTCTTAAGACGCTGAAGTATTGAAAGAAATCTGAGAAGCTCGTGGTGTCCCTAAGTGCAAAATGTTATTCACATCGCTGGCAAGTGGACCTCAGTGTAATACTGAACGACGAACTTTAGAGGACAGACACATGAAAAATTCGCGTTCATGTTAAAATAATTGGTGGACATTTCTGACATTAAACTGTTTCTATTTTCATCTGTCTCTAACACACACACACACACACACACACACACACACACACACACACACACACACACACACACACACACACACAATATTTATTTTCCTTATAACTATTTTGAATTTAAACTGCTTATGGACGGGAATTATTTACAAAGTAGTCCACCATTTACGGCGTTAAAACATTTGAAAGTAAATTAATATTTTCAGACTACTGTGCTGCAGTTAGGGTGAGACGATAGAAGCCGCCGGAGCAGTCAGCAAGTTCTGATAGAAGAAAGTGTGTCAGAAAGTAGAACTGAACCCACAAATATTACCGATGATAAGTTCGAGGATTACGAGTGCTACGTACACAGGATTTAGAGCAATGCTTCTTGTCAAAGGACTCCCATCATACCTCTGTGGTATCTCTGATGATTGATGGCGAGCTCACTGAGCTTCTGGTTTTCCTCTTTTAGCCGATCCACTTCTTCCAGCAAGTCTTTTTTCTCTATTTTATTCATCTCTTGCTCGCCTTCCAGCAGTGACAGCCTAATTTTCACCTCGTCCACAGTCACAGAAGAACTGGCAAGGACGCTGGAGTTGTGGGCAAGACATGACGCTGGAGGTAACCTAGACGACAGGCGACACGTGTAGCTACCTCCCTCTACGGGGTTGGGCAAGGTGAGAATAAATTTACCGTTGATGTTTGTTGACACTAGTTGAGTGTTGCCGGAAGGAAACTGTCCAACAAATTGGTACAAACCGCTTGAGCATCATCATTAGATGCAGCATTAGTCAAACAAACTCACTCACTCAAAATCTGGACATTTGGTTCGATCGCGCGCGTGAGGGCACACACACACACACACACACACACACACACACACACACACACACACACACACACACAGATAGAGAGAGAGACACACACACATGTACCTAGTTTGTTAATCTAATTTACACTTATCATCAGGTGTGCAAACATACAGAGGTCACAGAGCGACCGAGAGGAAAATTTAAACTGCTTAGATAAATAGCAGTCCCTTGTATCTTGTAAAATATCTTTATAAATCTTTTTCATGAAACTGTTTTGTCTGCCAACGGTAACATCACTTTACATAACTCATTAACATAGTTTATAAAAAAAAAAAGCATACGGTGAGTACATCCAAGCTATTTACACTGACATTTACAGTCTCTCTCACAATTATTAAAATTCTCGCCAAAACTCGCCAGTTCGGTGGAAGGATGCAATTTATAGACAGAGAAGTGCAAGATAAAGAAAGATATTTTAAAGAAAATTCCGTTTTCGTTTCTTTTTTAATAGGTATTATTGATAAAATTTGCATATTGAAACAAAATTACGAACTGTGGCCAAAACATTAAATACTGGCTTCACGACGCAAATCTCAACCTCCTTCAATTTTCGTCCTCAGCATGTCTATTCCTCACTCTGCCCATCTTTCAATCCATCAACTTTATACTCACCTTCCATTCAACAGACACAGGTGGGTGCCCAGTGATGACGTATTTTCCGCACGAGAGCTGCACGTGCAGCTGACCAGTCTTGTTGTTGTAGACAGCAGCGCGTTCTTGCTCTGCCCACAGAGCCTCGTTGTGGCGAACCAAAGGAGCTGCGATAAATGTCTCATTGTAACACCGATCGCAAAAGTACCTACTGTGCAGTACAAATAACTTCTTGACTGACTGTGTGCTTTGTCTTCTGTGAGATTACACAGGAGGACATTGAGATTGTGAGAAGCATAAGAATATTATTATATGTAAAGAAAAAATGGAGAGGCGCGTGTAGACATGTATTTGAAAATACACAAATACAAACACACACGCACATACAAATAAACACACAGACATCCCTACACGCACAGACAGAAGAAGAGAGAGAGACAAGAAGAGAGGTGCTAACAGGAGTAGTGAAAACATAGTCTTAGTAGATAAAGCAGAAAAACTTCTCGTAAATAAAGAAGAAGTTTGCATGCATTAGAGCAAAGCGGATACAGATCTCACACATACCTTCCGCCATTATCAAGAACGCTGTGCGATTGTAGGTAGTGAAGGACGATCCGCGGAGAACTGTGACTGTCACGGAGTAGCTCCCCCCATCTTGTCTGGTCAGAGACGTTAGTTCAAGCCCCGCCTCCTCCATTTGTCGTATTCTGTTAGCAAATGGTGTCGGCAGAGGAAAAAAATGACCTTGAACGGTACCGGCAATGCCCACGTGACTGGCGTTTGGTGATTGAAAATACCACTTAATGTCCTCGACCATTTCACCACTCAGGACAGTATAGCGCCAAGGGAATGTCGCGCTTTCGTTTAGACATGCATATACATCAGCGCCATCTTGAATATCCGACGTCCATTGAAACGAGTTTATTTCTGGAAAAGGCACTTTATATATATATATATATATATATTATTGTTTCAACAGTCAGTAACAATGCAACAAATGTCTGTTAAATTTGTTTATATCAACAAAGTATATCACCACAGTCGTCACTACTACTAGTTTCTTCCTACGATATTAATATTAATGTAATAAGTGTTATTGACAGTTGTAACTATTGTTGCTATGCAATAGTCTCGTGTTTTACTAAGCATGTGAAAAACATATCTCAAGACTAAGCAGCTTTCATTTTATAAAATCATGTCTGAAGAAATAAAACACATAATTAACTTCCCTGCTTATATATTTATGTGAATGTCCGGACTGACAGATGAGATGTTTTTCCAAAAATACTTTACCAGTGCATAGTAAGAGAATGACGACCACTGGACAGCCAAGCCGAACCAAGAACATCTGTAAACAAGAGACCATAGTGAAATGATTACAAAATGATTACAGTGAGATCACAATGAGATGGCTTAGTTTCTAGGAGCAAGTGAATTCGCTGAATTCTTATTCAGAGGACTGACATCATTAACAAGTCCACTAAGATGTTTGATGTGTATTTAAACCACTGACATCTCTTACCAAGTGGCTAGACATAATGTACTGTCTTAGTCACTGTTACACATCGCTGGGTAACTACAATGACCAACCGAGGAGTAGACTATGAGGTCTGCAGCCTCATATGTAGTTGCTCTTATGCAGAGTACAAAACGAAAGTAAAAATGCTGCTTAATAGAATGTTGATTAGTGACCGTTGGAATAAATGTGACACGTTATCTTCTAGTCACGAGGAAATCAAACAACTTGGTCGGGGCAGGTAAAGTCGGACAGGTAAGCTCGTGCACCTATCGAGTACACTTTCCGCTTATTCCCTTTCATCCCGTTTTTGCATGCACACACACACACACACACACACACACACACACACACACACACACACACACACACACACACACACACAGAGGCCTACTAAACTAATGACTGAATGTACAAGTAACTGTAAGTGGTTCACCGTTTCTGGAATACGACTTGCTTATGCTCATCAGCTCGATAGACAGGAGGAGTTTTGTAGTTGGGGGCTGGGGACATCCTTTACCACAGTCAAGAGGAAGAAATGATAAGTACACTAACAATCAGCTAGCGACCTATTTGTTGCCTGCTTCTGATATAACCCCAACGGTTTGTATGTCTGAGTGGGTTGAGTTTGATAAACTCGTGTCTCCTGACTTCATAAATATTATTTACGAATGCTTTCGGTTACTTGAATTCGATATCTTATCTTGTGGATACTTCATGTCAAACGTGTGAATCATTTGTCTAAGAGATGCAGGGCAATTGTTATTCCTTCAGCGCTTCTTGCTTCTTCTTTTTCGTTTAGGAACGATAAGTGATGTAAATAATATAATGTGTATATTTATTGTATTTAATGTTTTATACTTATTTGTACATGAATTTAGACCGCTGATAAACAAACTATGTTTTAATCTACTTGAAAAGGAACTTTTATCTACCAAAACAGTTCAGTTCCCTGTCTGGGTGCGCGCGCGCGTTTGTTTGTGTATATATATATATATATGTGGGGGGGGGGAACAGTTCAAGGTAACGTAAATCTCATTAAACCACACCATTTTCATGCACTGCCCCACACAAGTTTATTTGTCGAATTGTTGCTCACTGTTAACGCCTAAGGACTAAGTACAATACTTACATCGTTTTGTCTGATGCTGCATAGCAGGCTATTCATCTGGTGAGTTTGTGAGGTGAGTTCTGTGACTTGTTGTCATCTTATTTCATATAAACTTGCATAAAATGTCAAAGAGACAGGCAGTGATCACATTAACCCTCTTGGTTCAAGATAAAAATGAACATTACAATGACTGGCTTATAACTGAAGACTGCGAAGAAGACAGTGGGTGAAGTTTGTTTTTTTATTATTGCTGCTCTGAGATAAACATTAGACCAAGAAACCTAGACATTTCTGGAAAAGACAAAAGTTTAACTTTGCAATAAAAGTAATGAAAATCGCCTTGCCCGTGCTACCAGGCAAAGCCATGATCGTGGCCTTTCAAACCAAGAGGGTGATTGAATACAGAAAGATGCTCCACAATAGCTCATATAAAATGGTCTCCTTCTGAAAATTTTATTGAAGTCTCTTATAAAAAAAAATCACAATTTTGGTCGTAATTAGTAATGACAGAGAAACACAAAGATATAGCTCACTAACAATTTACTACATGCAAAGTCTATTGCAAATGCTATTCCATCTTCCAGGTCTGCCTCATCTTCCGAAATAGGTAATACTGATAAGAACTACAAAATAGTAATGTAGAAGTCAGAAGCTTTGTAATGTGGTATATTAAATATATTAAATAGCAGTACAACCATTTCACTGAATACAAGCACAGATGATATACACTAAAACTATATTAACTTATATATATATATATATATTATTAACTTACGTTGTCCAAAACAAAACCTCAGAAAATACGTGATTTCTACAGGTGTATATATATATACACATATAATTCTCTCTTTTGAAAACTCATAAATAATATAACGGATCAAACATCTGTATTATTTTGAACGTGTATACAAATTAATAATTTCAATTTTAGCTTGGAAGGTATATACATAATTCTTGGTAATTAAAATACAGTTGCAACAGAAAAAAACCAGTTAGCGTCATACAGCTGTTGAAATGTCCGACTTCAAAGAAAAGCCGGTGAAGGAGCTGTAATTCCCCGATAAATACAAGTGCTCGTTACTCTGTATCCAGACTTGCTGACCCTCTGCTCTGTAGACAGTAGCTTGGCACGTTAGGCCGATGTAGACCAGCGCCTGCACGAACTGCACCTGACAAAAGGTGGTGGTGTCATCAGCTAACGATGCTGCCGATGAGAACAAACCATACTGCGCCACAGTCAAGAGGAAGAAATACGTTCCGTTGAACGGAGCCGTGAATACTCCTGTACTCACGTTGTAGCCGCTTCCTTCATTTGTGATCACGTGATCAAATATCACGCGCTGTGAGCTCGTGTAGTCATAGTTTCCAGTCGGTCGAACGTCAAACCGAACTACCTCTAGAAACACACCAAACCGGGAACAGAGAAACATTACTGAATCTTCCAGAATCAGTGCAGTAGACTTCAGTTAACCTAACAATAAAAATTGTCTACAAAAAAAATGGAAAAGTATAAACAGTGCACGCAACTGTATAAACATTTATTAGAAAATTCTCTTTAAAGACTTCAAAAAAAAACAACCCTAGAGATAAAAAGTGTTTAAACGTTTGCTGACCTTCAAGATAATGTTGTAGTGACTGGGATTAATTCAGTAAAACAAACTATTTCCCAAAGCCAATAAATATCGTATTACATTCCGATGAATATTAGGCACTTTCGTGTTAAGCTGCTGATCACGTGATCAGCCAATAGTTTGAGCTAATGACCAAGATCAGTACCGTTTGCAGTAGACAGTGTATTTTACAATAGAGAGACAATGTATGCTACAGAAGAGAGAAAATTATTGTACAGTAGGGCGACAGTTGTTAAGAATTAGACGACATCCCAGTCTCTCAGTCTAAATCTGACTTCATGATAACGATTAGTAGTAAGACACATTTTTCAGGATTTTTACTTATTAAGGTTTACCTGCTGTATGTGCCATCTCTAGACTGTCCATGTCGTTTCATATCCACCTGTTTCTTGTTATGTTTTATGTTTGTTTCTATATATCAAAGAATGTTTTAAGAAGTCATGTACACTGTTAAGATATTTACATTAATTAAAATAGTTGTTCATTCTTACCGTAACAGCTTTCTGTTGTCTTTTGTGGGGTTTATTTGGATTTAGAATCATGTTCCTCTGCATTTTATTAATCAATTCTTTTTTTATGAATTGTATATTCAGTAATTGTTTCTAATTCAGTTGCCTTATTAAAAGTTGCTCGTTAGAAACACTTGAATCACGGACGTGTATAGGGTGGACCGCTGTCTGTCTGCCGAGACCAACGTTGAGCCTCTTGCGAAATTCTCTGCTGTTAGTCTCGGCGAGCCTTAACAATGAATGTGAATAAACCGGAAGCTATATTGTCCAAACCCTCGTTCTAGTAGTTAACCTGAAACGTGACCAAACCGGAAGCTATTTGTAACCAGCCTCGTTCTATGACTTCACTGAAAAAAAAATCGTCTGCAGGCAGTCCAGTAATACAAGTCCGAGCTTGAATCATACCTTGAAGGTATCTTTGATGGCTGCCGGCGATCTCACTGAGTTTCTGGTTCTCCTCTTTTAGTCGATCAATCTCTGCCTGTAGACCTTGTTTCTCTGCCTTGATCAACTCGTGTCCGATTTCCAGCAACGACAACCTCATCTTCACCTCATCCACAGACACAAAAGCGCTTCCTAATAGGCTGCCATTTTGTGACAAACATGCCAAGGGAGGTAACCTCGACCATAGACGACACGTGTAATTACCTCCCTCTACTGGGTTAGACAAGTTCAGGACGAATGTACCGTTGATGTGCGTTGAAACACGTTCGGTCTTGCCAGAAGGAAACTGTCGAACAAATCGAAAGAACTTACTTGGGTGGCTTTTCTGATAAGCAGTCTATTGAAAGTATTAATGTAGCAGCAAGCAAGTAAGCTCACTCACTCACTCAGGAACTAAGCATATTTCTAGGCAATAAATCTGCTGTTACTTATTGTCAGGTATCATTGTTATTAGTTATTGAGTGTATCGTGAGTAAGCTTAAATTTTATAAGGATTAATGTGGAAGAACGAAAGAGCGTGAATGACGTCAGTTGTTCGGAAGACGTGTATGAGTGATGTAAAAAATGGAAGGAAATGACGTGAGGGAGAGCGGGGGGGGGGAGGAGTTAGTCAGGTAGGAGAAGAGAGAGGTTGAGGACGGAAAGACAAGTAGAGTAGGAATTAAAAGAAAAATTTGTTGAGTAGGGCGTTTACGAGTATATAGATCGATTAGGTGAGTAGGTATTGTTGTAGATATTCAGAAAGGCAGGACTCAAAGGTTAGGGATTTTATTATTTTAAAGTAATCTGGATTAAGGAATCGTTTTTTTAACTGACTTTTCATTTTGTATTTTTCTTGTTTTCGTCTTTTATTCATACTTAGTAAAGCAGAGAGATTCGTTAGGCAAATCATTCTTTTCTTTTAATTTGTGTGAAAGAACACGTATTTGTCAGGCTCCGTGTATGTGTTGAAAGGATTGAGTGACTGATACACTGCGCGGTGGTCGTGACACTTATTATCTCTCTTTCTCTCTATATATATATATATATATCTCGCTCTCTTTGTGTGTCAAATGACCGATGAACAACTTTATTGATCGCAGTAATTACTGCTTGGGAAGTGTGCTCAGCTGTGTAAAACATAAAAAAACCAGGTTAAGTACTAGACACGAGACAAGGATAATGAAAAGAATAGGGATACAAAAGTGGGATACACATACACACGCACACACATATAAATACACACAGGCGTGCGTACACTCAAACATACGCAAGCGCGCGCGTCTACAGAGAAAAAGGTAAATTGCAAGCATAAAAATATATTAAAAATATTATAACCTTTACCCGTTAGTTAAATAGTGTTACTCCATATTAGTGGGTAGGAACGGGGAAAATAGTGCATGTATCAGGCTAAAACTTGGCCTGCTAGAAAAGAAATAAAATAAATATGATGGAATTGTTGCAATGGTCTTGGCAATGGGCTGCTAAAAGAGTCATATTTTAATTCTGTTACTAAATACATTTGAATATTGAGCTTACACAAAGTTACTACATTTCTATCTGTTTATCTTTATATGTGTTATGCATTATTTTTATTTAATTAAACTTTTAAAACTCGTTTTGACTCTTGCCTTTCACCAGTGTAGCATCTTTGGCACAAATTAATACGAATCCATGTTTTAGAGACGATTGATGGGCAGCTGAACAAGAGAGGAAACGGTCTTGAAAAGTAACTTCTTTTAAAGTTGACTGAATTTTTCACTCACAGTAATTCGAATAATTAATGAATGTAATGACTAAACTGTCTTTAGATATAGCAACAATAGAATAAAGGCTTCAATATGCGAATACATAATAATAATAATAATAATGTGAGCTTTTATAGCGCAGTTCCCCAGCAAAAACCAGGCTCACCGCGCTTTACAAAGAAAAATCTGTCAACAAGAAAAGAGAGAAAAGTGCCCTTGAAGCAACCAGCAAAAAATTAAAATTCATAAGGGTAATTTCAACACACACGTGGACAAATAGACACACGGACACGTCAACATGAATAGAAACATACATAGGTTTCTCTACATCGTTTCACACGTACAGATAACTTTTCTCACACATGCACATGCTTGTTGTTGAACATGTTAGTATTACTAGAGGAAAAAATAACCTTTAAATTGATACCAAAAACATGGGGACTAAAGCATAGTGCTCTAAAATCAACTGTGAAAAAATAGATAGCGGTTTTTATGGACACGAAATACACACTGATTAATATTGGCACCAGAAGATGTCAAATTCCATAAACTACAAAACAAGCAGGTCTTTTGCTCAGAAAACAGCTCTCTAATGTGTCGAGATCTGCTGTAAAGGTAAAGCCGGATTGCGCTCCAAACGTCAATCGCCGCCATGGCCGACAAGGTAACCTTGGAATCAATGCAGAGGCTTATGCAGGATGTTTCTTCCTCCATTATTCGCATCGTTCTGTGTGAGAAGGATTGTCGGTGAGCTCACACATTTATTTCATGATTTTGCAGTTCATTTAGTACGGAAAGCTCAATGACATGGATGTGCTATTGCATGTGTTAGTTTTAGAACAGCCGAATTCTTGTAGTACGATCATCAGGTTAGTTTTAAAATCACCAGAAAAGCCAGATTCTGTTCGAGAATTTCTGGATTGAGCCACAGGAGGCAATCAACAGCATGTTGGGGTAGTCATAGTCTGTTCACTGGCGCCAGTCATAACGATTGTGGAGAGAGTTGTGGATGCCAGTGAGACACGCCCCTGTGTATGTTACCTCCGCTATGCAAGTATTTCAGAGCATGTAGTATAATCCACAGGATCTGTGTGACCGCTAGTTCTGGCAGTCCTGTTATGAAAAAGGCAGGCAGCAGGTCACGGCGAGAACCTGAGCCGACAGCAGGTATGATTGTCTTCAGTTCACGGCGATAGACCAAACTACAGTAATGTGAGAGAATAATCTCATGTTGTAACTGCTTAGTTAATACAAATAGTTTTTGTCCACAGATAATCGTAGATAAGCTGGGGACGCAGCAAATGCAGTCTGTAGGTATAGATCAAACTGTAGATCCAAACAAAACCGTGCGATGAATGGCGTAATAAACCGTCAGCTGGCTTTCGATTGGAATGCAGAAGGCCGTTGTTGGAACTAAATCGCCGCAGACAAGAAAATCATTGAAACAGAAAGACAACGAAGCATGTGTCAAATAATAGGGACAAAACTCACCACAGGTCATAGAAGACAACAACAAAAATACTGAGAGCTAGTCCCCTCCAGCCGGTTAAGCGAAGGGACATTACTCTAATCATCAACATGCATCAACGATCCTGCTATTTGTCTGCTAATTGCATTTCTCAGTCCAGTGACCATATATTTACCCATCCTCTTGGCTTATGCTCACCGTCCATTCAATAAAAAGTGGAGTCTGACCAGTGATGGCGTAACCTCCACACGAGAGCTGCACGTGCAACTGAGAAGTCTTGTTGTCGTAAACCGTCGCGCGCTCTACTTGCGTCAACAGACCTTCACTTTGATGAACCAGGGCATCTGGAATAAGTTTAATTACAAAGATCGAATCTGCTCACTACTCTCACCAAAGCATAATCACTACAATGGTGACTTTTGGACATTTTTCTTTCTAACGGCTTAGTTAATTATAGGTAAGACTATACATCACTTTGTTTTGGATTATCCTACACTATCTAAAACTTTTTTCTTGGCTAGTGGAATGCGTATTAAAACAGTTTATGTTGCATTATATTGGCATATTATTAACGTCAATAATAGTCAGTTGAGTTAGTATTCACACACACACACACACACACACACACACACACACACACACACACACACTGCACAAAATTAGCCCCACAGTTAGAGACTAATAAAAGGAAGGCAGGCAGAAAGACAGAGAGAGAGAGGAACAACGAACAAACTAACAAAAAAAACCCTTCGTTTTGAGCCATGTGGCTTTAGTAATACGAGAGTTAAGCACAACTAACTCAAGTTTACAGATGTCACGTGTAACACTATACGCAGATGTAAATAAAAGCTCGCACAGACACTTGTTTCATGGAACGGTGAAAAGTAAGAAGAGAGAGAAAGAGAGCAGAATCTCAGGAGTGCAAATGAAGTAATTGAAAAAGAGACAAGAGATATAATTTTTTTTTTGTAAATGAATTAGTATGACTCTTGAAAATTAGAGGCAATGAAACAAAATGGATATTTCATCTTACCTTCCACTAGTATTAAAGACGCTGTACGGTTATAGGTAGTAAAAGTTGACCCACTAAGAACCGTAACCCTCACAGAGTAGTTGCCCCTGTCACGTCTGGTGACAGATGTTAGTGCAAGTCCTGCCTCCGCTATTTGGTGTAACCTGTTCGAAAATGGCGTTTGTGGTTGAAAAAAGTAGCCTTCCACGATTACAGCAATACTTATAGGACTGCCGCTTTGCTGATCAAAATACCACTTAATGTCCTCAACGATCTCTCCATCTTGTAGAGTGTAACCCCAAGGTAAGGTGATGTTGTCTCCTTCGCACGCGTATACATCAGCGCCATCTTGGAGGTTAGACGTCCATTCAAGAGATGTTATTTCTGAAACTGAGACGTTAAAATAAGTTTTATAATAATACATGTATACTCATTATAATAACATATAATTTATTATTATTTTTAACGCATCTACTCTTGGGATATCAATTAATGGTGGCATCCACACTCACTCATAACCACTTTCGACAAAAACTTTCGTCCCGTTGTCATTGTTCAAGATCTTAAAAGCTGATAAAAATGCAATAAAATGTATGTCGTCTGGATACTAACGGATTTCTTAGAATTCAAACTTTTCAAAAGAAAGAGGGAAAAATCTAAGTAATTTGACTATAAATAACATGCGTAGATGTTTTTTAAAGAATATTTTTGAATACCTGTACTTATTAACAATGGAATGAGAAATACTATCCAGTCACCCCTCATCTTCAAAGAAATCTGTAAACAAGAAGATTACACAGACATCACTTAATGAACTAAATTCCTTATAGGATAACTCTAGAATGTGTAGTATACGTGTCCAGTGTACAACGAAGGTATAAAGTTTTAACAGTTTCTCAAAATGTCAAACTCACCCCTTGCTGTAGTCTCTTTAGGAGAGGTTGAATATAGTATCTTACTCAATGTAAGAAAATGTTGGGAGGCTTCAGTTACGAGTCAAGGATTGTATTGATAGTTACTCTCTAACATACTGCTTTGTCTGTGTGTGTTCTCATCTATGATACTAAACAAGAGTTAAAATGATATAACCTTCGATTGAAAAGCATTAAGGTGATTCGTGATACGTTATCAGCCAGTCACGAGATAATAAAACAGCCAGGTAGAGCCAGGTGTAGTCATCAGGTTAGTAAACTAGTGCACAGTGCATATCATTGTGTTAAACAAATACACTGTCTGCTGTCACACCACCCTCCACCCCACATCTCTTTGGGTAATATGTTGAAGTCTCATAGACTGATGGCAATGGGTGCAGAAAAAGTGAGTGGTTTACAATTACTAGGGCCCAGAGTGGAAGGAAAGAATTCAACCAGCTCTTTCTAAGGCCAGTTTGTTTGCCTGAGAATTCACATCTCTTTGCAGGATTAGCAGAGAAATCCCAGTACCTGGGGCATCCTGAGACTGGCGACCTACTGTAAGATTTAATACACTAACCACTATGCTATGGTCTTTTTACAATGACTGACGTACACGTGCATTCCACTGTTTTTTCGATGAACTGCAGTCTGCTGAATTCATATTTTTGTCGAACCTCCACTCATGGCCTACGTTTGAAGCGTGTTTCAAACCATATGAAGAAACTTTTTGTAATACTCTTACTTGTCAGAAATCGCATGGTTACCTTTTTGAATTGATTCTGATTTATTGAACACACACACACACACACTCACACACACACACACTCACACACACACACACTCACACACACACACACACACATATATATATATCAATCATACCTGCATTGCAATGATGAAGAAACAGAAAAAAATATTTCAAATATTTTATTACCGCTTTAAGAGATCCCTCACAAAATGGAACATTTGCTTTCAAATTCATGAACTGTTCGCACATTGAGCATTTTTTGTTTTAATTTTAATGATGTTTATAAAACGTGTTTGTGTTTGTGGTGTGTGTGTGTGTGTGTGTGTGTGTGTTTGAATGTGTGTGTGTGTGTGTGTGTGTGTGTGTGTGTGTGTTCAGCAAGGGTATGTGCGAGCTCGCGAGTTTGTCCATTGCAAGCTTGTGCGTCTGCTTTTGGCTACCAAAACAAAGTGTTGTCAAATGACTATAAAATAACTCCACCTCTCAACTATTAACTCACTATTACTGTAGAAAACAAAGGTCTAAAATGCGTATCAAAAAAGCTTCGCAAAGCAGTTTATTAATCTTATCTACATCATCTGCATCAAAAAGAATTTCGTAGCTTACTCCGACCTGTCGATAAAAAGCATTTGTATGAACCAGAAAGAACTATCACAATGTGCAGCTTAATACTTGTGTCTCTGTGTGAAAAGGTTTTAAAGGATTAATTCATCATACTCTATTAATTTAAACTTTAAGACGATTCACGTGTCTGCTATCACTTAATAACAGTTTGAATAATCACAGAAAATTGCACTTCAATCAACAGTTGATAAAATAATATAAAAAATCTAACTGCAGCTGCAACATTAACTTCTAATCAGTGAATATTAACTGTGTGTTGGAATGTCAGAGTTCAAGGAAAAGCCGCTGAAGGAGGTGTAAGGACTTGCCAAGGACAACTCTCCGTTAGTTCTGACCCAGAGTTGCTGCCCCTGTGCTCGGTACACGGTGGCGTCACACGTAAAGCCGACGTTGATGAAGGACTGTAACAACACCTTGCAGAAGGTTGTCTCGTCGTCAGCTAAAGACACACCAGGTGAGTAGGTGACTCGCTGGGCCACCGACAGGACAAAGAAATAGGTTCCATTGAAGGGGGCAGTGAACACTCCTGTGTTCACATCGTAGGCGTTGCCTTCATTTGTGATCACGTGGTTGAACACCAGGCGCTGGACCTTATTGAAATACATGCTTTCGCTTGGACGGACATCAAACATGACCCTTCTGACCCCTAGATGCGGAGAAGAACGAAGTGAAAGACAGATGTATCTTTAAAAAATCAGTGAACCACAAATAGAGCAGTTAGACAAGCACACACACACACACACACACACACTAACACACACATATATATATATATATACACCAGTAAACATGCACACTAGTTTGTCAATCAACACCCTGTAAAATATCGTGTAATTCAAAAGAAATATGTAAAAGGTCTGCTGGAGTGAAGTATTTGTTTTTAATTAACTAGACTCACTTCGGTTAAAATAATATTCTTTTCTCACAGCCCGAGTGAACCGCCAACCGATACTCATTTGTGAATTCTTCATATGCTTCGCAATACACGGACTGAGTTGACGGCCCCGAGGTCAAGAATGTTGATGAATGTATCTTATTACCATACAGCTCAAGATGACCCGCTGGCTGTAGACTTGATAACTTGCTACACATGATGTACCTAATTAACATAGTTCAAGCTGTCCCATTTGCTGTAGACTTGACAGCTTATTACACATGATGTACCTAATTAACATAGTTCAAGCTGCCCTGATTGTATTCCTGATAACTTAGTCAGCAAACAGACTACAAGAAACAGTTTATGTTCAGTGTGATGGTTGTCCTTTTCACCTCTTTATGAGAATAACAAGCATATTCTTGTATTGTGACAAGCAAAAGGGGTTGTAAAAGTTTATAAATGTAAATTCTATGTAGCTTATCACAACTAGATTAAACATTACACACTAGGATGGTGTTTTGTGGTTAAAAAATACTAGGGGGTGGGGAATTGGTGTTTTACGCCAGCAACTAACGCAGCCAGCCCTGTAAACAGATGCCAAATACATAGAAGAACGTGTCGGAGACGAGAGCTGAACCCAAGACAGCCAACACTCCCTGTATTGGTGACAGGTGCTAATAGTTGTGCCACAGGGCCACATGGTTAAAAAAACAAACAAACAAACTAGTGTAGAGGAGAATGATAAGAAAGCTGGCTTTAAAATAATATCTGGCATGTTAAGCTAAAATATTGACTGAAACTAAAAGATGAATAATGATGTCAGACAAGAAACAAGTCGTTTTCTAGACCATGTTCTTAATAGGTTCAAATTACAAGGATAAACATTGCGCCTATAAATATTTTAAATCCTCTACGATCGACCTCTCTTCTTATCTTTTTGTTTATTTGTTTTATGTAAATCACCGTTTCTTTAAATGGGCAAGTATCATTTTAGATATTAGTCATCCTTAAAACATTTTATTTACTTAAACCTGTTTTTTAGTTTTCTGTGGAATTCTTTTTTCGATATCGTTTTGTTTTAGTTTGCATTATGTTAAATATACTTTTTTTGAAAAGTTAAACTTTTATTACACGATATTTAGTTCTTTTTTGTACTAAATTTATAGTTGGTTTGTTGATTGCTTTGGGAAAGGAAGGCTAGAGCAAACTGGATTTCACGAGAACAGGGATGATATGGATGTGCACCCAAGAAAATATTTAAAGAATCCACATTTTATTTTCCCTACTTTAGTAGTGACATCAGTAGTTTTGAGTCTATCCTTCCAAACATTGTCGATAAAAAAACCTGGTCGTCATACTCTTCCAATCGTCTCTACTGCATTACAATACAGCTGGTAACTGCTTAAATTTAGAAGCTCAATTTTATTTATTCATTAATGAAATCCGCTGGTCAGAATCTTCCCATCATACCTTGGAGATACTTCTGTTGACTGCTGGTGATCTCGCTGAGTTTCCGGTTTTCTTCTCTCAACTGGTCCACTTCTACCTGCAGCACTTGTTTCTCTGTTCTAAACATCTCCTGTTCACCTTCCAACAATGACAGCTTCATCTTTACTTCGTCCACAATCACTGACGAACTCCCAAACACGCTGCTGTTCTGAGGTAAGCAGGACAAGGGAGGTAACTTAGTCGCCAGCCGACATGTGTAGTTACCTCCCTCAATGGGGTTGGGCACGGACAGAACGAACGTACCGTTGATGTGTGTTGAAACGAGTTGTGTCTTGCCAGATGGAAACTGTCCAACAAATTGAAACACTTTGCGAAAATCTTTTTTAAGATGAGAAAGTCAACTGAGACTAGATTATCGATTTCACAATAGAAAAATCACACTCACTGGCTACGATATAGGAAAATAAATAAAAGTGTCTAAAATCTTAGTTTTTCGGAGAATGTTTTGTTATTTTGGTAAATGCGTAAAAAAGTTCTCGAGAAATTTAATGGTCAATAAAGCCAATAAGATATGAGCACAAGTCCAGAATAATGAAAAGTAATAAACATAATGCAACAGGTTAATGTAAGTTTTTAAACGCCTTAAAAGTATTTACGTAAACTAATCTAAAGAAGAATAAAAAATGTTGTTACAGACAAGAGTTTAAAATGAAACATGTTCTTAGATCCTTTTAATTGCTTGTTTTTATTGCAATCTTTTTGTAAGCCCGTGATTTTTAAAAAAATTTTATTTATAGCATTTATCCTCTTGGAAAATTCCCCAAAAATCTTTAAATAAAAAAACTGGACGCGATTAGAAAGTCAAATCAGCTTCCATTTTTTAAAAAATTAGACTTAACTTTGAGGAGCAGATACATTTTAAACGACTATCAGCATAACTGATATCACTTGAGTGAAAACAAAAGTTAGCTTGTAAAAACATAAAGTTCCCAGGATTTTGCATTTACCTTCGGACCTACTGATCCATCATTCTTTTATTAATTCGTCAAACCACAAATTCATCTATCTGCTAGGTTTATACTAACCGTCCATTCAACAGAAAGAGGCGGGTTTCCAGTGATGACGTACCCTCCGCACGAGAGTTGCACGTGCAACTTCCCAGTCTTGTTGTCGTAGACCACCACGCGCTCTTGCCGTGCCCACAGAGCCTCGCTTTGGTGAACTTGGACATCTTGAATAGATTACCGGTCATTATACAGCTCGGAAAGGTGCATCCAGTGTATGAACACTAGTAAGTAATTTCTGCAGCTATTTGTAAGCTGCATCTGTTTTAGGACGTAGTGAATATCTCCTTTGCTGATAATGTTTTATAATAAATGATAAATGGTCCTGTTGTGCTTAAAGATTACAAACGTATCTACAGTATTTGCAGTTCAGAAAAATAGGACTGCGCTATTTAACATATTCGTAACAATTTAAATAGTCAAAAATAATAGTTTTTTTACGAAATCTGAAATCCACATAGTGAAAAGTTTATAATACGATGAAAAGGGAATCCGAAGATATGTGGCAAGGGAAAAAGAAATACTCAACAATATGTTATGACATACACTGAGACAAATAGAGAGCTTAGATAGAGTGTCACACGCACAGTATGTTAAACAGGGAAGTTGGTTAGAGGACACACACACACACACACACACACACACACACACACACACACACACACAAACGGAGATGTAGTACCACCGACAAACAGAAAGAAGACCGAAAAACAGAGATGTGTTAAAAGGGGTAAAAGAGAAGCCATCGAGGTGCAAATAACGCAGTTGTAAATAAGGGGAAATGAGATGAATAAAACCGATTGATAGACAAAGGAAAAGAAAGAGAATCTTTAGTTACTTTCTGATAATCGCAGAGACACCGTGCTGTTGTAGGTAGAGAATGTAGACCCACGAAGAACAGTTGCCGTCACGAAGTAGTTTCCCCTGTCACTTCCGGTGAGGGACGTTATTAAAAGTCCTGCCTCATCCACTTGGCGAATCCTGTTAGAAAATGGCGTGGGCAAGGGGAAGAACTGGCCTTCCATGGCTACGGCAATACCCACGTGGCTGCCATTTTGAGGGTCAAAATACCACTTAATGTTTTCCACTCTCTCTCCATCTTGTGCCGTGTAACCCCAGGGGAAGGTGACACTGTCGCCGATACACGCGTAAACGTCGGCGCCATATTGGAGGTCAGACGTCCACTGAAACGAGGTTATTTCTGGTGGAGCAAAGTTATAGTTTTTATTTTTACTGCTATTGTCACAACAGCCAATAATTTCAAAAACTTCAAATATTTGGAGATATTTTCTACAAAATGTATTACCTGTACATAATAAAGGAATGATGATCATCAGCCAGTCGAGCCTCATCTTGAAAAAATTCTTTGCAGAACGAGATCGAAGCGAGGTCACCCAATGGAAACAAACTCATAAATCTTCGCCGTTTGTAAAACTACTAAAATATGTTAACGTTGAATCTTCTGGTCTTTATAATGTGGTGTGAAACACACTAAAAATAACAGCAAACCTAGTGTTAGAAAAAAGTATAAATGTCAGTAACAAGACTAATGATCCGACAGCCACCTGCCAGCCTATAGCAGCATCAGGTATGGACTCTAGTACAGAGGACAAAGCGAAAGTTGGATCATCTGTATGAGAATAAAGGTAGACATGCGAAAAGGATGAAAGTACTGAAGTGTGATACGTTATCTGCTTGTCACGAGGTAATCAAACTAGACAGGTGAAGTCAAGTATTATCACACAGGTGAGTCAGCTCCTGTACATGTCGTGTTTTTACATCCACACTGTCTGCTGTCCTCAAGTGTTTGAAACTTGCAGACGGTCTGTAAGGTCACCCTGATATACTACAATCATAAAGACAAACTATCGTCAATGACTTAGCCGCATTCATAAAAAAATTCCTGCATGGCTCTGTGTGTTTGTGTGTATGTGCGCGTGCAAGCGCGTGCGTGAATGGGTACTTGAGTGTAAACGTGCTTTCGTGCGTGTGTAGGTATATACATGTGAGCCTGCTGGGTGGTGGAGAAAAAGCAATTTTGAGTAAATCATACTACAACAACACTTGAGTGGTGTCTTTTTGTGTGTGTGCAGTCGTGTGTTTGTTCATCTGGCGCGCGTATATGTATGTATGTATGTATGTTGAAACAAATGACTAAAACAAATAGGACACTTTATTTAATAGAATGTGTTCCTGTGTGTATGTGCGCGCGCGCGTGCGAGAGTAAACGTGCGCGCGTGCTAATATGTGTGTGTGTGTTGGGGGGGGAAAGGCGCGCGCGTGCGTGTGTCTGTACATGTCAGTGTGTGTGCGCGCATGCTTGTGCTTGCTAGATAAGGCTATATGATAGACGAAGAAAATATTTTGATGGTGACACTAATAAAAACCTGATAACCTGGGTGTTGGCGTGTTTTCACCTTGTACCCGGAGTAGACAGCTTCGCTGTACAAGTGTCTGCAGCAGACATTCATCCAATAACATTTGTCGATAATCATCATCCTTCAGTTACCTGAACACGTAAAAAAGGATGTGGTGTGGTTTGTGCTGGTTTTGTTTCTGTCAGTCTTCTGAATTATAACCCTTTGCCTAACAATGTGAGGATCTCGAGCTCTGACTTATTGTGGTTCTGTGTTGTGGACGTGTTTCGACTTTTATGTCAGGGATGGATTTTAATGTTCGCAAGTACCTCAGCTACACTATGACTACTGTACACGTGTTTGTAAGTGGATCTGATTGACTGATCTCTTCTTATCAAGGCACAAAAGATATGTTTATCCAGATGTTTATCTAGTCTGCCTTAGGTCATTTATATCGGGTTTTTTTCCATAGTCAACGATTTTCAGTCGCAGTGATTTATCTCTAGTGATGCTCCACATGTACCGGTCAGTATAATTTTACAAAGTAATTTACGTAATTACATAAACACTGTTTTTCTCAAGATGTTGTAAAATGTGATATACTCTGTTTTATGTTATACCTACACTAACGCCTGTAGAATGCACGGTAGCTTATTCTGAGATATTATTCAGTAGTCGATCAAAGCCACTATTAGAGAAAATGAAAGGTTGAAGATCAAGGAAAGAAGAAAGGCTGATTATAAGTACTGCGTGTGGAGAAACGTGTGAAACACATTATCCATAGACAAGCGAGATGTGTGATTATGTATGTATATATATGAATGTTCGTTTATGAATCGAGACGTGTCTGTGATTACAGTCAAAGAGGCCAAACACTATGTGGCTCTTAACTCGCCCAGAGTCGTGTGTTTGTCATTCTTAGCGAAATCCACAAAACAGCGACAGTTAGTGATGCCTGGCTTTTATTTCGGTGAGTTTCGAAAGAGAACATCAGGACAATAACCTAACTCTAAATTACAACCTTTCTTAGGTAAGCCGTAGCATGTACTTACTGACGTCAGACATTAGATGTCTACTGTGACATCAGATGATAAAGGTCTAGTGTAACGTCAGATGTTAGATGTGCCTACCGTGACGTCTACTGTGGCGTCAGAAATTAGATATGTGACGCCAGATGATAAATGTCTACTGTGACGTCAGGGATTATATGTCTACTGTGACGTCACATATTAGATGCCTAATGTGACGTCAGATACTAGATGTCTACGTCAACTTCGAAGTCAGGGTCCAAAGAGAAACCAACGAAGGAGCTGTAGGGACTTGAGAGGTACACCTGTCCCTCGCTCTTCACCCAGACCTCTTCACCTTTGGTGAGGTACACAGTGGCCTGACAGCTGACCCCGACGCTCCTCGTGACCGGCATCTGCAGACGACAGAAGGGGGTGTCGTTGTCACCTAGAAGTAGACCCCCTGCGCGGTCGTTGTACTGAGCCCCAGTGATGACGAAGAAGTAGGTGCCGTTGAAGGGGGCGGTGAAAATTGATGAGTCCTGGTTGAAAGCGTTACCGTCGTTGGTGATGACCTGGTCGAATCTTACCCGAAAGTCGGTGTCGTAGTACGGGTCTCCGGTTGCACGGACGTCAAATCTGACCTTCTTGGACTCCAGCTCTGGAAACCAGGTGTGCAAAAACAAAGTTTCACAGCTTTGGGAATTTATTTTAATTTTTTTTAATGTTTTATCTGCGGCCAGTAAGTAATTTACAATAAAGCATAAGCCATTATGAAATACGGTCAAAGACAGTTTGTGCAAATTTTGACCTGCTCATTATAATTTCGATATATTCACCTTTAATATAAAGATTTTATATTTTCAGTAGTAATGTGTCCACAGATTATTTCAAATGTCAAGGGTATATTTAAAATATATTAAAGCGGCACAGGGACAGTTCGTTTCCATAGAGCTAGCAAATCCATTCAAAAGTGTTTAAAGAAAACAACAGCAACACACGTTTAGTGCAATAAAGGCTAAGATTCTGAGGCACGCTAAAGATACTTGTAGCCTAGTTTTTAAAACAAGTAGGAAAATTCGAAAGTGGAATGTGAGGCACACGTGTAGGAGAGAGAGAGAGAGCAGAAGTTGTGTTATATGATGTTGACTGAACCTTTAGTTCTTTATTAGTGTAGCTAGCAACTAGATGCTATCCCATTAAAAGTCTGCGACTGGGCTAATCTCAGTCAAACATAGCAGATAGTGGAACACACGCATTTAGCTCCGAATGTGTGCTTAGCAGTGAGATGAGTTCATCACAGTCTCTGTGGATACAATTTATAAACAAACACCCCAAACTGCCTTCTTGGGTAGCTCTTTGCGATGCAGATGGAAGAAATTTAGAACATGCATCACTTAGTCTACTAAGACACTCGAGTACAAACCGTCTATGTAAATGACATCATATGTGTGCTTTGTTTTGTCTATCATTCCGTCTGCATGTTACTAAGCGTTCATTCAGTTCATTTAGTCACCTAGTATTTTGAAATATACTCGTCTTAAAAAAAGTTGGAGTTTTTTTGTTTTTGTTTCATGCATTGTTCATATTCAGCACAGTACATTCCCAAAAGATTCTTCTGACTAAAACGGCTTTAGATTAGTACAATCATTAAACGAATCCTACTTGTTTTTTTATACCTTTGATGTAATCCTTGGTCTTGTTCAACTCGTTTTGGAGAACCGTTTCAGAGTTATTCAGTCGTTTAACTTTTTCCTCCAGTTCTTTGTTCTCTTGTTCAGAGATTTTCTGTCTGCCCTCCAGTATTGACAGCCTCGCTCTCACTTCATCCACAGTCACAGAAACATTCTGGAATATTGTATCGTCAGGTTCCAGGCATTTCAAGGGAGGCGACTGACGAGCCAGGCGACAGGTGTACTCGCCCCCTGGGACAGGGTTTGGCAGGGTGTAGAAAAACCTGCCGTTGGTTTGTTTATACACAACAGTTTTCTCGCCCGTAGGAGTCTGTCCAACACACAGACACAGGTAGACTAATTAATAAAATGTTTAACTCGACTCATCAAAACTGAATTCAAAAACAGTTCAACAGCAAGAATATATTCTTTACCTTTCTTACTGTTTCACACACAAACACATGTATCAATGCGTGCGCACACACACACACACACACACACACACACGCACACACACGTACCCATAAATAAGTAGCATCCGGGCTACTAGAAGAATTGCGCGGAGGAAGAAAAAGTCTACGTAATGATAAATGTGATTTTAAGATTGTCTACATTAAAGTCAGAATAAAAGCAGTCAACGTGTCTGGATTTTCCGAGTAAAAGAAGATTACGTTTAATAACAACATTTTAAAGACTCCATTATACTTTTCCATGTCTGAGGGGTTGTCTGTACGTTTTGTAATGCCTAATTTTACGAGAAAGAGCTTTTTGCGAAGCTGAAAAAAATACACAGCTCAAAACGGATAGTGCCAATAATCCTAAGTAAGATACTTTTTATTTAGCAAAGCTAGATTTCGCTAAGAAGAGTCTGGTAGTCAACGAGCGAGGCTTTGAACTTATTTCCAAGTTTTGGGGATCACTGAAATACTCCCAAGTATCAAACAGCAAAAATGAATATATCATTCATCAGGAATAATAAAAAGTTGACAGAATATGATTGAACTCAGCCGTCCTCGACAAAAACATAATTAAGTCTTAGCGCGCACAGCCCCCTGGGATTAACAATACTGAGACTAAGGTATGCAAGCTGCGAACTGTATCTCGCCATAACAAAGTCCATCTAGTCATCCTGTTGTATTATCAAACTAACCGTCCACTCCACAGAGAGAGGGAAGTCTCCTTCTACACTAAGTCCCCCGCAGGAGAGCTGCACAGCAAGTTGGTTAGTGAAG
The DNA here is from genome assembly GCA_004794655.1 of Marisa cornuarietis. NCBI lineage: Eukaryota > Metazoa > Mollusca > Gastropoda > Architaenioglossa > Ampullariidae > Marisa > Marisa cornuarietis. The sequence goes on from SMMW01000053.1 coordinate 211,164, forward strand.
ATGTCGAACACTGGCTCCGCCTCCTGGCGCGCTTCTGGTGTCCCATTGACCGTAACTTCTGAACCTTGAACAAACGTCACGTGACTATCATGTTACCTTGAACACAGACCAGGTAATCGTCAGTTACTCGTGAATAGACCTTAGGTGATTTCATTATCATGTAATCTCTAATAAAAAAAACTAAGCTTTCTCTTTACTTCTATCTTTCCCTTTTCTTTCTTTCTTTCTTTCTTTTTTCGAAACGCTGAAGAGACTAAGCTCCTTGCCTTTCTGTGTACTGCATATATGATTACTACTATCACGAAAAGTTTATTATTAAGTTATTTTACCTGTTTTAATAATTAGACATGTCCAAACATACGTTAGACAGCTGTTATGCACGTGTTTGATAAAAGCACAGGTGAAATTGAAATCTATATAATGTTTACGAAAACACAAGGTTTAGTCAAAACAGCGCTTGTCTCGTAAACATAGTAAATGACTGAAACTGCAATAATAATGGCGTAAGTTAATAAATGATGTACTGACACTGACAAGATATTAACTGGTCAACTGTAAGAGTCATAGGTCATAATTATCACACAAGTAACAGAAGGTACGGTTGCATGTTAAGGCAAGCGCGTGCACACACACGCACACACACAAACGCCTAATGTGACTACAAAGGGAGGTAACGATTACCATCTGTGACGTCAAGAATGGCCCAGCGAGGGGACTGGTTGTAAATTGTCCTGTTTTCAAGGATGAGCACTTCCACTGAGTAATTGCCGATGTCCGCCGTCGTGATATGCATGAGGTTGACTCCCGCTTGTGCCACGTAGATCAACCTCCCATAAAATGAACCAGGGACAGCACTGAATAGACCGTTGACGAAGTTGGCAATGTTCTGACGAGTTCCGTTAGGAGGATCGTAATACCACTTAATGTCCTCCAGCCTCTCTTGGCCTTCCAAAGTAAAAGTCCACGGGAAAGGCGAAGACTGATTTTCACAAGCGTATACGTTATTGAAGTTCGATGTCCATTGGAACGAGTTGGCTTCTAGAACAGAAAAAAGTGTTTGTACCTTCTACTCCTACCTTTGTTACAACAGTGACTAATTGTGTCTTCACGGTTGTATACATTGTTGCTGCTGCTGTTACTGTTAATATATTTTAAATAATGTTTAACCTGTGATATTTTTTATTTCTGCATAATATGCTAGTAATGTGTTTATTTCTCAGTTCTTTCTACAATCAGTAACAGTTTTATGCAGATATTTTGCTGTCAGCTTGTCTGAAATTTCACACTGTACTTGGTTCTCAACATCATTGTGTATCAGCAATGAGAAAGAGAGATAAGTATGTAATTTAATCTTTCAACAATTCAGTACAAATTCGGATATTTCCAACGTGCAGTTTTAGTAAAACTGTTTCTACACAAGAATCCTTGCCGCAATATATGCTCATTTCAATACTTTAAATAGTAGTTTAAAAAGCAGTAAATGTCTTTAATTTATGTTTCGATATTTCAAAATAATTTTCTTCAGAAGATTTAGAAAACCTTACCTCGATATAAAAAAGCAGTGATGAGTGTAAGCAGCCATGCAGACTTCATCTTGAAGAAAATCTGTAATCATGAGGATTATTTGATGACTACAAAGAAACAGAATCTGTAAACTAAAAGATTACAAGATGAATTCTAAAGAACACGGAGTCTGTAAAAAACAAGATAACATCCTATAGGGCAGCACCAAAAACGATCGCTTCTATCTACAGAATTGTGTTTGCAATTTGATCACGTGATGAAAAGATAACAGGAAATCCTTGATGAGTTAATAAGTTGTTCGGTCTGTAAAAAAAGCTGAAATCATTTGTTATAGTTCTTAAAGCATAGTAATGTGCTGTTTGATGTTAAACATCTAGGATTTGTTAAAGACTCGTGCAACTTGGTATTCAATGCATAAATAAAGAGGACAATGCTAAGCTTTGCACAAAACTCACCTGAAGACTGAAGTGGCGCAGGTGTCTCTGTCACGAGTGTCGCGGCGTTTGTACAGTCGCCTTATATAGGTACTCAAACCAACATCAACTGATATCTGGTTTCGGCAAATGACAAATCAGAGAAAATCACAGTGGCCCGATGTGATACGGTATCTATGACACGCGGGAGCCAAGCCTGGCGAGCCAACGGGCGAGAGCCATGCGTCTACACATGCGTGATGACCCGCCTGACCTTCCTGGTTGTACCTTTATGCTGAGGATCATCAGAAGTAAAGCTGTATCTACTGATTAGCTAATTACCTAGCTAGCTACTCACTGATTAGCCACGTACCGACGCCAACATCGCTACTAACCTTTCTCATCATCATCATCATCATCAACATCATCATCATCATCATCATCATCATCATCATCATCATCATCATCATCATCATCATCATCATCATCATCATCATCATCATCATCATCATCATCATCATCCTTTAACAACATACTAAAAATAAGTAAGAAATGCGTGTATCTAAAGTCGTCTTTATTTTACAGTTTACAGTTTATTTTACAGTGCAAGGCTCTACGTCTCTATTTATTAGTAGGAGAATATTATGAATTTAATTAGCATACAAAATAGGCAAACGTTACATTTTCCCTTTTTAAAAATCTGAGTTGTCACTTGTCTAAGGTGTTTCCCCCCCAAAAGATGTTTCGAATAGTTAAAATTATAACTGTTATAAAATTTAATGAATGTTAGTAGCCCGTGCTCTCATTAAGCTTAATGGAGGAGGTGAGTGAACTAACTCTTGCCTAGTGCTAGCAATGTGTTGGATTTTTTTTTAAATCGCAAAAGCAGGTTTCATGTTTTAATGTTTGACAAGTGTGTGGAACTTGCTGCATTCGATGTTTACGATCGTAAGGATCGTAACCTTTGGAGTAAGTGTGCAACTCACAGAGCATTGTCGATGATATGATATCAGGTGTGTGTAATATGCTTACACAGCCATATCATCTTTTGGACTGTAAAAGCCTGTCATGTCAGCAACAGAAGACAAATACAAGTTTTTTCAAGTATTTTTCTTGACTGCAGCCAGCTATAAAAGATCATGCTGTTAAGTTTCATCTTGTTTAATTGTTATATAATTTCCGGTAAAAACAGATAACCCACCCAGGGATGCCATGATGATGTTTTACTAACATTTTAGGGCCGATAGCCCCAGGTCAGAACATATCCGTATCCTGTACCTGATAATGATTTCACATTCAAGCCAACATAGCAAAGATCGGCTGTTTAGGAGTTGTCATATGCCAAACACACTTAACTCTCACATTAGCGCGCATGCACGCTCGCACACAAACACACAAACACGCGCACGCACGCACGCACGCACGCACTCAATGTGGTGTTTTGTGGCCTTTAGTGCCAAGTCAGGTTATCATATCAAAGAGCAAAGTCCCCTGCTACAAGTTCCTACCAAAGCCTCATTACGGCTTCTTGATTGCTTATTTGTTTCTGAATTAAATTTTTGTTGTTAAATGGCTGGTGGTGATCAGCGTGTGTAAGATGTACATTGTTTGTCTCGTTTTTCCTTTGCGTCTTTTTAATTATCATTATGATTGGCAATAAACAGTATTATTATTACTTTACGAGTTTGGTGTCTCCTCATTAGATAAAAGAGTTAGATATGTTGATAAAGTTGTAAGCCGCTAAGTCATTCATCATGTATGTATTTTACACAACCAACAATGTAGGTTTGGTGCCTTCAAGGGTGTCAACTAGTGATTAGTAACTCAGGCTGGTCACAAGTTGTGGGACTCTATGGGATGACTTCCCCTTCTTAGCACCCCATCCGTGATTTTGGTGGGTACACGTGTACAAAAGGACTGATGTTATCGTCGGACTTGAAATAAATCAGTCGATTCTTCCTTGTGAAAAAAGTGAAGGTGTGCATTTGTAAATGTGATGGGTTATCTCCACTAGTAGCAAACAGTCGTATCGTATATTGTCCAATGGTATCATCCTTTTGTGTAGATGTAGACCAGACTACCTTATCAAGAAATGCAATACATTTACGCACGGATGCAAATAAATGTACAGGACATGACTGATATGTTGCTCCATATCTTTACCTTTCTAGCGATGGTCTGCTGTACGAAAAACTCAGAGATTACCAAGCAAAACACAGGAAAATATTTGTGTAGGCCCTGCTGCTCATGAATGAATATGTGTGGTAAGAGGATTCGAGGATCTGCTTGAGGTATGTGTGTGTGTGCTTGTGTGTGTGTGTGTGTGTGTGTGTGTGTGTGTGTGTGTGTGTGTGTGAGAGAGAGAGTGAGAGAGAGTGAGAGAGAGAGAGAGAGTGAGAGAGAGATGAAGTGTTAAAACTGAAAAGTTAAATATTGCATCTAGCTTTTACAAGAAATATTTTTGAAGTTAGAAAAACATAAATCTCTAAATGCAAGCCATCCTGACTAGCACAATAGCTGTTTAATTTTAGTTAGCACATTTTATACAAATAAAGCGAATACGTAATAAGATTTTTAAATAACTTTATTTTCTTAGTCAGATTAGAAGTTTTGTTGAAGCTCTGTTGTCTTTATTCAAGCTGACAATACAATTCTAATGTTACTGCTTTGTTTGTAGTCGTTACTTAAAAACAAACAAAAATACTTGAATTTGAGTTTTCCTGGAGCTAGTCTGCACACATTAGACCTTCAGGTAAATGTCAGGGTGCACAGAGAAGCCACTGAAAGAAGTGTAAGATGACAGCAAAGTCCCTTGGCCATCGTTTTTAAACCAAGCAGTTTCCCCCTCGGTCCGGTGCAATGCTGCTTGGCAGCTTCCAGAATACTGACTACTATACGAGTTAGACACTGCCATTACCTGACAATAGCACGTGTGGTCGTCACACAGAGATGCAATGCTGCCCGAGCTACTTTGACTACTAAAGGCAGTGATGACAAAAAAATAAGTCCCATTGAAGGGTGCGGTGAACACCCCAGTACTGGCGTTGTAGGCGCTTCCTTCATTGGTGATCACGTGGTCTAATATCACACGATCGCTGTAATACCGAGAGCTGCTTAGACGGGCATCAAAAAGGACCTTGTTGGAGTCCAGCTCTACAGGCGAATGGCGGGGAAGGACAAGAAAAACAACTCTTTTAGTTGTGAGTCAAGAGGTTCAACCAATATTCGTTTATAAAGGCAATAATTTAAAATTGTGCTTTAGATATGTCGTCAATGACAGATACTGTGAAAGAAAGACGAAATGTAGTGCATAGATATTGACACCCAAAAGACTTTCCTTTGTAGAGAGAGTGTGTATACAAATGATGCACGAAAGCCATGTGTAGAAAAAGAAGTAGTAAACTAGAAAGGGAATTATTTTTTCAGAACAATGAATTACTAGATCCATATTAGGGAGTACAACGACATATTGAAAGAGAGCAAGTGCTTGCTGTTTCAATGGTTTGAAAGTGATTTTCTGTATACCTTACAATTTGTAAGTTTTCTTTTTCTATTTAGTTTCAGTCAAGCTTTCTGTTTGTCTGCATCTTTTTTCCTTTTGTCCAATTTTGTTTCTTTCGTTCAAATACATTTCCCTTTATCGTAGTTGTCTTATTATCTTTCTTACTTTAAGATTTTGTCTTGATCTTTTGCCCTTTCTTTTAAGTTGATCTCGCTAAAATCTTTTCACCATACCTTGGAGGTAGTCTTGAAGATTCTGGAGTAAGTATGTTTTGTTTTCCAGCTGATTCTGAAGACTGTCGGCGAGTTCTTTGACTCGGAGGTTCTTCTCTGTCAGTCGATCTATTTCCACTCGTTTCTCGTTTTTAAGGATCTCCTGCTCGGCTTCTACAAGTGACAGTCGCATCCTGACCTCGTCCACAGTCACAGAGGAAGACCGAAGTACACTTGCATTGTGGGGTAAACAAGAGGCCGGAGGTAACTTGGAGAACAAGCGACAGGTGTAGCTACCTCCTTCTACAGGGTTGGGCAGGTTAATAATAAAGAAACCATCGATGTGTGTAGAAGTGAGGTGCTTCTCTCCAGATGGAAACTGCGCAAAAATCCGAACAATATTGGTAAAAGCTCTTTAATTAAAGAAAATTACATCATCATCTGTAGTCAGAATTATTAAGGAAAAAGTTTGCAATGGATGTTAAGAGATTGCCAGTATGTTGCCTGAACCAGGGTCAATTGCTTTACAAGTCATCGAACTTTCACTCGAAATCACGTGACCTGAAGACAAGGGCTACTTAAACATTTGAAAATCTGTGAACTGAAAGTATGCGAAATACAAAGGTAATTTAATCCTGTGGCTTTCTGGTATTTTATTTTTCGATTATAATCAAGGTTGCAAATCAAATTAATGTGTACAGTTTTCATAACATAAACTTTATCCTTCAGCAAAGTTCTGTAATAAAAAAAAGCAGGTGGCTTAACAGCTATTAATGTGGATAAATATGTCACAAAGAAGACAAAAGAATTAGTTATACTCTCAGAAAGGTTAAGAGTATAGCCTGACAGTATTTGGCGTACCAACTTTAAGGAAAGAAATCTTAGTTCTTTTTACCGATACAGAATCTTAATTTGTTGCTTTTAGCGACGTATTTATCTATGTGAAACAATACTGTTAAGCTAAGATTTAAGAATCTACTTGCTATTACATCGTTTGGTTCTTCCATACACACAATGGCAATTTACTCCATTCATTTATCTTGGTTTATACTAACGGTCCATTCAACAGACTGAGGCGGGTGACCAGTGATGACGTAGCCTCCGCACGAGAGCTGCACGTGCAGCTGGCCAGTGCTGTTGTCGTAGACCGCCACGCGCTCTTGACGCGCGCTCAGAGACTCGCTTGCGTAAATCAGAGGATCTGGAACAAAAGTTGAACAAATTATGTTGAGCTCGTGGATATAGTAATGACTTCTGTCAAAAATATATAGTTTATATGTCATGAAATATGTCTCTCGTGAATGTATGCAAATGATTAAAAAAGATGGACGGTTTATTTGTATAAATGTACCTCTGTCTGTCTGTCTGTCTGTCTGTCTGTCTTCCTTTTCGTGTGTGTAGATGCAAGTTAGTGTTATGGAAAATGTTATAGTAACATAAGTGCAGTGTTACAAGATATTTTTCAAGAGAGTAAGAAAGTGTCACCCTTTAACTTCGTCAGTGAATGACATTGGTAGCCTGACAACTACAAGAAGTCCAAGACACGTGTGAGACGTCCTAAAGGATGTATGATAATATGATAGTTCATCACAACACTCCGTAGCTTATTAAAGGCCATTGGGAATGCAGGATATATTGCTGTCGTGATTACTAGACTGTACAAAGTATATAATAAGGAACGAAGTCTCTAGTAGCAGAAACACTGCATCATCTCCTGTTCCTTTGAAGAGTGGGATGTTTGAATGCTCTGTTCTTGAGCGTATTGTATTCTCTGTGTATCATCATCTCCTGTTCCTTTGAAGAGTGGGATGTTTCAATGTTCTGTTCTTGCGTGTATTGTATTCTCTGTGCATATCCATCTCTTCCACTGTTTCTTCAAACTGCGTTTAAATTCGAAACCTTCACATCCGGTCTTTGGAAAACATTTGGCTTAACCTATAGTAATATTCTGACCACTCTTTAATTCTTTATCTACGCACGATTTTTTGTTATCTGATGTTATCTGTTTACTGTTGCTTGAGTTTCATGTACAGTTGATAGTAGGTTCGTTTATTGTCTTTCGTGTGCAGTTTGCATAGACACGACGAAATGCGTTTTACAAATTCGATTATGTCTTGATTATTATACGTTTCTAATAATGACACCATTTGGTGGAACTATTATTCCTACCTTCTGCTACTACCAAGACAGCCGTCCGGTTATACACAGCAAAGGATGAGCCCTGAACAATGCTGACCGACACAGAAAACTCGCCGCTGTCCTGACCGGTGACAAACTTCAGGGCGAGTCCTGCCTGGCGGACATTATGTATCCTGTCAGAGAAGGACGTGCGAAGCGGTAAAAAGTCGCCTTCCACGACAGCGGCAATAACTCTACGACTGTCGTTACCAGAGTTGAAATACCACTTGATGTCCTCGACTACCTCTCCATCTTGTACAGAATAGTCCCAGGGAAGTTTAATGCTGTCTCCTACGCAAGCGTATAAATCAGCGCCATCTTGGAGCGTTGACGTCCATTCAAAGCTGATTATTCCTAGAGGAAATACGTGTAGACATACATTAGTATATACATACATGAGCTCAGCCATACATTTCAAACTCGAGAACACGCTTCTCTAAAGAGATGCTTTCAAGAAGATGCTTACCTCGACAAAAGAAAGAAAGGACGACCATCCACGTGTACGCCATCCTACCAAAATCCTTCAATGAGATAACGACGAGCTCTTGTGAAATAGAGATTTCTATGAGATCTGTAAGCGAAATCACATCGAGACTGAGGCTATTTTGCAGTCAAATGCAAGAGTCAAGTATTGTCTTTGTGGGAATTTACATACATTCAGAGCAAAAGATAAGAAGGAGGAATGATTGAGCAATACGGTCTAAAAATAACTATATCTTGGTCACGAAGCAATGGAGATAACCTACATTGTAAAGTGTTTTGCTGTTCGATGAAGAAGTTGCTCACATCAAAGATAAAAGGCACAAAGTCTAGAAGACACAAGGGGAGTTGCTAAACGGGTCCAGTGCACATGGAAGGTGGAGACGATCCTCTTCTTCCGGCTTTATTTTCTATAAATCAGGTACTGATTTATTCTGGAAAGGTATTGGGATGGCAGGGTGGAGCTGCCAATCACAGGGTGAAATGGGCTTCCAGTCAGCGACCTGCTCCATTGCCGAGCAAAGCCAGTTGTAGGCTACACAGTCTTCCCATCAATGTTAATACCCAGACTCCCAAATTCAGACTAGACTTAGAAAAGTTGACTTACACTTGAGACCGGCGACTTAAGACTTACTTTCAAGATCTCAAAGAAATACTACCAAAGAACTGCAAGGAGAAAGAGGTCAGAGGTGAACAGTTTTACCCGCGCACAGATGTCTTCTCTTGTCCTGTGTGGTGGAATGTTATGAAAGTACAACTGGCGGAACTGATTTTACTGACATTCTCTGTGGAGTGGTTGTAGCAGCCCTGAGATCACTTTATTCAACATTTGATGACCACAAACAGAGAGAAAAAAGACAGGCCCTGTTACACGCACACACAGATAAAGATGGCAGAAAATAGTCTGCAAAAGCCAGAAAAGGCCGATCTCTCCCCCTGGTACAGAATCATCCTATAGAAACCCTTTGCTACTCTGTATTCATCTGTAAACATCGACGTCGTCTTGGAATCCTTACGATTAAGTAAAAGGTTTTTATGATTAGAATGGGAGAATTATATAGTTATACAATCATTTCTGTATCTTACAAGACAATAACTGGATAGTGCTGCTATGTTTTTCAATCTGTAAGCTAATATTTTCTGTACTTGTAAAACACACTTCGGAATTTGCTATCGCAGACTTTTTTAAAGCGATAACAATGCACAGCCGACATTTAAGTTTTTGGAGACACAAAAACATGACCCAATCCGTATTCAAAAGTAGGTAAAAAGGCTGATAAAATATCACTTCAGCTATTTTATGTACATAGAAGTAAAACACAGTAAATAAAAAGGCGTGGTGGGTGGGGGAGTAGACAGGATCGCAATCACGTTGTCGTCAAATATAAAGACAGACAGACAGACAAACAGACAGACAGACAGACAGACAGACAGACAGACAGACAGACAGACAGACAGACAGCTACCGAGAAAAGAGGAAGGGGAAAGTAGGAAGAGTGTGGAAGGCGGTGGTGGGTAGGTGGTAAGACAGACAGACCTCCCTACTAACACAGGGAGAGTAACGAGGGAACAGCTGTAGGAAGTCCTCCATTCGTCGACCTAACTCTTCATCATTAGCTTAACTCTTCATCAAGCCGATAATTTCCTTGGTGAGTACAGTTCAGCATACATACTTTAGATGGCCCCACAGTCCCCATGAGGGTGGGGGAGGGTGGGGACAGACACATTTCTGTCCCAGACTGACGTTCCTTCTTACAGTCTCGGAATGAAGTCTGTTGCTGGTCGCTGTACACCATGCAGTTGAGATGGAGAACCAGAAAAATTCAAAGACGAGGACAGACAAGATTTGCTAATTTTGCCTTTTCCATTGGAAATTCGATTGTCCCCAGCAACGTCGTACCAAGTGATATACTTTTATTGAGTGGACGTTCGCCTGTCTCCGACGGCAAAGCAGAGCTTAGATAATCAGACGGTCGTCTGTCCCCAGCGAATGACGGACAGCATGAGTGTACGAGCCTGCGTAAGCAATGATGATGATGATGATGATGAAAGAACTTCTACATGTCTGAGAGTCTGTGTATGAGAGAGGATGATAACTCACTCTAATGTAGCTCGACTGTGGTAATTATTGAATGAAAATAATATTAATGAGCAAGGAAGTAAGGAAATGTACTTTTTTTATTTGACACTGAATATTAGACAGGGGGAGACAAAAATATGCATGTAAATACACCAGCTTAACATAATATCTCTGTTATTAAATAATTTAGCAACACAAATCACATTTATTTTAAATACAACAACTGTTTGAGGTCACTTCTCTGTGCCGATAAATTATCATAAAATATTTTTAATATCTGAAACAAACTTTCTTACATTCAGCTCAGAATGGAAGACACCGTAACTTAGTTTTAGTTTTTCTTCTTTTTGTTTACTATAGAGAAAGCAAAAAGTTAAATTTGTATTCAAACTGTAACACAAAGATCAAGTGTACGGACATCACAGCTCTATTTCAACATCAGAGCGCAAGGAAAAGCCAGTGAAGGAGGTATAGACTGATGATAAATACCAATCTTCCTCACTTCTCAGCCAAGCCTGCTGCCCCTGGGCCCTGTGAACAGCCGCCTGGCAGGTGCCTATACTGTATTGCTGGTTCATAATCGTTGCTCTTACATAGCAAAAACATGTTGTGTTGTCACACAAAGCTGCAATGTCCTGAGCACCGATGAGATGGACACTCTGAGACACTTGGGCTGTGATCACAAAGAAATATGTGCCATTGAAGGGGGCAGTAAACTCCCCCGTGGTTTCATTGAAGGCCTCCCCCTCATTAGTGATCACGTGCTCTAGTCTCACGGGCTGACCCTTTCTGTAATGGTAGCTCGCAGACGGACGGGCGTCGAATATGACCCTGGGGCTGTCCAACTCTACAGTTGACCATGATCAATGAAAAATAAAAAAAATTATTATATCAAACTGTTTTAAAAATCTGTCAGAATCGCGGAAGAAATCTTTGTCGGAATAAATGTCACATCTGAGTCAAAATATAGTAAGAAATGTTCGTCCACATGGTCCACTGAGAATACAATCACGCTTAAATGTGTCTGAGATGATTTTTTTTTTAAAGTTGGAGATTTAAGACAAGCTTAAATGGTTATACATTGCTTGAAACCGGAGAACCAGCCGCTCCTTTGTTAAAAAAAGACAAAAACAAAAACTGAAGACTGTAGAACTGTTATGTCCCAATCCTGCTATTCGTTTTTTTATTTTTTGGATGTAAAGAAAACGTAAACGGTGGGAGGATAGTGGGTGATTTGCGTGGGTGTGAGAGTCTCATGCCGGAAACTTTTTCATGGATGTAAGTGCATCACAGAGAGGTTTCACTACTGTTAATTCTAAATATCAGGAATGAGAAAGAATGAGGGAGTTTATTTTGAGCTGTTTTGTTCCCTTGACCTGGAAGGGGTAACATTAGTTTTCCTCGGTGCTGTGTTCGGTAATAGCTCCAGTTGTCTGGGGCAAGTTGTCGTCCAGGCATACTGGTGAGAGGTTTAAGAAACAGGCTCTGTATTTTAGTAAATTTAAAAGTAAACTTTTGTAAATACTATGGTGCAAATAAGAAATTCAAAGAACAATAAATAAAAAGCGTCCTGTCAATCTGTCCTGAATGTTTAATAACTAGGTTGACAGTCAGGGACACATCCTGTCTTTAAAGGTTAGGTTTGCCCCCCTTTAAGCTTTAAACAATTATCTATTTCTGAATATGTTAGTTATATTCCATGATTGTCTATCTAATCTAATGTTTAGTTTGTTTATATTTACCTTTATGCCTGACTGCTATTCTGTCTGAAAACACTCATATTTTTAATATAGTCAATAATATCATTGATTTCTTATTTATGTAGTTGTTTTTAAAAAAAATAAATTTCTTATTTTCCTTCATTTCAGCTGGAGAGAATTTGCAAAGTATTTCTTAAACGAGTCGAAAGATTATTAATCTCTAAACTCTGTCCTTAGCTCCACCTGTAATGTAAACTCTAACATCATGCGTAGAGATTTTTGTCTCACCAATCAACTCTTTATCCCCAGCATCAGACCATCCTACCTCTGAAGTAGTCCTGCAGTTGTACAAGTGAGTTCGTGTTGTTTTCCAATTTATTCTGAAGACTGTCGACGATCTCTTTGAGCCGCCGGTTCTCCTCTGTCAGCCGCTGTATTTGAGTTCGTTCTCTTCTAAGGACCTCCTGGTCAGCCTCCATCAGTGTCAGCCTCGTTGTCACCTCGTCCACAGTCACAGAAGAGCTCCCAAGCACGCTGGCGTTCGGAGGTAAACACGACGCGGGAGGTAACTTCGACGACAGGCGGCACGTGTAGTTACCTCCCTTTACAGGATTAGGTGCGGTAAGAAGAAACGAGCCGTTGATGTGGTTAGAAGTGAGATGCTTCTCGCCAGAAGGAAACTGCCCAACAAATGCAGAAAATGTAACCAAATATTTTCTCTCCTGCCATAAATTTGGAGGGAGTTAAGGGACAAAAGCTAGAGAACCGAGTTGTTGAAGCTTTGGTGTCCAAAAGGCAAGACAAACTGTTGTTACTTCATTTATTCATCAAAATAATTTATCAAGAATTAAAAATAACATCTAATATAAAGTATCAAAACCAGTACAATAATATCTTTCACATGCTACCATGTATTCAGTATTTGTCCATCCTTCAATACTTCTTCAGTTAACGCTAACCGTCCATTCGACAGAGAGAGGCGGGTGACCAGTGATGACGTAACCTCCGCACGAGAGCTGCACGTGCATCTGACCGGTCTTGTTGTCGTAGACAGCCACCTCTTCCTGCCGTGCCCAAAGAGCCTGGGCTTGGTGAACTAGAGCTATTTAAACAAAAGTTTTTACGATGTGTTTATATCTTGGAGACTGCAAACACAACGGGCAAGGGTCAGTAATCTGTACCGGGGTCACATTTAACATTTATTTATTTGTTTTACAGAAAAAGCAATACACTTTTGAGGATGTTAGGAGTCTGTACTCTGATTACAATATGAATCTATCTATCTATCTATCTATCTATCTATCTATCTATCTATCTATCTATCTATCTATCTATCTATCTATCTATCTATCTATCTATCTATCTATCTATCTATCTATCTATCTATCTATCTATCTATCGGAGAAATATTTTTATGTGTTTTTTCCTCTGCTTGCTTTCATGCATGTCTGTCATTCCCTCGTTATTGAATGGCGTCATTAATAAATGAGAGTGATATCCCTTCACGCACTTATCTGAGAAACTTATTCCGAGCTGTGCTCTGTATAAACATTTTCATGACATTAACATTATTTTATGGGAAACAGTCGTCTCTTCTAAAGTCTGGACCAACAGGCTTTGTCGTACATCACATTTCAATTGTCTGCTACATGATTTCCGTGCGAGAAACTCTTCAGTAGGTGGAAGGTAGAGAACTGTGGAGGAGTACATTCACAGACACGGGTATTATGTAGATAACTCTAACTCAAGCTGAACTTGTATTATGTAAAGCACTATCCAGAGAGAGAGAGAGACAGAAGGAGAGAGTGACAGAGGCATATAAAGGAAACATTACAAGGAAATGGAAGATATCAAAGTTGACACATAAACGAATGAAACTCAAACCACAGAGCAAATAAGTTACACATAAAGACGCATAATAGATAAATACACACATGTATGCATACTTATATACGAGCATTATTAAGAGACTATTGCGCAAACTATAGCAGACACTTATGCCTCGGTCCATAGACGCGATACACATCAACAGAAAGACATACACTGATGAATACACATGCACACACATAGACATACAAACATATAAATACACGCAAGCGCATCCAAACAATCAAACACAGATGGACAATAATAAACGGTAAGGAAAAGGGTAAAGTAAAGGAACATGCGAAAGGTCATGGTCACAGAGACTCTATAGGCTCTCAGAGGAGAGGAAAGAAACCGATGGACCAGTCTTACCTTCTGCTACTACTAAAGTCGCCGACATGTTGTAGGTAGAGAATGAGGTTCCATGAAGAACAGTGATCGTCACGGAAAACTCGCCGCTGTCCTGGCTGGTGAGTGAGGAAAGTACTAGTCCTGCCTGCAGGATCTGGTGTATCCTGTCAGAGAAGGACGTGCGAAGCGGGAAAAAGTCGCCTTCTACGACGGCGGCAACACCTCTCCGACTGCCGTTACCAGAGTTGAAATACCACTTGATGTCCTCGACTACCTCTCCATCTTGTACAGAATAGTCCCAGGGAAGTTGTACGCCGTCACCTACACAAGCGTATACGTCGGCGCCATCTTGGAGGTTCGATATCCATCGGAAAGTACTTATTTCTAGAAGAAAATACATTGATTTTTATCAATTTTTTTACAGGAAAGCAGCATCAACAATACACACTGCTTGACACTAAAGGTGTGTTTAAATACCATAAAATATATTATTTCTATTATCTAGTTCATTGTGCTTTCTGGACTACACTAGGTGTATACCTAAATAAAGTTGTTGTCATCTTTCTCATGAAAGGTAGATTATTTTCGTTCTAAACAATATACTACACAGGATTTAATTTGTCCTGAATGTAAAACAGTTGAAGAAGATAAAGTTCATTTCAATCAACCCATCAAAACTTAATAACAAAAAATATTCCTAAATACGATAAAGTTCATTATATACTTTTACTGGTACTTCAACCAAACAAAATGTAAATAATTTATTTTACACTGATTTTGCTTTACAGTTTTTAAGCTACTGTTATATACTAGGAAAGAAAAAGACGGTTCTAAATAGCAACTTATTACGAATGGACAATATCATGATCAAGACAAGGGCTTCAAAAAGGTTTACCTTGACAACAGAAAAGAAGAAGGACGGCAACTATCCAACTGTACCTCATCTTCTCAAAACGTTTTGGACAAGATACTCTATACTTGCTCAAAAATAGACGTACAAGCGAGATTACAACGATATCACAGCGAGATCACAGCTTGATTTGAACAATTTGAAAGAAGAGGAACTAAAAAGAAGCGGAAAAGGATCCCGTTATATCGTCCTGGCCAATATCCAAAATAACAGAAAGAAAACAAATGTAGGCTGAGGTATTGTAACTTTGAATGCAAGGTACGAACTTTGAGGCCTTCATAGATTTATCAAACTGAAAGATAAATTATCTTTTTCTAATAAGGATGATTAAGCAAAATTAAGTTGAAGGATTTAATCGTTATCTCTTTGTCATGAGCCCTATAGATGGCGTGGACACAAAACAGTATTGCATTTTGCTGACTGGCTGATATTAAACGATCCGGTTATTTCTTTATACACGTGTTTCTCTGAAGTCAAGTGACGAAACGTCATTAATAGATGATTATTTTCTTTTTACTAGTCATTTCAGTTTGACAATTATTTATTTCAGAATTTTTTTTTAAAAGAATAAGGCTGACGCTTTGCCATCCTCTCTCACAGAGTACACAGATATTTGTGACGTTTTCATTTAACACACACACACACACACACACACGTGTACAAGCTTGCACGCACAGAGCTTTAGTTAACTGAAGTCTGATAATATTTGTCTAATTTTAAACCTAGTTAAAATTAAACTTACTGAGGTCACCTGTCCAGCTAAGCCTGTGTGGCTACTTATGACATTTCTGATAATGAATGTCACAATAATGACTAATAAAAATCGCAGATTTTACCCAGACACACGTCTGTGAAAGATTCATTATTTTGACACCTGCAGCCGCGTAGCTGTTCCACTGCTTCTAAAGGGAAAGTAGCGATGCTGGAGAAAGATGGTCTCCCTTGATCGTTGTTTTTACCGCGAAGCTGCAGTCTTGGGTCTCTCTCTCTCTCTGCAACTTTATTGTTTGCTCGCATGTTACTTTGTTTCTCACATAATAGAGTGTGTATACCGCACTGTGTCAGGCTGCTGGTGGCCTTGTAAACTTCATTAACATTATCAGATGCACAATTATGTGATTATTATAGCAAAGAACTTAAACAGTTTCCTGATACAGGTTGCTAACAGCTACCCACACATCGTTTATATGTTATTTTTAATATGCCAGTAAAATGGTAGATGATGTTTTTATCAATGTAAGCTTGGGCTACTTGGTCTTGTCTTTCCTTTGAGTCATATAGTTTTGTCTAAAATTAGAATATTTTCTCTCTTTTTAAAATCGATTCATACTCATTACGAAGTTAGCGCAGTGGCGAATGATATATTCAACAGGCTGTAATGTTATAATGTTCCTAGTATTGTACTATATGTTATATACTCAAAGCAGTAGTTTCTGTCTTAATCTCGAGACCACAGAAAGGTTGACCTGATAGCATAGATGATAAAATTCCAGCAAAAATTATTTATTAACTTAAAATTACAAATATCAAGGTGCGGAACAAAAGGATTTATCACTTACGAGCTCTGGCAAATGAAAAAATAGTCCGGCAGACAGGACACAGACAGGATAGAAGGAAAGTAAGACAGACAGACCAACAGAAAGACGAGAAGGGAGCTGGTAAGCAGATAGTCAGCAGGCGAGAGAGACAAACACCCACACGGACATGTTGACAGATATAACACTTCATTTAAAATGTTATTTAATTTCATGAAGTTACAAGTTTTACTTTGTCTTTCTTTACATCGTGCGTGTGTGTGTGTGTGTGTGTGTGTGTGTGTGTGTGTGTGTGTGTGTGTGTGTGGTAAGATAGCCTGTAGTTTTAAGATTGTTGATAGAGATTCATCTTGAGTTATATCATTCAGGGTTCGAAATAATTGCACTTTTTTATTAGTGTAACACTAAAGTCATTTTAAAATTGCGGTACATACATAACCACGGGAGCAGAAAAATCAAAAACTCAACCTATAAGGCATGTTTGACATGTCAAGTGTAATTTGTATGACCAGACCTGCTTACACCCATTAAAAATATCAGACATTGCACAGAGCTGCATTCAAGACGTTTCGTCTTATATACTTTATACGTTAAACGAGAAAATATTTAAGGAGCTAAAATGTGTTACCTGCTAAAGACTCCCTTGAATGGTTCGTGCTTTGTACACATACTGATAGATATTGGGAAAATATATAGAGTGTTGTGTCTTACGCACAACCATTTTAACAGCACAGGTGCGAAGAAGGTGCAATACTTCACAACTGTCTGAAGTATTTTGGAACTGGAAAACAAAACGATCCATAACGAGTGCAACATCTGTACCAGCTGGTCGGTGAGACTGAACAGCAGTAGCGGATATCGTGAAATTTACAACAGAAGAACACAAATAACAAAATATGCTGCTAGAAAACAAGAATCATGTTATCAAACATGACAGAGAGATAAAATGTATTTCAGCTCAGAAAGTTAGCAACAAACAAACTGAAGACGATGCACTATACAGAGAAGTCAGCTGAGCACGGGGAAGACTCATATCTAAGATGTCCATGGTATCCCCACGTTCAGATGGTGGAGTTTAGAAATGAAGCACAAAAGTTAACTTCTTCATCTGGCGACAGTCAACATCTTTGTTTCCTTGGCAATTCACTGGCTGGTAGCAGAAGGGTCGGTCACTCTACCCATAAACAAATTCTGCCTCTCGGTCTTGTCTCGCAAAATAAACAAGAAGGAACGATTGACATTGAAAAATGGAGCACCTGACCTCGCAGTCGCACGCAAGGCTACAACCGCAGAAGCTTTTGTTCCAGTTTCTGTCACCTTCAAACACACAGTATATATATATATATATATATGTTATCTTTAACAATGTTTACAGTCTACAACAGACCATAAGTAGATATTCTAAGAAAGAAAGAAAGAAAGAAAGAAAGAAAGAAAGAAAGAAAGAAAGAAAGAAAGAGACGGAATCAAGTGCAGACAGAGGCGAATGACAAATCTTTATTAACGTGGGTAACAAAATTAAGAAAAAGTTATGCGTTTTTACAAAATGGATCAAAGATGATAAAACCCATACTCAACATGATTACAATACAAAGGTATAAAATCACAAATGAAAAAATATAGAAAGATTGGGATTGATGTCCGAACTGACATGAATTAAATTTTTGGGACCAATGAATAAGTCACGTGTACCATATGTTACTTAGAGAAAAAGAGAGAGTAGAGTAGAGAGAGAGACTGGGAAATGATATAGCTAAGTTCACCAGCTTCTTTCCCTCCCATGAACTACCTCAATCAGAGCCTCGTGCAGAACTGCGCTGATGAACAAGCGTCCAGGGACTGGGTGTTGCATCATGGGAAGGAGATCAGCGCAATGTTCTTCAAAGAGACTGGAGAGACCCAGCGCCTTCAAACCTTCGATGAGATCGTTCTGGACTCTCACTTCAAACTTAGGGACGCCGATGATGTACGGAATGGATCTGGGCATGTCCGTCACCGCCGCCTCCAGCAACTGCAGCAGAAATGCATCCCAGTCGTACCTCTTGACTTGAGCTTCTAGAATATACCACTCACACACTCACACCAGATTCTGTTCTTCTTTGGTAAGAATCTATTTGACTGCTAAAAGTGCCGTGGGATGATGATGATGATGATGATGATGATGATGATGATGATGATGATGATGATGATGATGATGATGATGATGATGATGATGATGATGATGACAAAATTAATAATGTTTTCAAGCCAGAGGTAAGTACACATTATACTTAAATAGCTGCTTTTCAAACTTGAAAGTGATAATCATTTGTTTACGACTGTGAGTTAGGAAGATGAGGTCTTCGTCTCCAGAATACCCTTTCCACCAACGCCGAGGAGTTAGAGTCTTCCAGTGCCAAGGGGAGCAACTGTCGCTGGCAAGGACGACTACTGTAGACATTTATTTGCACTTGACAGGAGAATTGCCAGCAGGGAGGATGCAGTAGGTCCAAGTTCAGGTTTTAAGGGAGTAGGCGAGTCAGTGCAAAGGTTTTACGATGTTTGAACTCCAGAGGGACCGCCTCAAACACGATTGTCGCCCTTCATTGCTTATCCTACGCCTCTCTCTCCTCCTCGTGCCTACCGCAGCCTTGTATGCAGTCATTACCAGGAATGATGTTCATGGTTTTATTGACATAATATTTAGCTGGAAAAATACTGTTAGTGGATGGCAATGGCTGAAGGAGTGAGGGGAGATAGCAACAAATAAGCTTTGATGCGATGCTAACCTCACCACTGAGATTTCGCTCCAAGGTGGGCAACTCTTGGGCGGAGTCTGGCACGATCAAGAACAGGCTGAAGCGGTCGCCCGTGTAGGGAAGTTCCAGAACTGACGCGTTCAGCGGCTCAAAGGACTTTATCGAGTAGCTCCCCTGGTCCACCATTGTCGGCACCTGGACGATGTTGCCGCGGAGTGTGGTGAAGTCTTCGGGATATGTCTTCCATGGGAAAAACATCTGTTTCCATTGAGCCTTCAGGAAAAATAATAATAAATAATAATAGTGAAGATTTTTATAGCGCATATTCACACTCATAGAGAGCATGCTCTTAGCGCTTAAAACGAGGAAGAGACGTGGACTAAGTAGACACAGAACAAAGGGGACGAAAGAAAACGACAGTACTGACGAAACAGAAAACATTAAAAGGCATCAAGTAACAGGAACAGAAAAATATAGTGATTCTGCGAGAAAGATGGGTAAAGTAGCAAGAGGGAAGGGGGCGGGGTTAAGAAGGACGAGCATTGTGCGGACTGTGTTAGGAGAAATGCTCAAGGAAGAGGTGCGTTTTCAGTGCAGATTTGAAAGATTCAGTTGTAGGAAGGTGGCGGATATGGAAAGGAAGAGAATTCCATTGTTTTGCAGCACAGTAGCCAAAAGTCCTGTGACCATATGTTGTTGTTCTGGTGACAGGAACAGTTAGGATACGGTCGTCAGACGAAGAGCGTAGTTGTCTGGACGGAGAGTAAGGGATGAGAAGTTCAGAGAAATAGTCAGGACAGGAGCCAGCAAAGAAATTAAAACACAGCACAGACAGTTTGTACTGAATGCGAGAACGGATGGGTAGCCAGTGTAGAAAACGAAGGAGAGGAGTGACATGGTCCCGTTTCCTTGCTCTAAGCACCAGACGCGCAGCAGAGTTCTGTACTCTCTGGAGTCTCTGAATGAGGTAGTCAGGGCAGCCTGCCAGCAAGGAGTTGCAGTAGTCAAGTCGAGAAAGAACAAACGCACAGACAAGAGTGTTGGTAGCGTGTGTAGAGAGAAAGTGACGGATAGCACTGATCTTACGGAGCTCATAATAGGCAGACCGACAGACAGATGCTACATGTCTATCGAGTGTCATGTCATCAGTGACAATAAATCCCAGATTCCTAACAGATGACGTGAAGGTGATGTTGCTGTCGCCCACCTTGATGTGATTGGGCAGACTGACGAGTGAAGGTTGATGTCTTCTTCTATGGCACAAGAGGGCTTCCGTTTTATCATCATTTAGTTTAAGCTTGTTTTTTAGCATCCAGCCCTTGACATCACTGATACAAGCTTCTATAGAGCTAATAGCAGAGTAAGACTCAGCCGGCGGAGTGGAACAGTAAAGCTGCGTGTCATCAGCATAGGATTGATGAGAAACCTGGTGAGACCGGATGCATGAAGAAAGGGGCTTAGTATACAGGATGAACAGAACTGGGCCAAGTACTGAGCCTTGGGGAACACCACAGAAAAGTGAAGCAGGGCGAGATGTCTGACCATCAACTGACACAGTCTGGGTCCTATCAGTGAGATAGGAGTTGAACCATGAGAGCGCAGGTCCAGAAATCCCGTAGAGGGTGTGAAGTCTGTGAAGAAGCAGAGAGTGGTCTATAGTGTCAAATGCAGCAGACAGGTCCAGTAGGGTTAATGGAGAGACATCACCACTGTCAAGAGCAGATAATATGTCTGTTGTCACTTTAATAAGAGTGGTCTCGGTGCTGTGGAAAGGTCTATACGCCGACTGAGCTTGTGGGATAAGATGGTGCTCTTGTAAGTAGGCCCAGAGCTGTGTCAAAACTATTTTCTCTATGATCTTAGAGAGAAAAGACAAGTTGGAAACTGGGCGGTAGTTGTTCAGGACATTGACGTCAAGCGTGGATTTCTTTAGAAGTGGCCTCACCACCGCATTTTTGAACAAAGATGGGAAAACACCTGACGACAGGCTGACATTTACAATATTAGTGATGGCAGGAAGTAGAGTATCTAGGCACTCGAGCAGAAGGCTTGTGGGCATCGGATCTAACTCGCAAGTTGTTGGTTTAGCTTTTAGGATAACCGCTTTCACATCGGTCTCAGAGACTGGTAGGAACTTGGACATGGAGCATCCTGGGAGGACATCACAGGAGATGCTGTCAAGCACTGAAACAGAGTCTAAAGATGATCGAATGTCCAATATCTTGCTGGTGAAATAATCACTAAAAACTTGCGGCAGCAGTGAAGCAGGGTAGGCAGTAGGCAGTGGTGTTGCTGTCTTAGATCCAGTCATTTGAGAGCAGATGGCAAAGAGCTTTTTGGAGGAGGTGCAGTTAATT
This sequence comes from Marisa cornuarietis, assembly GCA_004794655.1. Taxonomy (NCBI): domain Eukaryota; kingdom Metazoa; phylum Mollusca; class Gastropoda; order Architaenioglossa; family Ampullariidae; genus Marisa; species Marisa cornuarietis. Next base: position 233,010 of record SMMW01000053.1, read on the forward strand.
ATTTGGCCCTGAAGATATGATGCTTTAGCCGCATAAATGCATTTTGCAACGCTTCGCTTTGCGGCATTATAAATTTCTTTGTGGATGGCGAGTCCAGTCTTCCGCCAAACACGTTCAGCTCGCCGGCGCGTGCGCTTCAGGTCACGGAGTTCGACACGGATCTGTGAATGCCAAGGCGCACATTTAGACTGGCGCATCAGACGTCGAGACACAGGGGCATGGTCATCAACTACTCGACGCAAAACACAGTCAAGTTGCTCGGCAGAAGGTGGTTGGAGGAGCGCCATCTGAAGCTGTGCTTTGAATGCTAGTCTATCCACATTTTGTAATGACCGAGTGGGTCTGAAAACTGGCGCCGATGATGGGCATTTGCGATCCAGTTCGATTAGTACTGAGTAGTGGTCAGATGAGAGATCGTGGGAAACATCAACTGACTGGACTAAGTGGTCATCAGGTCGATGTATGACCCAGTCCAGGATGTGATCTCTTTTGTGAGTTGGTTGCGACACGGACTGGACACCAGAGCGCATGCGTATAAGTCCCATGCATCTCTTAGCAACGACGACGACGAGCGATCAACATCACTTTAACGACAACAGCCATCACTTTCTCGACCCCATATTATTATATTATTATTATTATTATTATTATTATTATTGCACATTTCATTGCTTCAGGTAGGCACAATGTGCATGTGCATGCACTAAAAGTAAAATTTATAAATATAAAAATTTAGAAGAAGGCAGATAGAGAGTAAAGAATATCGACAAACAAGTAGATAGGGAGACGACAGTCTAGCACAGTACAGGTGTGAGATCTCGCAATCGAGGCGAATTAGCCAAAGGTCAGTGCACGGACTTGTATTACTGGACTGCTTGCAGACGATTTTTTTTCAGTGAAGTCATAGAACGAGGCTGGTTACGAAATAGCTTCCGGTTTAGTCACATTCATTGTTAAGGCTCGCCGAGACTAACAGCGGAGAACTTCGCAAGAGGCTCAGCGTTGGTCTCGGCAGACAGACACCCTATACACGTCCGTGGTCAGTGTTACCTCCGGGCTGGAAGCTGCTTTGAATAAATTTTAGGGGGAAAAAATTGAAAAGCAAAGTACTATAGCTTATCAGTTTCTAGCATCGAGTAAGCATCCATGAGAACCATAGCAGCTTAGAAAATTCTTGGAGCAGGAAGAAAGATGAAACAAAATACAGATGGAGAGCTCGGTGGACGTTGATTACACGCGCAGATTTAAAGTCCACAGATTTAAATGTAGCGATGAAGTACCTGGTCCAGAAAGGAACAAACTAACGATTGTATCGTCAACAGGAAAATTGAATCCATTTTCAAAATAGAAACAATAATAAATTTTAAAAAAATCAGCTAAACAAAGCACAAGGTAAGTTTGGTCGCTGTTTAGTTCAGACAAAATGTAGTCGCAGCTGTCGCACAGTTAACGGTGGTGAGTGACAGAAAACGTGTTTAAATCGATAGAGAGACAAATACATAAACAAAACACGAGAGAGAGAGAGATAGAATAAACTCTAAGAAGACAGTAATGATAGAAACAAATGTAGGTTAACATGGGGTTGGGGGGGTTTACACAATCCTGGTTGGTATACAGACTATTAGGGACTTCACAGACTTTCTGATGTGGTTTACAGTATTATGGGGTGGGGGGGATTTACACAATCCTGGTTGGTATACAGACTATTAGACGAGGGATGAGGGACTTCACAGACTTTCTGATGTTTACAGTATTTGTAGGTCGAACAGAGAAATTTAAGTTGTTTGTATCTATTTATCTCAATAACTAATATTATCGTTCCTTTCTGTTTCCGATGGTATGTCGTAATATAAAGACTGCCGCCCCCCCCGTCCTCTTTCGAGTACACAGCGACAACCTTCGACGTGCAGCAGCGACATCAACAACTGCACGACTGTCCTTGTCGCTCTCACCTCGAACAACATTGCGTTTATCAAGAGGAGGGCGGTGTCTTCTTCGATGGTGCCAGGCTCCAAAAACTCAGGAAAGGATCCCCTGGTTGTGGAATTGATCCACGAATTGACCTCTTTCTCGGGCTGTGGTCTCTGGAATTCTCGCAGCGTCTCGCCATAGTACTGCGAGAAGTTATGCGCGTAGCTGCAGATATAAAAGCAGTGGTGACAGGTAAACGGGATCGCAGGTGTAAAGAACGATTCACATTATAAAACATGAAAGTAGCTGTCGTTTGCCTCCCATGTAATGTGGGGTGGACACTTCCCCAGGTAATAAGAAAAGCTGACTGCTACCTGTCAGACACCACGAGAAGTCTGGGGTTGTAGAAGAGTGCGTTTGCGACGTCTATGGTGACATTGGAGGATGAATGAGAGGTGAGCATCGATGCCATCATGGAACTGAGCTGACCGTGGATATTTTCATTGCGTTCCAAACCTAGCACTGACTGTCAGAGGCAACCAATGGTGAGAAATTATTAAAGTTAACAAAGGATTTGGTTCAAGTATGAGATAAAATTTGGGAAGAGAGAGAAAGACAAAGAAAGGGAGGTATGGTTAGACAGACATGCAACAAGAGAAGAACTAAATCACAAAAGAAGCAATCATTAAAACTTATCATCAACATTACAAACGTAAATACTATCTTTCAGTCAATAACAGCTTCAGGTATGTCAGAACTGGATAAAACTGTTGCATTTTCTTTGTTGCATTGTAAAATGAACAGGTTTATATCAGCCTGCTCTTATGCTATTAGTGTATTATAGCAAAATAACTATCCTAAGTAGACTAGTAGGCTAGGATGCTCCACAAACGTCAGTTATGGTAGCATACAGGGCTAAAACATACATACTCCAGCATCAAACATCTCTTTCGTGTGGGCTGTGTTGTGATGTCATCATGCCAACACTTACGCCGTGTGTATTAAAGAACATATCAACACTTCCATTTCCATTTTTTTTAATTGATGTTTTACACCGAGCCAGCAACTAAGGCTATATCACGGCAAGCCAGCCAGCCCTGTAAACAGATGCCACATGCAGAGAAAGAACAGCGTGCCCGAGACGAGAACTGAACCCATGACATCCAACCTTCACTGTATTGGTGACCGCCATACATTTCCAAGAAGTGAAAGAAAAGGGTAAAGAAGAAAACAATGACTAAAAAGAATAGACAGGAAGCGAATAAAGGAAAATAGTGACCTCTAGCTCCTGCTTGGTAATTCCACCAGCTCCTAGCAGAGCCATGCTCAGGGCCGTGTAAACACTGACCGGCGAGAAGACGAAGTTGCCATAGTCACCGTTAGTCAGCTGCTTGTGGAGGTTGACCCCGAACTTGGAAGTGGCAAAGTAGAGAGGTCTGTCTGAGCTGGTTTTACCATAGCCTGTCAATGAAAGCATCATGCATTACATTTTGATGATGATGATGATGATGATGATGATGATGATGATGATGATGATGATGATGATGATGATGATGATGATGATGTGTCTGGGTGTCGAGCAATTAAAGAGTAATTATAATAAGCGAGTAGCTTTGCATAAGAAAGTATTTTTTCCTGTGGTTATGATATCTCCGCATGTCGTTACAAAGCTGACGATAGTGGTATAAGTAATATCAAGATATTTATCTCCATTTGTGATAGGTAAACTCGCGCCATCCTACTTCCATATCGCACGCCCGCGAAAGAGAGAGATTGTGTAAGAGTGTGTGTGTGTGTGTGTGTGTGTAAGTGTGTGTGTGTAAGTGTGTGTGTCTGTGTGTATGTAAGTGTGTAAGTGTGTGTGTGTCTGTGTGTATGTAAGTGTGTAAGTGTGTGTAAGTGTGTAAGTGTGTGTGTGGGGGGGGGGGGAGTGTGAGAAGGGGATTCTTTCTGCAAATGTACGGGGCAGCAGGAAATCAAACACAGATACACAAACACACACATGGACACAAACACAGGGCCTCAGGTGAAATCTTCAGGTCAGCGAGGGTTAGGGAGGATCCATGCCCTTTCTCTGACCTCGTTTACACTGCAAAGTACAGAAGCCTCCCACTCACCTGCTGCTCACCTGCGTGACGTCACAGTGGGATACAAGGGTGCACGCGCGTTTGTGAGCGTGTGTGTCAGTGCATGTAATAGAAGTAGAACAACTTAATAACTAAAGCCTGACTTGTATAATGATTTCAGGCTTTCGCCGCTCTGAGTGCAATAACATCGCTAGATTTTCTTAAACAGTCTCTTTTTGTGTCAACTTTATGTCACTTTTATCTTTATGCTATAGTCAAATGATTATTAAAGGTTGAAAGCACATGATCAAGAAAACGGTTCGGGACACGAGGCTAAATGGATGGCAAGCTAGTTGACCAAGATGACTGTACAGTATTACCAGTTAAGACAAGAACGGCGAATTAGATGTTTAGTTAGTGTCTGTCGCCCTGTCGTACACCTGCCACTTGTAGATCGGTCATCATATCTAGCTCTTTTCTTTTCGAAGTGTTTTTCTCACTGTCTGTTAGACTTTCATTTTATCTTAACATCTCCAATAACAAAACGAATTCAGAGGGATACTTACGTAGAGACAAAAGGATGCACAGCACCAGGACTGCAATCTTGGGTCCAGTCTGTCCGATAAGCACGCGGCCACTCGCCATGACTGCCCTCGACAAGTGAAGAGCGGACTTGTGCCGAGGTAAATAACATCCCACCTCCCACCTCTTTCCTCCGCCCCTACATCCCCTCCACAGCTCCACACCTGCGGTCGTTAGTTGCCAACTCTTCATCGTGTGACGAACGTGTGGTTCGCAAGTGACGTGTTGTTTATGTCCGATAATCTTAGTGGCAGTCACTTCAAACAGAAGACAAAGGCAAACAAATTGTTTGTCGTGCAAAGATTTAATGCAGCTACTGTTGACAGCAACGTGTTTAGAAGAAAACAAAAGCTACTTTGAGTGTCGACGGTAGGGACGGGAACAGCGAAAACAAGCTGGGAGTGGGGTGTTATCAACGGGTGGGAGATGTGAACATCAGTGATGTAAAATGACTTTTTGATAGGGAATATTCTCAGCGCTTCCCCTCGGTCTTAAACCTCTCTATCCCTACCTGGAGATCAACGAATTACATAGTCCCACCCTCTCCCCAAATGAAGCTCATTTCGTACAGGGTAGGTCCTAGGATATGGGATGGACGAGTAGAGAGATGGGAGACAGTTACATGTACACAAAGGAGACAGGCATGTTTACACTAACTGCAGCTCCACCTGTACATAAACCTGTCCGTACATTTTATTTCCGAGCCATGCTGGCTACCCTGTCGATAGAGGCGCCAGGTTCAGCGACTGACCGTCACAATAAAGTGGAGATAAGACGGGCGCAAGGCGACTCAGGGGAGACAAATACACTGGCGTCTGATTGATGGTGTAGTTGCCCCTCTTTGTCTTTACCTGCGTGTGTTGTTGGTTGATGCAGGTTGGAGGTGAGGGGGGGGGGCGGGTGCTGTCGGTGTAATGCCAGTCCTTCGGGCTACTCATAAACTTCTCTTAAAGTGTGAACTTTAGCAGCTCGGCAGGTTTGCGTGTAATGTAGCTGAGCGGGTACTTATGACTACTGTCACTGACCGTGTACTTGTAAGTACTTTAGCTGATACTGTACTTATAACTACGTATTTTTAATGCAATCGCTGCCGCTTCTTCTACAATAACCCCAACCCCAACCCTGTCACTGCGACGTGTCCTTTATTTTTTCCTCTACTAGCGAAATAAATAATATCTAATATCTACTATCTATCTACTATCTACTACTAATATCTACTATCTATCTACTTGATTTATTTACCTATCTGGCAGCTTTCTTTCATTTATAGCTCGCTATTAGCTACCGTGCAACACCAGTCACAAATTTGTGTAGAAAGAAATCCTAAGCAAAAGTATCTTAAATGCACATTTAAATAAGAATAATAATCATAACAACAAACGTACTATTTATTTAGTGTAGAATCACGGTCATATAGAAGAATGCATTCAGCGCTTACTACCAAAAAAACACAAAACTGGAATAAAGTGTGTGACATGAAGGAAAAGAAACGGGCATCGATGAGGATAAGGACAGAGGTAACAGCAACGATAGAAATTAATCAACAAAGGGATATCGGCAAGACAAAATAAGTAAGAAATAGAGAATGTCACAGAGAGAGAAAGAGAGAGAAGGGGGAGAAAATAGAGAGAGGAAAATGCTGTCAGTAAAAATACGAAAGCAGCGCAATGAAGGGACAATTCCGAGGCCGCATTGCCATGAAAACCCAGGGCCGTCTTCATCAATGATCCAAATTTTTCATTTTCTTGTCAAGACAATGCTGTGACTTGTAAACATTTTGTTTCGTAAAGCAGGTACAGAGTTTTGCTGTGTAGAACATCTTCAGTTGAACTTCTTGAATAATTTCTGGTCGTTCTCATCGATCAGTGTTTGATGAAAACCCTTACGCATGTCATGTGTTAACAAGTCCGACAAGCAGAAGGCGGGTGAGACAAGTACACGACAAAGCTCGGCTCTCACCTCCAATGCCATTCAGTTCACCGCTGACAAGAACGGTCTTAGTTCAGTACTCCAAGGAAAGAATTAGCCTAAATATTTGAAGACAACGAACAATCACAAACGACAAAATGAAGGAAAATGACTGTCTTTGAAAACGAGGTATAATAGTCATAAATTTACAAGATTCTTTAAGTTATATTCAGTTGATTGTGGAAAATATTTTACTGCAGAAAAATGGGAAAAAAATGGAACTGAGAGAGAGATACACAAAAGACGATGTAAGCAGAAGAATGGATGGGGAAAAAACAACGAATGGCCCAAAGAGAAAAAATCCTAACAAGTATCATTAGATGGAAGAAGAAATTACACAATGAAATGATGTAGTTATGTTGCGTACTAGGAGGAATTAAAATAAAAGATAAAACGCGGTTGGATTTTTTTCTATTGTATATTTGTTTTTATTATAATTTTGTATGATATGTCCTCAAAGTACTGTAGAACTTAAAGCAAATGTTACACTGCTTCTGAATAACTCAGAAACAGGACCCGCAGGCGAGGGTAAGGTTGCCGAAATGGTGGGGGTGGGTGGGAAACCCTAGAGCAAGCGTCTTGTCTTGGTGGTTACAAAGTGATATCCAGACCCCGGTGATATTGCTTTGTCTTACCTCTACCCTAGGGTATATGTGCCACTGCTTTTATATCTACGGCCTCGGGGATAAGGCGCCATCCGTGGAGCCTCGACATCGTTTTGTAACAAGGGAGACAAGCCAGAGTTACCTTTCTTGCCCTCAAGTCCAATTAACTACTTCATAATTACTGCGCCAGAGGTATCTGGCTACCACAGAGGTTTCCTTACTTTCAGTCAGCTGATACCAAGCAAAACTGTTGTGCATCTGCTCCTCCCACCCCCCCCCCCGCCTCACTCTGGTCCCTGTTGTTTGCTGTCGAAGATTAAAACAGCGCAGACGCGTTCGCACACGTGGTGAAAGCAAAACTGAATGAGCAAGTAATCAAGGGAAGCAACTTTCTCTGCGGTTACCTCCCATTGACGTGACAATCGTCTAGCGGCTAGAATTAGATTCGTTATTCACCTTTTTTTTATCCATCGTCGTTATCCTCCTTCTTATCATCATGATCATCGCCGTCATTATCGCCATCTTTCTCATTATCATTATCGTCATCGCTGTCTTCCTGCTCCCGGTCCTGCTCCTCCTGCTCCTTCTCCTCCTCATCATCATCACGCGCGCTTCCTTCCATGCACTCACGTGCTTTTAGAAGTGCGTGGGAGTGTATCGATCTGTGGCTTCGCGTGTTTGTCGTATGTCGTATGTTTGATCGCCTTACACAAAGTCTGTTTAAATAAACCCTGGCGGATTAGCCATCTTGCCCCGGCGGAAACAAAAGGATTTACACCACCAACATGAAAATCAGCTATAGTCTCACAATACCACATGGAGATGGAGAGTCCAATGACAACAAACAAACAAATAAAACAGGAACCCAAGTCAAAATCATAATTAAAACCTATAAAGACCAACATACAGCGCTTGGGACGTTTGGTTCTTGTGAATGCTTTTGCAATATCTCTACAGCTCATTTCGTATACTACATAATGGGGTACTTTAGAAATGTTTTTCGTTTCTTAACCACTCGTTACCGTTGGTGACAATGTAGATAGGGCAAGATTCGAACAAAGAGAGGCTTGCCGATGACACATACACATACAGAGAAACGAAGTTATTTTTCTACATTTTCCTATTATTATTATTATTAAAAGCTGCGATGAGCCTGAAATATGTGACATTATTTTTTTTAATTTATTGCCGTTTACCTGTTACATTGACATCCGTGTGTTTGCGTGACAGTATGTCATATTTTGTTCGAGCTCCCTGCCTTCTGTATGATGCCAGAGATTCACGCCACACTGGTCACGAGAAAATCGCGTTATGTAGCGCGCCCTTCACGTGACAGATGAATCCTTACCGGGGCGAAGAGTATGGCTGCAGTATTTTGCCGATGTCAGCAGGGATGTGAGTGCAGAATCATTTTTTGACATGACTAAACACCCTGAGTCACTGAGTGAACATCCCATCGCATTCCAGTAGTAATTGCAACAGGTCAGCTACTAACTGGTTCGTCCTTCCTCACTTCTAGTGCAATGAGGGGCAAGATGTCGGCTGGCAGGACAAAGCGTCTGATCTGGATAGCTTTGCTCGCATTTCATCCTCAATGAAGACGTTGGCCAAAGCATTTGTTATAGCTCCTCTCAACCGATGCCATGCAGCTTCGACGCTTTCATAACACGACAGACAGTTTAATTTAATCTAAATTATCTTACTTATCCACAGAATCAATGTAATTTTTTTTCAACTCTCAACATTCGACAGAACTGCAAACAATTAAGAGGAGACACGATCGTGCAGTTCTTATGCACGACTCTCAATCTCTGGGATGCAGTTGGAGACTCACCAGTCACGCGCTGTTTAAACACAGACAAAGATTTCAAATCATTTGCATTTGATCTTCACCGCGGGTGGGGCCGGGACCAGCAGCCTGATAGACGCAGAAACAAACATGACAGGCGACTGCTTGCCCCGCATGTAAGATGTTCCCACGCGAGGTGAGTAAACGGCGACTTGGCAAGCAAGAAGCCATCTTTACATCCGGGTCACGTAGGCACACGTTCACCGCCACTTGCAAAGTCCGATTGCATGGGCCTGGAACAGTTGAATGAGGGGGAGGAACAATTAGCTCTCCTCCTGGATGTGGCGATGACTGCCATAAATCTGTCCTTCCTGACAATTCTTTTCGCTTGGCCGATCCTGGTTTTTCGATTGGAGAAAATTATCTGACCGTGACCGCTTTTCCTGGCAATGCATGCTTCACGCATTTTCCTCGTCTTCTCGCCCCTTACAGCTGAAGTATTATCTTTTAATAAACCCTGGCGAGACCTGCCGTAATCAAAGTCTGCGAGACACCATGATTTATGCAGAAACACACACACACACACACACACACACACACACACACACACACACACACACACACACTCATTCCACACACACACAGAAGTAAATGTTACAAAGTAAAAGACCTTGAAACATCCTCACTTTCTAATATCAAGTTTGCCGTACGTGCACCTTTCTTTACCTCGATGACTATTTTTCAAATTTGTGAAATCAATGGCTGATTCTATCTCTTATTAGGGTTTTTTTTTCTCTAGATGATTTGCCGAAAGGGACTACATTTTGTAACTTTTGACTCGTTAGGAGGCACAGACCTTTCATTTTGGCAATCATTCACCCCCCCCCACCTCAATGTATGTTTCTCTCATTCCATCATTCTTTCTTGCTCACCAAACCTTTTCTCGTTTTGTATTTTTCGCATCCTTTCCTGCCTCCATAGTCCACCTCACATATTATTTCACTGCGAGGTAAATTTGCTTAAATGTTGTCATGCTATGTAAGCTGTCAATTATTTAGTAATCTTATAAAATTTCAAGAGGAAACCACAGCCCTCTAAACACGACACTTTAAATTTCATATAAAATGACAGAAAAGAAGTGAGCCACAAATCCGCCCGATCATTACTGTCCGTAGCCCTTCATCTTCCAGCTTTTACACTAATCGCCTCGTGCCTCGTGTAGCCTCGACAATTGACCCTTCATTGCACTGAACTTGCATTATGCTGGTTTTGTGTCGGAGCCATTTTTGTGCCACTGCATACTAAGACATTACGAGTCGTGGTTTGGACGGGGGATGGGGTATGAGGAGCACAGAAGATGATCAAGTGCGTGTCTAAGCCTTTAATCCCTTTTACAAAAGCAAAGTAATGTGAGGCTTCCGCCAGTCAGCAAGAGACCTTGGTCTTGTGACATTTAGTTTGCAAGGCTAAGAGACATCACAAGGCAAATTAAGCTCAAAGTTCCTGGAAGGTCAAGAGTGTAGGGATGTTAAATCAATTTTCAACCGAATTTTACACTTTTTTCGGTGCACACGTGGATTGATTTAACTGTTGACATCATCGATAATATGGAAAGTGGTCTGAGTATATAATCTCCTCTGGTCTCGAGATACACGCCTTAAGACATCACCATGACAGAGAGAGGTCAAAATCGTGACGTCACGTTTGTACACAGATATTCTAATTAACATTTGGTCATAAATAGGCCTTCACAGTATAAACACTTCCCTGTACAATCTTGTCTTCTGTGTTGTTGACAGAAGAAAGATGTTTTAGAGGGTTTTTCCAGACCAAGAGATGAGTTTAAAAGAGAGGGATTAAAACTCATTTGATTGATTGATTGATTGATTGATTGATTGATTGATTGATTGATTGATTCACGCAACCATCAATGACAATGACTAACTTTATTAATCCCAGTGGACAGTTATACCGGGCTATTATGCTTAGATACAAAAATAGACAAAACAATAATTAGCTGCAGGGTAAGGATAAGGAGAAGATAAAATAAGGTTGTGAAATGTAGGAAACTTTAAAACATGTGATCTTACATCTCGACCATTCTTAAAACACACTTAGAGCATCACACACACACACACACACACACACACACACACACACACACACACACACACACACAATTCATCTCTGGTTGAGCAGCTGGACTGATGGATTAAAGGATGTGACGGGCCTGTAACTTCTGCATACAGACATAACTTACTGTTTACTTGAGCTTCATAAAACATTTTTTTTCCTCTAAGACATCTTCTGGTATGGACAAACAAAAACACTTGACGCATTTCTGAAAAGTTACTAATCACCGAGGTAAGTTAACTCCACCTGATACCAATTACATTAGAACATATTGACAATACTCTTCAAACTCTTCTTATAATGGGACGACAAACTGCCAAATCAGCAGAAAAAAATAAAAGACTTTAAATATTGTCACGACCACCGCGCACACTCAATCCTTTCAACACATACACGGAGCCTGACAAATACGTGTTCTTTCACACAAATTAAAAGAAAAGAATGATTTGCCTAACGAATCTCTCTGCTTTACTAAGTATGAATAAAAGAAGAAAACAAGAAAAATTCACAAATGAAAAGTCAGTAAAAAAAACGATTCCTACATCCAGATTACTTTAAAATAATAAAATCCCTAACCTTTGAGTCCTGCCTTTCTGAATATCTACAAGAATACCTACTCACCTAATCGATGTATATACTCCTAAACACCCTACTCAACAAATTCTTCTTTTAATTCCTACTCTACTTGTCTTTCCGTCCTAAACCTCTCCCTTCCCCTACCTGACTAACTAACTGCTCGCGCTCTCCCTCACGTCATTTCCTTCACTTTTTTACATCACCCATACACGTCTTCCGAACAACTGACGTCATTCACGCTCTTTCGTTCTTCCACATTAATCCTTATAAAATGTAAGCTTACTCACGATACAGTCAATAACTAATAACAATGATGCCTGACAAATATAAATAGATAAAACGGCTAAAGTTTGTGCAGTCGAATATAAAAAGTTTTAAGAGGGGTGTGTGATGTGACTTCTAGTCAGTCTGTGCCTGACTTCCATAGACAGAGTGTCGTGGTACCGGAGCCCCAGATATTTCATGTTGCTGAGAGTAACAATGCCATCCATGCCTGCTTGTTTTTATATGTTCACATGTTTGTATGTAAATGTGTGTGTGTGTGTGTGTGTGTGTGTGTGTGTGCATGAGAGAGAGAGAGAGAGTAGACTGTACGTGTGTTTCTCCACCAGCACCTACCATGGAAAATTCACATTTCCTCGCTTCCGGGTGAGACCAGTCATGTGTTGTCGGAGTCGCTTCCTGCAGCTTGCGGCAAAACATTGACGACACCCATCGTTCATCCCTTCATAGCGATCATCTGTCATCCGACTCCACCCACTTCATTGACCGCGCCGCGTCACGTGACTGCTAATTCGATGATGTTGTGCTTGCTCTCAGACAGATGGGGACGGCATGGGTGGCCTGTCTGCTGTCTCCCAATTTCATTGAGTTTATTCCTTCTTTAAAAAAAACAAACTCACAGGATTAGAATTCGTCTGCAAATAAACGAAATGGCTTTTCAATGTTAAATACCAAGATATATAATAAGCGAGCAAGGTCACCGAATGGCGTGCTACTCATTTCTTCTTGATTGCAACGATTTGAAAGCGGCGCAACACCACCGGGAGGCTCCAGTTACTTCCCCTTTGTACCATAGCTTTCTCACCTTACAAATGAAGTGACCTCCCATGAGGCCCCCGCTCTCCTGTCAAGGGGTCACTTCAGCCCATGTGAGGACTGCTAAACTGAGCCGCCGACATTTTCACTGGCTGTACGGCTGCGAATCGTTAGGATAGATGGCGCTCGGTGTCCTCGTGGATCAGCTTCCGGAAGAGCTTTACGAGGTTACGGGTGAAGACCTACTGCATCCGGCAGCGGCATCTTGTAGAGTTAAATGCTGCTACAATCTGCAAAATCCATTTCGTTGCGGATCAGACGGAGGGTCAGCAGCTGCAGTGTCCGTACCTATTGCAGGAACAAGGGAGAATGTTTTAAATTAACAACGACATGTCCGATAAGCTATTATTTTGTTTTGTTTTATTTTACGATTCTTGTATGGGGAAGAAGAATAAAAAAGACGAAAAGTAGAGGAAGAAAAAAACATTAAAGGCAACTTGTACTTTTATAAATTTCTTATCCTGTACTCTAAAGTTTTTCAAATAATTTCGAGACTGCTAACAAATGTACAAAGTCAATTGTAAGAAAAGGGTAGAAAGAGATCACATTGGTTAGGACCTAGCAATTAACCTGAACACAGCGCCTGGAACCAACTTTAATTAGTACACCTTAGAGACCTAAATTTTAAAGATCCGATGAGGGCTCATACGAATCCCCGTAAAATTTAGCTAAGAGTACATTTTACCCAACTTATCAGTCTCCTTTAAACAAAACATTATTACAACAGTCAGACCCAAACTTCGTGTTTCACGAACAGTCAATACCAACAGCACATAACAGAACCACAAGAAGACGAAGAACAAAACCCACTTTGCGGGCAGATAAGTTTCCTTTTCTCTTCCAAATAACACAAAAGGGTTAGTCGTAAAAACAGAGAAGCGAAAACATACATTATAGATAAATGGACAAATAGACAGACAGAGAAGACATTATTTAAGATACTTGAATTGCTCAAGTGTAGGTCTGTGTCATTTCACTCACGTGGGGTACAGACAAACTCATAGATAGATAGATAGATAGATAGATAGATAGATAGAAATTAATAAGGTAACGAGTGAACGAACGAATGTGTCAATAGAAAGAAGGACAAGAGAGAGAGAAAGAGAGAGAGATGACAAAACTGATGGAAGGGGACGTCAGAAGAACAGAAGACCGATATATAAATCTGTTGCCTACGGCTAGCTGGCCCACAGGGGGGAAAAAACGATGCCTCGAGAGGCAGGCGATCGATAATCAAGTATTTATTTATTAGTTTGGTGTGGCTTTAACCCCGGATGCCAGCTATTCAGACTTAAGCTATTTCACGCTGCTGTGGTCTGGGTTCAAGAGGCTGGCGAGTGCTTGCACATGCGCGAAGGGACGGCGACAAAGGAACGACAGACCTTCTTCTTCTTCTTGTGAGTGAGGGGGGGGGGTGGGGAAGTAGGAGGATGTGGGAGGTGTAGAGAAGTCAAAAGAAAAATGGTCCAATTTCAAGATTCACTGATTTCGTGAACAAAGCACAAATACACGAAAAGGTATCAGACCACTGATTTCGCAATTTTTTCTTCTATTTGGCAATAAGCCGCTGTCTCCATCTCTTCCGCAAATAATAATAATAATAACAACAAAAATACCAATGTATATATCACAGAATCCCAGCATGTGGCCAAACTCTTTGCGCTTCGCATTACGAGACCAAGTATTGGGAATAAGAAAATATAGTACCTGAGGGTAAAAATTTGGAAAATTTTCTTCTATGCTCTCCCTCTCGCACAAAAACACACACACACACGTCCCCTTCCTTAAATGTAAACTACTTTAAACGGCAGTGGGAGTGGTGTTACTGCAGTGGTAGTGGTGTTACTACAGTGGTAGTGGTGTTACTACAGTGGGAGTTACTGCAGTAGTAGTGGTGTTACTACAGTGAAAGTGGTGTTACTATGATGATGATGATGGCCATTTGTAATACACAGGTATCTATTCAGAAGAATGCTCATTGGGCAGCAAAAACAAAATAAATAAAAAAAATAAAAAATAATAAAGTAAATAAATAGATAAAACACCAGGAAAGTAAAAAATAAAGACAGAAGTGTTGCTTGGTTGTTTAAGTTTAAGTCCGTCTTAAATAAACAGATGGGTCTTCAGTCTTTTTCGAAACGTGGTTGGTGAGGTGATGGTGGACAGTGACAGTGAGAGTGACAGTAACATACATTATTGAAAACAAAAAGGTCCTGTACGGCCATTTGAAGCATGAAGTTGAGCAAACAAGCAGACTATCACATGTACTATTTCTTACTGAATTTCCCTTCCAAACACAATCTGTGGTTGTCGCTGCCAAAGGCTGAAGCACAATCTTTGCGACCTCCTCGTCCAGCAGCAGGGTTTATATGGACTGCAGGCCCACCATCATATACAACGCCTGGCTTATCAAATGACTTCGTGGAAAACAGGGTCTGGCAGGAAAGCCCTACAAACGCCGGCTTTCGTCCGCCGCCACTGAAGCCTAACTTCAGTTACGTTAAAGCGATTTTTCGAGTCCGTCACCGTTAACTGTCATCTGATGAAGGGAAAGGGAAGGTGGGGGGGGAGGCAAATGGCGGTGACTAGTAACGGATCAAAGAAAATGTGTTTTACGCATGTCAGGGTCGCGGCGGCTAGGGTCGTAATATTCGGGAGGCGCTTTCGCCCCCCCCCTCCCCACTGTTCCGATAAACTTCGGCTTCTTTTACTGCCGGATCCTTGGCAAGTGGAGTGACGTGGTATTGTCGCTGGATGCGAGTTCCTGTAATAACTCTTGCATGCAGTCGGTAAAATGCAGCTGAAGAAATTGGCTGCTTGCGTGTACTTCCTCTCGGGAATAGAAAATTCGGGATACTTCATTGCGACTTCATGCATTAGGGCGTGCGCGCGTGCGTTTGTGTGTGTGTGTGTGTGTGCGTGCATATTTGTGTGTGCCTACGTGCATGCGTGTGTGTTTGTGTATCTGAACTTTAAGATTGAGAACAAAGTGGGTCTGCTGCGTGTCGTGTGCAAGACCAGTGACGTCACACAAGAACGAGCGCAGATGCCCGTAATGATGTGGCAGACGACACTCGCCGGCTCGCGCCCAAGAAAGTGTGACAGGATATTTTTACAATACTTTATGTATCAGCCTCCAGACCGATCGGGGAATCTGTAGATTAAATCAGGAGCTAACTCCACTGCTGATCGCGGACAAAAAGACTGGCACTTATGGCGGCCGGCGTCACGTGAACAAGTCAGGTGTGTGAAGCATTCATGCGAGCTGCTACTGGCTCCACCAAGCTATGTGTGGAAACAAAGCTTATTCCATTATGTACACTGCAGATTTTGTTCTGGCATCCACATCGTTTCTTTTTTATGATTTTATATATATTTTAAACAGTATGAAGTAAACTATTAAACTGCCTGCCTTTGCCTTCATCCTCTTACTTTGAAAAGATTCTGTTTCTCATGAACAGCTACAAATCATTAGCTTCATTTTTATCATGACTTATCGTATTCATCATTTATTTATTTATTAATAATAATATTTATTTATTTATTAGGCATAAATAAATGACAATACTTGTATAGAAGCAATGTTAGCAATGTCCCTAAATAAGTCCCTGATATTTTACCCCCGTGAGACCTTGACTTCACTTTGTTTTATTTTATTTTGTTGTTTCTTTTTTCTTTCTTCTTCTGTGATATCTGTATTGATAGGACTTATGTTTCTATGCATGTCAGAATTGAGTTAATAGATGTATTTTCAGCTTCGATTATTCGAAAAGGATTCCTTAGACGTATCTCTAAGGTCTGCAATAAGTAATCAATTAATGCGAGGTTAAAAGAAGAGAGTACTTGGAATCTCGATATAAAGCACCCATTTGGATTACAGTTTACAAACAAATTATATCATGGATCTCTTGTAACAGATTTGCTTCTCCTGTCGTCTTGAAACCAGGTCTTCCTGATGAGCAGTCTTCATTATCTTGCTCTGTGGTCAGTTGGTTTCCAGTCGATTTGTTTCCTTTGTTTCACGCTGTTTGAGAATCATTGACATCAGGGATTGGGTACTGCCATACCCGTCAGTTAATCTTGATTTTTATTGTCCTCGTCACCTGTGTTGAGGGTCTGAGGTTGCTGTTCCAGTGATGCCGCTCGTTTGAATCCATTTCACTGACTAGGAGACAAAATTCTCGTCGCCAGGAGACGAGACTCCTTCATTCTCTTACGCAATCGGCGTTTGATGGAAGTGAATCGAATGTCAAACCTTCTGTCAGAAACTTTCTGTAGGCTGGCACTTGTGCGACCCCATCCCACGGGGAAACTGGGGAAGTGACACAGTGTACCACATCCCCATCCACGTTCGTTATAATGGACAGTTTTTTTCATTTTTCAATTTGGTCTTGAATTTTAGGTCGTTATACTGAAAAATTTATTATAGTGAAATTCGTTATATCAAGATTTATTTTACATTTTGTTCTATGAGAATCTACTAGGACTTGAAATTTGTTATTTCAAGATT
The DNA here is from genome assembly GCA_004794655.1 of Marisa cornuarietis. Lineage (NCBI taxonomy): Eukaryota > Metazoa > Mollusca > Gastropoda > Architaenioglossa > Ampullariidae > Marisa > Marisa cornuarietis. Next base: position 250,248 of record SMMW01000053.1, read on the forward strand.
CTACCTGAATACTTAGAAATGTACATGAATCTTGACAGCGGACAGTTAGAAAATGTGCGTCCTGCTACAAAGTTTAATAAATGTAAAACTTTCATTATTTATGGAAACTATCGAATATATTTAAGATAATATACACTTTAATGGATTCTGATACCATCCACATAATTCCACAAATATTTATAATCTGTCCTCAATCGTGCCATCTATCTACATACTTTATTCCAACTGAACGTGCATCTCAAATTTTTAAGATTCAGCATTTTAAAAAAATCGTTGATAAATATGTCAACAATAATCGGAGAATTATTAGCAGATGGATTTTGTGCGAAAGCAGCAAGTATCGGCCAAAAGGAGATATAAAATCCCCACATGCCCGATGTCAGAAGCTCATTCAGGTTGGGCAGCCTCGGCAAAAGTACGAAGATAATCTTACGAGACCTCAGAGGTAAGAGACCTCAGAGGTAGGTGCTCCATACACAAAGTACAAACAGACGGTACATCACAGCCAGTGGTAAGAGAAGGACACTTGGCAATCTTTGAAGATTTAGCGAGGAGTGTTATTAATTTTTATTGCTCTTTAATAAAACAAGTAGGAGAGTGAGCAGAGGTGTAAAGGTGTGATGGCAAGTGTTACTGTTCATGTAGAAAGGTAAGCATGTAAATAAGAATGGGTAACTGCAACAGTGTAAGTGTGAATAAATTATGTTTATGTTAGTTCGTAAGTGTTGAACCGTCAATGTAAATGTGTAAAGGTAAATGGATAAGTTGTAATATGTAAAAGTCAATGTGTAAAAGTAACATTTCACATCACTGGTGTCTTACACACACCTGTCCAGAATGTTACAGGTGTTCCTGCACTGTATTACATTTACTGATCACCTGACCTCATGTACACAAACGGGTGTCTATCTACGTTCTTAGTGTATTTATAATTAAAAGTTATTTAGATTTCATAATTTGTTCTTTAGCTCATAATTGCCCTGTAAACACCAGGCAGCATTTTTGGTCTTACTTTACTGTTGGGGCAGTTATTTTAGGTTCCGTGACTGATAAACAGTCACAACATCCATAGCAAGCACATATTTACACACACAACACAAATATATATATATATATAGTAAAAACACACACACACATACATACAAACACGCACACAGAGAAATCAGCACACACAAGCACGCACACACGTTTCACAGGGAACCACACGCATACACAGAAATCAGCAAGCGCACACATACACACACACAAGCATGCACGAACACACGCTCTACAGGGAATACCACACACACACACACACACACACACACACACACACACACACACACATATATATATAGAGAGAGAAATCAGCACACACAAGCACGCACACACGTTCCACAGGGAACCACACGCACACACAGAAATCAGCACGCGCACACGCACACACACACACAAGCACGCACAAACACGCTCTACAGGGAACACCACACACACACACACACACACACACACACGCAACGCAGAGTAGGATGCGACGTCATGCGCATGTCTGTCCAAGTGAGTTTGCTGTGACTGTGAACACGGGATTGAGTTTCAAATTCTGATTGATTTTTTACACTGTAGACTGACAAGTCTGCCAGAGTCAACACCTTTTGAACTGCTGCCGGCGGGCGGGAACCTGCAGATCACGTGACTGCAGACCACCCTAGCGACGCAAACCTCCCTCCAGTGTGGACATTTCCACCTTCATCTGCATGTGTAATACGGCAAGTGGCCAGCAGTCAACAAACACCTCGACATTTATTTTTAACTGGTCAGATGCCACCCAATCTCCGACTGTCAGCATGGACAAGGAGGGAAAAACCCCCAAAGCTATTAAAAGCAGGCAAGCGTTGTCGTTGTTTCTAATCTGACCGCTTGTTAACATTTTTACTTGAAGAACATGTCTAATCGCCCTTAGCTTTTTATGTTATCTTGTTATTATTTCATTTATTCTTTTGTGGATTCACTACCTCACTTGTTTGTTTGACTGTTTGTTCATTTGTTTTGTTTGTTTTTTGGTTGGTTGGTTGGTTGGTTGGTTGGTTGGTTGGTTGGTTGGTTGGTTGGTTGGTTGGTTGGTTGGTTGGTTGGTTGGTTGGTTGGTTGGTTGGTTTCACAGTCGCTGAGTACACCAGCCACTTGATTACAGTCTGTCGACTTCGCCATGATGTGAGGCACTAAGGTACCGTTAACCTCTGTGTCAGTGTACTTACATTTAGTTTAGATAATACATTGATGATAGGCTGCACAAAGATGGTGGGAATGGTTATAGGGACTAGGCTATATATATATATATATGTGATACATAACGGGACATTAATAGATAAACAAAAGACAACAATGAAACTGACACCTAAGAAAGCACACGAGAAATCCTCACAAAAAAAACAACAAAAACAAATCCAAGGAAAATATCCGGCTGTCTGCCAATAACATGAGAGGCTAGTTACATCAGGGCTACAGGGCACGAGTTTGACAGGGTGGCATTGCGGGTGACGGGGTCACATGATGCTTAAAAAGCTGAAGGAAAAATGATGGTTTTATCGATTGGAGCATTTTAAAGGGCAAACGGTGGTCCCAGAATAACGAATCTGAGAAAATGCTTATTCATGAAGTATCATCATAACTGTTTACGGTTGCGCAGTGAAATTTAAAAATGTTCTGTTGACAGTTCTGTGTCTTCTTTAACTTACTGCTGACTGCTTGAAAATAGCATTCTATTTACATGCTCACGTGCACACTACAAAAAGCGAACACATTGAGGGCAGTTATAACAAACAACAAAGAGAGATGAAGGAGAGAGTTCAGGAAGGAGCTGAGAACGGAAGAAATATACTTGAGAATAGAAAAGAGAAAGATTAACACGAGATAGTCAGAGAGAAAAAGATCATATAGACCAATATTTGTACTACTGGAGAGCGTGGGCTACTGAAGCAGCAAAATGAATGGCACCACCACCACCACCACCACCACCACCACCACCACCACCACCACCACCACCACCACCCCATAGTCACGAACAGCTTGAAAAACGTGAATGCTATATGTGATGAATATGAGGGTTAGTTGCTGGTTGTTGGTGGTTGGTAGATACCATTAGTGAGAGAGAGATGAATGGCGCTGGAGGCGAGGTCGGAACTTAACGGCCGTCACTTGTCCAGTCAAATCCGCTCTACCACTGCGCCACCGCGCTGCCCCTAGATGAGAGTGAGCCAGTATCATAGAAAAGATGTGAAGCATCTCCACTGCTGCTCAACGAAACAATATTTTAATCTTCATCACTTCATGTGTACAAACCTTGCACGTGCACGTGTCTTACAATTCATTCATCCATCCCGTGATAGGTCGTGACTAACATACCCCGGAGGTACTGGATAAACTCAGAGACTGACAACGTGTTGAGCTGTGATGAGCAAGTGCTGTTGATGAACATTTTTCAAGACTTATTACCACCGTTTTTAATTAATACTCTGTCTGTTAATCATAATTTTGAGGCTACGCTCACGACACAGCTTTACTGTGAACTAAGAGTGACCTAAGTTCGACTTTACTGTTGTAAAATCCGCCATTAAATCGCCAGTTATCATAAGATTATAACCTTAACATGATGTAGCTCACCCTTCAAAGGCATTTTGCAGGAAGCGACATGAATTTCTTTGATCTTTAAACTGATTTGCATACAAAAGGTAAACAACTTATTACCTGTCTAATATTTCGGTTAGTTATCGCTGATAGTGAAGTCATTATATTTGCTTACTTGAATTAGTTACTACAATTAGATGCACAGACACAAATCTGTTGTTTATCAAAAAAAAGATACAATATTTTGATGAGTCAGCCCTGCAGACTCTTTCTTTGTGTGAAATAAATACTGTATAGAGGCTTTTTAAATTTTCCCCTCCAATCCGGTAAACCTTTTTTTCGTAATCTACCTCTGTGTTGACGAGAGAACAGAAAGACAAAGTAAAAAAAAAAAACGAAAAACAAAGAGAAGAAGGCAAAAATGACAAAAAGACGAAGTCGTTAATTTGTCAGGGCTGAGAAAGTTGCTGCTGGAGAGATAAAAATAAAAGAAGTAGTATGGATCTCTGTCTGGCGACTCAGCTAGTGCCAAGCTCCTTACTCGGCTGAGTGAGTTGCCTAATTGAGTTTTGCTCTGGTGTTTCCGAGGAATCTTCGTGCTTGGCCGAGTCACTGACTCTCCCAGCCACCAGCAGGACAGCCAGGGTGAGGCGCCAGCACCGGCCAGCAACGGACAGGAGGTGGTGGACGCATGGCGGCCGAGCAGATGTCAGAGCTAAGGAAGCAGGCGACACGGACGACAATCAGGTGCCTAGAGGGGAGACAACCAATTATCCACCAAGCAAGGGGGAGGCTTTAGATGTCATCATCATCATCATCATCATCATCATCATCAAAAAATGAAAAGTTTTCTCTCCACCTAAAAACAGGGACGGAAAACGAAAGTTCAATGAAATGAATAACCCACCATAGGCGCTTCACTTCGTGGTTTCTCACTCACACCTGCATTTCCCCGCTTCTCCATCAAGAAACCGCTTTACCCAGCGTATGACTGTCTCACATCAACACTCATCACCGTAAACAACTTGATTTTGTCTGTCTGTGAATTTTTGTTCAAGGAACTTTCGTCTCGATTTTAAAGGGCAACCTGAGTGTAACATTTTTTTTTCTAAATGATCGGGTTAAGTTCACATCAAAATAATAATTCTCATATATGAGTGCATAATTATGTTGAATTTACAAGATTTAGGCTTTCAAATATCGGAATTTTTACCTGCCACTAGGAAAGCAGAAGAAAATTACTCTCCTATACTGAAGAGTTCTGTTGCCTATAAGTAGTATTTTTAACAGCGAGTCCAGCAAATGTAGGCATGTCTTCTAGTCAGATGAAGAAACACTCAGGTTGTCGTGTTCAAGAAGCAAATTTCTGCCCAGAAAATGAAACGGATGATTTTACAATACAGCCTTACAGATTTAAACTTTATTTAGAAGGATTGACTGAAGTTAAACAAATTAAAAAGCTTAAAGAAGTTTAATCGACAGACTGGTAAGTCACGAGCTTCTATTACATGTCCGTGAGTAAATAAATCCTCTCCCCATCAAAATTTAATGGGCAATAATAATGGTTATTGCAGTCTACGTTGTATTATTACTGATTGTCTGTTACAAAGTGATTGGATAACAATCGCTTTTGAAATGCTTTGAGCACATTCTTGAGTACAGGGTGGGATGAAATTTGCACAGCAGGTTTCAACAAAGCCGACATCAGTATAATTGTACAGATCTCTGGACAAAGTTAATCCACTGGCGTTTGTACCCATTATCCTTAGAAACCAACTTTATCTGAGTGTTGAAGAGAATATTAAGCAAAAGTACACTGAGTCCTCGAAATCAGCTCATGTAGAAGACCCTACTTTTAGAAATACTACCGATTTGTCACTTCCTGTTTTCTCGACCAATCCAGGTGTGATTAAGAAAATTAATATTATTTTTCTCGTTCTTCTTCTTTAAAAAATACCACCAGAATATGTTTTGATGGTAGTTTATGCTCTATTTCTAGCAATTTTCCTTGAGCGCTCGTGTTGCCCTTTAAGAATTCAATAAGAGCAGGCTGATTGGGAGACGAACTTCTGATCACACTTCTCTTTTGTTGTGCAGTGGGTGGAAACTGTAAGCGTCTGTTGACGAGTTTGCTGACTAGGCGGTACCACGTGACTACCACCAAGCCCGTTTTATCCAGATATTTCCTCAGAGTTATGACTATTGCGCCTGACCTCATCATCATCCTCATTATTATAAAATAAGTTAGTCATACGTTAAAGGCGAGGAAAACGACAAAGAGCGTAGACTTGCAGACACGTGTGTCATAAAGACAAGTACACGATGAGCGGAAACATTTCTATGACTTACAGAAACATATAAAACAGACACATTTTTATATCACACACACACACACACACACACACACACATTTTATGACCCAAATAAACATTTAAATGATGCACGGGCACATTACTGTCACATGCTCGTTACAGTGAGCTAGAGACTCATGTCCTGTGACGTACATACTCATCACTGTGAGCCAGAGACTCATATCCTGTGATGTGCAGACTCATCACTGTGAGCCAGAGACTCATGTCCTGTGACGTACATACTCATCACTGTGAGCCAGAGACTCATGTCCTGTGACGTACATACTCATCACTGTGAGCCAGAGACTCATATCCTGTGATGTGCAGACTCATCACTGTGAACCAGAGACTCATGTCCTGTGACGTACATACTCATCACTGTGAACCAGAGACTCATGTCCTGTGACGTACATACTCATCACTGTGAGCCAGAGACTCATATCCTGTGATGTGCAGACTCATCACTGTGAACCAGAGACTCATGTCCTGTGACGTACAGGCTCAGCACTGTGAGCCAGAGACTCATACCCTGTGACGTGTAGCCACATTACTGTGATGAACTGACACTTTGCTGTACAACTGTAATCGTCACACATCAAGACACTGAGTTTCCTAAGCTTTATCGTTCAGACATTTTATCTCGCATCCGCGTTAATGTGTCCCACAGTTTCCTTAACTTTCTCTCTTTGTCTTATTCTTCCTTCGACTGAGTAAGACAAAAAACTTCTTTCTTCTTCCAAAAAATTCCTAGAAGTTGCTTACCCCTTTACCCACCCGCCTCTCAGCCTCTCTCTTCACGCACGCGCTTAGCAAGTAGCCCGAGGTGTCCTTCAATCATCCTGTTGAGCCCTGAATGAAGTGACGTGGGAAGCACGTTGAACCAATCCTTGCTAGCGAGGGCTCCAGTCTAGCCACACCCGCTTTCTCTTCGCCAAGCTTTACCCGGGGCAGAGTAGTGCTGAGTAACGGGTGTTTGTACTCAAGAAACAAGAGGTAGGAAGAGACAACAGATTCATCAATTCATGGCACATACAAAAATCTGATAAAGAAAGCAGAATATGGATGTGTGTGTGTGTGTGCGTGTGTGTGTGTGCGTGTGTGTGTGTGTGTGTGTGTGTGTGTGTTCTGTTTGTTTCTTTTTCTCTTTCTCTCCCTCTCTGAGTGAATGTGTGTGCGTACGTAGGTGAGATCGTTTGACGTAGGGTTTGTCTGTATTTGATTTCTGATAACATTCCCATTGTTTATCCCACCAACATCAGACATGACAGCAATGTTTCTGTCAAAGTCGTTGTCTAGGTAACTCTGCTCTGTCACGTGCTCATCTTTTATGTTTAAAATGTTCTGTCTTCTGAGGTCTGACCGCTGGCTGCAGAGACAGCAATAGTAAGAAACTGCGACATACACCTTGTATGCACAACCGAGTTTCATACGTTGACAGGGTACAGGGTACAGGGTACCCTATGGGAGCAAAAGAAAGGGTTTGGGACCAGCAAAAAGGTAGAGGAGATGGAAAATGCAAGCGAGAAAAAGAGGAATAACGGGTACTTAGATTCACATTGACGCACACACCTACTCACAAACACACACAAACACATGCATAGACGCACTCACGCGGCTCAAAATCAGCAAAAAAAAAAGTGGAAGCCGCCATGAGTTGTGCCTGATCAATGGCTAGCCATTATGGTCTGTGTACAGTGCCAGCAACTAGCACCCAGTTAAAACCTAATGGCTGGCCCAACGGGTAGGAGGCGGGTGGACTGTAATACATAAATAAAGTCGCGCGGCGTCTGGTGAATTAGCGGAGAGGAAAAATTGGAGAAATGGGTTTGAACAAGGCGAGGTTTTCACTTGTGAACAAAAGGGGGACTTGAGAAGTCAGTGACACTGGTCCAGAGACGAGTGGGTGGTGCTCTCCGGGTGGAATGCTTCATCGGGTGGTGGTGGTGGTGGAAAGGGGTGGATGGGTGGGAATGTTGAGTCTCACACGTGCAACAGGGGTACCACACACACGCGAAACGGTTCCAGTCGTTGCACGCCTCCTCAGCAGACGACAGTCGTGACAGCGGGTCTGCCAGCGTGGAGGCGGAGACGGCACAGTCAGGGCGGCGCGGCGCGGCACGCGGGCGGCGTACTCGGCGGACATAAAAGTGGGTGCGGGGCTCTTGACTCATTCACTCGCCACAGCCCCGCGTTTCCAGCGCTAAGGTGTCACGCTAGTGTAGGCTCACGCCAGTGCAGGCTCAGCCTAGTGTAGGCTCACGCTAACAGCCGCCTCTCGCCTGGCTGGCCAATCGGCTCCACACGCAAGGTTCTACACCCGGCACGAAACTCACCACTGGTAGCACACTGCTCACCTGAAACACACCCAGGCAAGTCAGTTGTTTGTCTCTTCGTCTTTCTGTTTTTATTCTTCTTCTTTATTTATTTATTCATTTTAGTTTTGCTTTGTTTAGCTTTTTTGTCTTTTTGTTTTGTGAGTTTGTTTGTTTGTTTGTTTGTTTTGATTTTTGCAGTTTAATAATTGTTCTTGATGTCATTTGTTTGTCACTATCAGTTTTTTTGTTTTTCGTTAATTCTGTCTGTCCGTCCGTCCGTCCGTCCGTCCGTCCGTCTCTTATATATTAATTGACAAATTCATGCATTAAATTATCTGTCTGTTCCTTCTCCTTTCTTTAACTTCTCGAACCTTATTTTTTTCAAACTTTATTATTTTATCAACTTCTTTTCCTTCCTGTAACTTTACTAATCTTATTTTCCTCTACTATATTGTCTTCTACAAATCTGTTCATTTCTGTAACTTTTCACAACTTTTCTCCAGGTTTATTGTTTTATCAACTTTCCTTTCTGGTTTATATTTGTCGTATGTTACTAAAATTTTTTATCCTTTTTTTTCTTTGTCTGAATTGTTTTAAAGTTGTTTTGAACAGTAAAGTGTGTTTTATCTGTGCATTTCTGTGTCTTACCCGCCTTTCTTTCTTTCTTTCTTTCTTTCTTTGTTTCTTTCTTTCTACATCGAATCGCATCCTTTTGTGCGGGTTATATAAGTCAGTCTTAACCAGATTTCCTCTCTTTGTGTGCACAGGGCTGTATATGTCAGGAGTATTTCTTTCGGATTTGAATGTAGCACATTCTACTTCTGCGAACTTATAGCAGTCGGGGTTTTTTTTCTTAAAATGCACGCCATTAAATGATGGTGTTAAAGATTTTGCCATTTTGTGAGAAAAAAGGAAAAAAAGGCGTCGGTTTCTTCAAACTTTTTTTTTAATCCTTCTTTCAACCATCTTTCAGTTTTTCGATTTTTTTCTTTAATTTTTTTTATTCAATTATTTTTTTTCTATTCCTTTTAACTCTTCCTTCCTTCATTCCTTCTTTCTGTCTGTCTTTATGGGTGCTGAGGATCGTATCTGCTGTTTCCTTTACTTGGTCTAAACGTGTCATCTTAATCGTGTTCTTGATTTACTTCCTCCATTGCAGCCTTTTTTGCATGATTCTTTAATAACAGCCAATTCTGGTAAATGGCCGAACGTGAAGGGAAGTCACGTGACGACAGCGGTCTTCCTTGCGAATGTTCCTGTCCCCTGCATAACCTTTGAGGAAAAGCCACTGGCTGGCCCTCTCCTGACTGAAGCGATCGCCATTTAGTTGTTCCGCCATGTTGGTAGTGGGGGAAATGCCCGGGGTTATCTTCCATTAAGATACTCTCCCCTTCTTCTGGCCTTTCTTCTTGTAATTGCTTCCTCTACTAGTTGTGCGTGTGGTGCCTGCGTTTTGTGAATGCAGTGCGTGCATGAAGGAACTCAAAAGAACATTCAGTGCGTGCACACGTGAGAAAGAATTCGTGACCAAAACACGCAAAAAATGCCTTTGCCTTTTCGTATACAGTAGCAACCCTTTATTCGAGTTTTGCGGTTCTTCGATCAATCGTGCATTCTTCAATCCGAAAATTAAGGATCTCCCTTAACAGTTGGCTTCTTCTTGGACAATCAGGCAGTCTTTTGTGAAAGAAAATTTCCGCAATGGCTTTCAAATGAAGATTAATCTTTGTTCGGCAAAGGGTCATCAATATTTGCGGGAACACACAGACGAAGTCCGAAGCATTTGTTAGCTTTCGATGGAATTAAATAGACAAACATTACTTATAAAGTAGCTGACTGGTTTCAGAGTCAACGATTGGTTTATCTTTAAGACGAGAATACGGTAGAAGAATATATTAGAAAATACCAAAAATGAAAGTCTTCTACGGTATGTGTGTATATTATTATTATTATTATTATTATTATTATTATTATTATTATTTACTCAATAAAGTTTACTGACAATGACCAACTTTATTTGTGCCAGTGGGCAATTTGAATAAGGGACCGTTATAATAATGTTTTACCGACTTCTCTATAATCTGGTTATGAGTCAAAATTTGTTTCTTCATCGCAGACTGATCCCTGCGCAGGAAAACTAAGACAACCATCGGCGTATTTCGACATCCACAGTCAGCAACTCGACCAAGGCTCGGCCCAATGAAGCAACTCGACCTTCCTCTCATCACCTGCCTCCTCTTCTGCTGCGTCGGCGTCAGGTAAGTCATGGCACACGTGACTTCTCCACGACTGCGGCAAATTAAACCCTCGCGTCGCTCAGTTCCATCACCTTTGAGGCTGTTAATCTGTTCAATTGGATAAAAATTTATCTCTGTTCCCTGCAGTTTATCCTGTATTATGACTGCAATTGTCTATACAATTTTTGTCATGTCATAGTTTCTTCTGTCTGTGTCTGTCGATATTTTCCTGACCTTTTTCTTTTACTTTGCCTTCTTGTCATAATGTTACACAATTTTCAGCATTTGATACCCAATCAATGGCGGAGTAATATCATAAACATTTCTTAGAAAACACATTTTGTTTATTTTTCTAAAGAATTTGTGATTTTCTTTTACATTGCACTCATTAATATTTCATAGCTCTCGCGGCATTTCATGAACAGTTTTCCGCAAAACACACAATTTTAACAGATGTCGCAGAGCAAGTCTGCGGTTTTTGTTTTAAACTACTGTTATAAAGTATATTTTCACATAATATATTTTGTCCCTGGTGTTGTTTGGGGGACGAGTCGTATCTGCGTACGTGAAACTGGTTCCAAAGTCAGATGTACAAAAAGAGAGGAAGGCTTGTCAACCTCCCGTATGGCCTTATATTCACTAATGGCAACAATGAATATTGAAAAGAATGACACTCCTTCTGGTAGATTATATTAAGAAGACATACGACTGTCTAGTTCTTTCCTTAGACACATGACTTTCTTTCTTGAAAGTACTGTATATCAACTTTTTCGTTCGTTTGCAATATTGTCCGGTGTACACTCCAGGGGGACATCTTTTGTCGATGTATCTTAATTTCTCCTGTCAAATGAAAGGTTTTGAAACTGTAGACTGGAGACATTTTGGCGGTGGACACAGCAGCACATTTTGAGTTAACGGGTAATTGTGATACTCCGGCACCATTCTGTTCTTTAGTTAACTTTGTTTAGCTCGAAGCACCCTTAGTAAGTGCTTCATTCCATTGATACCATTGATCAGAGCTTCACTTCTGCAGAATATTTTTAAACAAACCATAAAAGTATGACACCAACTATTGGAGTTAGTGAAAGGTTCTGAAGCAAAACTGAAAACCAATGAGCCAACCTAAAAAAAAATGGGATTACACGGCTTTTCGAGCTTTGTTTAGGTATTTCAAAACTTTCTTTATGTTGTTATCGACTCAACCGACAACTGGTGATGAATGAAACGCTGCTGGCTTTAGCATTCCTGATGAGAAGACAATGCTGCATTGTTTCTTGTACCTGTTGTCCACCACCACCCCATCCTGTCCGCAAGCTATCAACATTGCATGAGCCTATGGTCACGTGCGCTCTTGCCGCTCGCAAACACTTATTCAAGTTTGTCCCTGAGGTCAAATCACCAGTGTCACACACTCACCAAGCAACTTGTGTATAAATGTTTATTGGTTTCCATGAATACGTCAGAAACATGTTATTAAAAATAAAAATTCACTTTCAATCTAGATATTAAAGTCTGCACGCACCGAGGGCCTTATTATTGAAAACTGTTTTTTCTGTCATGAATGAGGACCACACAGTTGTTTATGGTTCCCAAGAAAATTCCTGAATGAGTATAAAGCAGCCTTTAACATTTACATCCTAGTCCTGATCACGTGGTCGCCGTCGTCACAAAGTATCTGCACATAAATATTTAGCAGTTGCTGTGGTCGCTTCTACCCAAGAAGTCAGAAGTTGATCTACTGAGGGTCTGTCTTGCGGACTCGTGTGTAGTGAGGATTGTAAAGCCGTCCTGCTTGAAAACAAAAGGTATAAACGGTTATATTACACGAGGGTTTTAATTCTTCTCAAAAAAGGCTGATGATACACATCAACTGTTTGCTTCTGCACCGTAGCCTGTCACGCGCGTTGTGTTTCTGTCCACAAGAGGTCAGCCCAGGTCAAATACATGTACCTTTCATTTCATGCATTATAGACTGGATGTACAAGGCAATATACGAAACAACTTCCCAGAACCAAAGATATATGTCACATTGGCTTATAGCCATGGTGGGAAGCAATTGAAGTTCTTTGTACTTGAAGGTTCTTGATCACGCGGTTCCTCGGTGAGGCCGAGATCATTTTGTGAGAGATGAGAACTTGCGAACGACCGATCTTCTTATTCTTCATGTGTGACCCCCGCCTTGTGTCTGAAACATCATGCGACACACGCACACACACACACACACACACACACACACACACACACACACAGATGACCAACTTCGCATAAGACATCGACCTCAGAATATTCCCTGGCCGCCCAGAGTTCACACAAAGCACAGACTCTTACTAGGAGTTGACAGGAGTTGTCTGCCCGAGACTTGACCCAATGTCATGACCAACACAATAATAGTCTCCTTCGTGACAGGCAAATGGCGGCGTCTTCCTGGCCGAAAGACGTAGGCATGCAACTGACCCATCTCCGCCGTGCAAAGTTCACCAACTCCGTTGTTCCGGATCTCAAGTCAGTGATCGCTCGATGGTCAATTCTGTTACTCGTCTTCCCTCTCGGCCAGCACGACTTTGGACTTCAGTGGTTGTGTTTACAGTAAACGATCAAAGTACGGTGCATGGCGGCCATTCGATCCCAGACACCCTCGAGCAAGATTTCCTGAACTGGCCAAGCATTTCTTCACACAATTGCCGTCGGGAGAGAGTGTGCAGGAGGTTGACTGGCCACAGAAAATAGTTCGTTAGACCAGATGTTTCCACTTTCTAGCAGCCCATACAAGGCTGGTAGTGGGCTGTTCGATTTAGGTGAGCGCTAACATCCTGTCATAACCTGCTGAGTGTCCTTCATTAATATAACGGTGGGTCTTCATGTCCAAAGACTTACAAGCCAACATCAGCTATTGGCTTGGAGAATCTGATTTTACTTTAAAATGTATGACAACTAAATTTTTTTTTTTTGGGGGGGGGGGTAGTGAAAAGTCTAGATTTTTGTATCCACTTTCCCAAGTCCAGTCCACAATCCATTTTTTTATATTTCTATTATATTTACTTAAACGTCTGGTTTTGTCAGCCCACTTTCAGTCCAAATACCGACACCAAAATACGGAGAAAAAAGAGAGAGAGAAAAAGGTTGAGTCAGAGAGTGTTCAAAGTATTGCAATGCTCAAACAGATAAAAGTATTGAACAAATATGATACTACCACGACTCTCTGATTTTCTTTCTTTCTCTCTCTCTCCTTTACAATTTAACGAATACAAGCACGTGAATGCACGTTCTTCGTGTAAATGCTGTGGAATAGAAGAACCTGGGGATAGCAACCCTGTTTTATTGCTGGTGACAACAGGAAGAGGACGACGCGAGAGACTTTCAGCGCCTTTCGTGTGTCGCGTCCGACGATGACGTGCACATCTTTTGTGTCGCGGCTGCTCCATCAACGACACTGACGATAGCGTGATGACAGGACACGGAGCACGTGACATGAAAACTGTATCGCGTTCCGCTGCCGCCATAAACAACGAACACAGCGTGATATGATAGTGTTATCGTCTCTCGTTGATTGATGAAACCCGGCTTTGAGCGCCATTTCCCTGACCGGTCCTCACTTGGGGGGCTGATCAAGTGCAATCTACAGCTGGCGATAAATTTCACACCTTAAAAACCTGGAGCATAATTAATCGAGTTCTAACGACATCAATATCGTGTTTACAGCGCATGCGCAAAAACAGGTCACGTGTTAGTATTTAGATGTCGGAATTGTCTGTCGGAGTCAGTTGGAAAGACTTGGCTAATTGTGTCGCTCAGGTTTCTGGGAGTAAGCTGAGTAGATTCGTTAGATTATGACAGATACGTTTGTCAGAGTAAGAAGCTGGATATATTCCTGGAAAAGGTTAGTTGGAGCTGTTAGTTGGAGCTATCTAGATAGATTTGTCAAAGTAAGAAGTTGATAGTTTGTAGGAGTAAGAACTCAGCTTTGTGGGAGTAAGAATTTGAATGGGTTTGTGGGATTAAAAAGTCGGATAGGTTATATGGGAGCAAGAAGTCGGATAGTTTTGTGGGAGCAAGAAGTCGGATAGTTTTGTAGAAATAAGAAGTCGGATAGTTTTGTGGGAGTAAGAAGTCGGATAGTTTTATAGAAGTAAGAAGTCGGATAGGTTTGTAGAAGTAAGAAGTCGAATAGTTTTGTGGGAGTAACAAATCAAACAGGTTTATCGGAATAAGAAGTCGGATAAGTTTGACAGATTAAGAGTAAGACAGATTAGTCTTTATCATGATAGCCTCTACTGCTAATTCGTGTTAGCATGATCCTCAGTAGAAATAATTTACAATGAAGTTGACAACCACGTCGATGATGAAAAACTGACGACAAAGGGCCGGGTGCACAATGGTGTGAGGGAGGTGACACCACACAACTTCTCTTCTATTATGTATAAGCACTTTAACTGGCAGTTAGCATCCAGCTAGGTGTCTAATAACAAACCCAACGCCTCCGGATCTTTCATATTTTGACATTGTTTTCTTATTACTTCCAAACTCGGCTGATCACGATTGAACCAGCTTCAGATTTCCATCACTAAATGACAATATCATCGTGCTAAAGTTGTATTTCAGTAAACACGGAGAGAAATAAAACAATTAAATGTTTTTAGTCATCAAATCTTGATACACATCGAAAGAAATGAAACACCGATATGAACTTTCTGTACCTTTTAACTCTCGGCAAATTTCAGTGAAAAAAATCCCTTGACACGCAGTTGTAAGCCGCGTAACTCCCTTTGTAAAACACAGACACACATCGCTTTTAAATCAGCTTGAAATTCTTAGTCTGGTGAATAATGGCCGTTTTCTACATGATCGTCTGATTTTGTTTTGTGCAATGCGTGCATGCATCATAACGAAGGCTGTTTCAAGTGATTACAAGAAAAAGTTGTGAACTTTGTTCAGAATTTTTAAGCGAGCAATGCTTTAAAAACATTATACCCTCCATAACAGTTGTCCGAACATAACGTCTGTACTTTTCCTATTATGATGACTAAATCTGTGAAAAATTTGAGTGTTCTCGAAATATATTGTAGTAATATTAAGTTAAAGATGCTATCCACAAAATTAAAGACTTTCCATAATACTTATTTAGAAAAGTTTAATGATCTTAGAGAAGCTGGTCTAGTAGTAAGAGCAATGGAGACCAAATGCGGAGGTTTGAGACCAGAATGTCCCTGGTGATGCTCCTGGATACCAACAATATTCATGTCTACATGAATACATTCCCTCAATCATCATCTATCGCTACTCGATTACCATATTCTGACTAATTTTACTTTTCAATGACATGGTGCGGGCTTCAAACCATCTTGACATTGTCAGAACCCTCGACTCCTTGTACTACCTGCAATATTTTACGATCCTCGGGGAAGAAGTTCACGCTGCAAAAATTCCGGCTGCTATCGTGCCACAGCCCTGTTAGCTGATAAATCTTTGAAAGTATAAGCACGCAAGAGGTGATTAAATTTCACATCAAACCCATCAAAGGACACCTCGGGATGGAACAGTCCGAGTTAGAGCACCTGTGTGTATGGTTTTGTTGAATTCTTGCTTTTCCCTCGCCATTCCTCCGACACGCACGGCCAACAAAACCTTGGCTGAGCTTCAGACTCCTTCTTCGGAGGTTGGGGGATCATGGGGAGTTGTAGGTTGGGGGATCATGGGGAGTTGTAGGTTGGGGGATCATGGGGAGTTGTAGGTTGGGGGGTCATGGGGAGTTGTAGGTTGGGGGGTCATGGGAAGTTGTAGGTTGGAGGGTCATGGGGAGTTGTAGGTTGGGGGATCATGGGGAGTTGTAGGTTGGGGGATCATGGGGAGTTGTAGGTTGGGGGGTCATGGGGAGTTGTAGGTTGGGGGGTCATGGGAAGTTGTAGGTTGGGGGGTCATGGGGAGTTGTAACTGCACGGGAACGAGTTCTCGTTCTGAAGTTGCTTGGTTTAGTTGGTGAAGACACATAAGCTGACGAGACACATTTAAACATAGATTGTTGATGCCGAACAAGGGAGATAAAACATGATTTTCTTACCATCAGGCTTCAGAAAATGAGAGCTTCCCCCACATGTACACTGGCAGTGATGACTGTCAGATAAACATTTACATTTGAACATTGAGGTGACCCTCTATATTTAAATGTGGATATGCTAACAGAGTGTTGCTTCTGGACTAGGGTAATGATATTGTGTGTGTGTGTGTGTGTGTGTGTGTGTGTGTGTGTGTGTGTGTGTGTGTGTGTGTGTGTGTGTGTGTTCAAACCGAGCTACTACACGATGTAACATATACAATGAGGCTGTGGATGAGGAGAAGGGGTGGGTCGTAAACTTACAGACTGGCACGTTTCTCACGCATGTAAATGACAGCAGACAGAAGGATGGACACAATATCGAGACTCATCCCCATAAAGTAGGAAAAAACCCTCATTGTTATCTCTTTTTTTTTACGAGAGGCTAATTTCGAAAAGAAAATGGTTTCATTCTTGCAAGCCCAGCATGCAGTGATGACTGTGCACTTGACATTTAAATTAAGTTATTTGCTTTTCCTTCATATATCTCCTGGAAAAAATAATACAAGACCATGGGACAGCCCATCTTCTGTAGTCTTGCACGGTTGCGCATGGTGAAAAAAAGCTAAAGTGGAAGATTACATGTGAGTATATATACATGTATATATATATATATATATTTTTTAAAAAGCTCAAGGAGATTGTTACCAAATGGCAAAGTTCAAATTTTCATCACCGTTAAAGTTTTGTTTAAACTCGACTTTCGATGAGAATTTTTTTAATATTTTTATTTTCACATCCAATTAGTTTTCTCAGTTTTCGTTTGCCGCCATACACACATGCTGTTACAGGCGCACACGCTAGCAAACGTGAAGACCATGCATCAGTGTTACTTAGATAAATAAATAAGGGATGTGCATTTCGGACACACAGGCACGTGCTCTGACGTGCACACATCCCAGGGGGGGAATTCCTTATTTTTTATCACTTTATTTGTTTTTGGTTATGCCAAATACAAAAACCCAACCATTAGAAAGGTGCTAGACAGATTTGCTCCCATGATTTATTTTTCTTTTCTATAATTAAATAAAGTATTGCGAAAAAATAAGAAGTGTACAAAATAAAACAGTGGTGACGAAATGCAAATGCTGGGATGTGTATTGCCACAAAATGTCGGAGCCAAGAAAGACGTGGATGTACTGTTCCCTGGAATGTCAATCGGATGGAAACTATTTTGTCTCAAGCTAAAGAACATGTTAACCTGCAAAAACAGGGCGACATTTGGTTTACTTTACTTTCTTTCGTTTTTTTCCTTGTCAATCATTAGATCAACTTGTGAATAATTGTTGTTTCCGCGATAATGGGATACATTGAGATGGAGTAGCCGATACGTGCTGATGGAAGGAGTGTTTAAAAATAGTGATTTCTTTCTTTCTTTCTTTCTTTCTTTCTTTCTTTCTTTCTTTCTTTCTTTCTTTCTTTCTTTCTTTCTTTTCGTTTGTTTCTTTCTTAGTTTCGTGTTTGTTTGATTTTTTTTCTTTTTATTTCTTTTTTCTTTACAAAAGTTTCTTCCCTCTTTTACTTTTTCCGTTCTACCTTTTTTTTTTATCCGGCAATCTGTTTGGCTGCACGCTGTTCATCATGTGGAGAGATTTCGTTCGTTTGTTCTATTCTTGTGTCTGTAACTAAGGCGGTGCATGGAAGGCAAGGAGTTAATGTCGCCACAGAAAGATGAGCCGCCACTGAGCTCAAGGTCTGCTATCGACTCTCAAGACTATTAAAGGGGCGGCCTGTACCCAGCCAGGCACCCGATACATTCCACCGCATCTCCGGTTGTAGTCGTCACCGTTACCATCGCTGAACGTCAACATCCATTCTCGAAAGATTTCTGCGACTGATATAGTGTTAACCAGTTCCCCCCCCCACCTCCCGATATAAACGGCAATGCACTAAGTGGAGAGGACTACAAAAAAGCCCGTTTGCCGGATTAATTTTTAAAAAGAAATTTTGTCTTCGTGGTTTTATTTTTAGCCACAGTTTTTAGTTTTCCTTTCTATTAGCTAACCAAGATTCAGAGCATGTTTGTCTTTCCCTGGTCTGTCGAGGATTCCTCGCTAAGTGCGTAGAGCATCTTGCAAAAAGTGGCCTCTGCCACAGAACCGTCACTCAGAGGGAATAAATGATCCCGCAATGAACTTTTAATAAGTTTGTGGAGACAACGTGGGGGGGGGGATGTCTCGCAGTGACTGCGGCTCCTTGACACTCTTGCTTTTGTTTATAGTGTAAGAAGCATTTCATCACAGACTGATGTAGTTCTGGGCTGGAATTCATGACGAGACTGTAACCAGGTCCGGTTCTACCAGTTGGCGAAGTGAGCAGCTGTCGAGGGCGAAAACACTTAATGGACTTCGCACGCGGAGATTGTTCGTGTTATTTTATTTAAGTAACTTATAACTTTAGGACACGATTCCTTATAATTTATGTAAATTACAGCTTCATAAAGACCGTTGTCAATTTCATACTTCTGACCTCAGTTTTGTTGAATCCTGCCGACAGCCTTCCTATGAACCAAATTATGTCGACTTGCTCAATGAACAGTAGATTGTCTTCAAACGCACATTTCTGTTAATCCCTGATAAAGACTACGATAACTCGCACAAAGATCGTTTCTATCAAACGCTTTATTGTTAAATATGTCAACTGATTGGCAGAAATTTACAGGAAGGGTCAAGTGGTGACGGACATTTCAGTTGATTTGCGGAGGCTGTTGGAAGGACAGAGGCTTAGACGCGATTTATTTGAAATTTGTTGATAGACCTGCAGGCTGTCACAGTATGTACCATGTGTCATGTGGTGGTGCAGACCTTCTGGAGCTTGGAAGTGAGTCCAGGCACTAGCAACTGTGTGTCATCAGCATCTTGTGGTACTGCAGGCTCAAGTGGCAGATGGTTGGATGTACACAGTCAATCAAAGAGACACAAGAACAGAGCGCTGAGGCACCCTCTACTTCTAAGTATTAAAGTATTATTTCAAACAGTACCAGAGAAACTCAAAATACCAATCAGTCGCTGGAGTAGGGTGCAGTGGTCGAGTGTATCAAACGTGGACGACAGATTCAGCATTTTTTTTTATAGGAGCATGACAGTAATGAGATGTGATCCATGTCACTAGCAACAACAGAATCTCACGACTGGCTGACTTAAATGGTTCAATGGCCGGAAAGTAGTCCAGAAGATGAACCAGCAATACCTTATTGAGAACTTTGACACAAAAGGAAGATATCAAACAGGGCGACTGTTTCTGAGGTTATCAGGGGTGAGGTTGCGCTTTGTTAGAAATGAGGAGACGACAGTATGCTTACACAACGGGGTACAGCACCAGTGACAAAGAAACTGATAATGCGGGTGATAACTGGAATCATCAGGTCAATGCACTCATCCAGGAGATGAATCGGAATCGGGTCAAGAGAGGAGGATTTCTTTGGAGAATTTATGACCTGGAACTCGGTGACAGAAACAACCCCCATTAAAGGTGTTCCAGAGAAGACATCAAAGCTAAGATCATGCGACTGTTGGTCCAGCCCTGTATTTTTCCCCCCGGAAATTATCTGCAGAACATATCAGGCAGCTGTTCCTCATGAATTATAGTAGGCAGGGTGGAAGCACCTTTGTCCTTGCCTAACATCTGGCCCACAATCCGAAACAAATCTTTACTTGATGAACATTGTACTAGCTTCTCATTTATGTATTGATTTTTTCAGGAATGATAAATCGCCTGGTGATCTCCTTGTATTGCAGAAACATTTCTATGTGAAATGTCAGGCCCGTCTTTCTCCCCCGGTCTTCAGCGCGATGCCACTCTTTCTTTGTAATTTTTCATGGAGGGTAAGCCATCGGAAAGATGGACGATCATCCACACAAAGGGGGGAAGACGAGCATGCAAGTCAAGAAGAGCAAGTAATCCTAGTCTGTAGCCAGGTGCAAAGTCAACGGAACTGTCACAGACAAACTACAAACCACATTCATACGGCGAGATCAGTGTTGGCTAAGATACTGGAGGTGACGATAGCCGAGTAGTTAGTTTGAAGTCCACGTTGAAAGGTCTGTAAAGAAACTACAAAGAGCAATATTGAGTGCTGATTATAGGTAATAAGATCGACATATCTGATTAATTATGTAAGCCTTACTTTCACTGACCGCAATAACGACACCTGGTGCCATCAACGATGAGAACCTTTGTCTCCATCTCTCTCGTTTTGTTTTCTTTCTCTCGCATTTACCGCATATTTTCTGCCTTTTCTCTTTCTTTATTTTGCATGTCTCCGAAGGAATGTGTTCAGAGAGGGAAAGGTGCCTTAAATGGTGAAGGTGACAATGAAATTCTTATACAAATAATTATCTCGACAATTATCTCTGAAAACAATTATACCTAAGTAGGGAAACTCGCTATTTACTTTATTGTAATTAATCTGCTTGACAGATGTACATAAAATACAAATATCAAAAAATTCTTTTAGCAAGATATAGAACTGGTTGTACCACTAGACAAACTAAGCAGTTGTCCTGGGGGGGGGGGGTAAACATTGAAGAGACCGCAAAGATCGTCTGCGGTTTGTTTTCCTTAAACGACGAATGATGTTAGGGAAAACATATCATTCTGGTCAATCATATGTGCTATCCATTTACCAACAAATGTTGAAATAACAGGCTTAGCTAGCTCTTCAAATGAGAATTTTATCATGCATGTAGGCTTACATGACATCGGTGAGGCTAATCGCAGTTTGATTTGCCAGCACACGTGCAGTCGCATTGCCTTCCTCGTGTCTAGGGTGAGCTGGTCACTGTATCCTGTGAGCATGGTTGTGTAGTTTCACAAGATAACAGAGAAGTAACAACTATCTTTACACCACAAAGCCCAAAGGAGTCGAGATTTGAGGCCTCAGTCTGGTGTCCAGAAGATATAAATCAATGTTGATTGCGATATAAATGCTTCAGCTTTTGGCGGTGTGTGGAGGAAGAAGGGTAGAGCAGAATGCAGCAGTTGTCTTGTGCTCAGGTCGGGCACTGATTGATTGTAACCTCCATGACCTGTCAGAAACCTCTCTTCTTCTTACCGCAAGGTGTGTGTCCATCAAGAGTACAGATATCTGAAACGTGTGCCTGTGGCTGGCACACATACTCATGCAATACTCATAACCGATGAGCTTTAGGCACGATAGGAGTCAAGGCAAAAGAAGAACATGTAATTGTACTGGATGGTGAGCGACCAATAAAATCACAACGACTGCCTGGGGTTGAAATCTGTCCAGTGATCATGTCCCTAAATCTTCAAAAATGGGGGCAAAGTCAAGAAAGATTGAGAAATGACGGGTCAAATAACTTGCATCCATCTGAGAGCACTGATTATCAGGAATCTCAGGGTCAGATTAGTTGAGTAATTAAGCAAAACAGACATGGACAATGACATAAACAAGAGAGTTACCCTGGTATTCAAAAAGACACCCCGCACCCCGCAAAACAAGTATAAAACCTGCCAAGATGAGAGCAGTTTTTATAATGACCTTTGACCTCCCGTGACACGACACATGCATGCATGGCTAGTTGCTATGGCAAAGCCTCAACACTATGTCATTGCGTGTCTCGTAGACGACCTCTTAATAATATGTGACCAAAATAGAAATTTTTCTCTGGAATTCAATTTCAAGGCGATTTTGAGACGAGCAACATGTTTTTTCCCCTTGAATTTGATTTAATTTTCTCCACTCTTCCTTCTTGTTCATCTTTTTCACCTTCGTCGTCATCTTCATCTTTTCCTGAATCTTTATCTTCTTTATAGTCTTCGTCGTCTTCTTCATCTTTATATTCTTTATCATTATTATCAGTCTCTTCTTCCTCTAATTGACCATCTACATTATCTTCGTGTTCTTCTTCTTCTTCTTCGAAGACAACATTTACCATTGATGAACTTTTGCAATTTTCTGACAGATACTTTAAGCAGTTTCACAACCATGCAGCTGGTGTACAATTCATCTCCTTCGTCAGCCCAATCACATTTCGTTCAGAGCTTGGGAAAGTTGGTCACTTGAGAGAATGCAATGCACCGACTCATAATATTGCCCATGTCATCAACTCTTACAAAAGGGAAGGGGTCAAAATGAAATGAAGAGAAGAGATTTTTCCGGCGAACTTCGGTTTCTCATTCTTCTAATGTAACTGTCAATGTCGTCAGAGCTCGGAGTTATTACACCTCACCCTTCTCTGAGCCCCCCCAGCAAGTCTTCCAACGACCATGTTGTTTCCTCCGGGTACTAAGCAGAGTATCCTAGGAAAACAACTTCTCGAAAATTTAGTAAACCTTTTTTTAAGACATCTTCAAGTCAAAGACCAGTAAGAACATACTTTACTAACTGAAAAAAACAAAAACATATCTGGCTGACATTTAACTGATTCTGTATATACGCATATATGTTTTGTGTATTTTTTCTTTCTGTCTGTAAGTTTTAATTATTATATTTATGTGTTGATATGTGCTGGTTCATTTGCACTGTGTTCTGCGCTCCCTTGTATGTTCGGTTGGCCGTTTGTTCATTTATTTTAGAAGAAATCTTTTATTTAGCTTTTTGCTATAATCTTCCTGTCCTCTGCTTTTTTTCTGTGAATCTGCCGAAATAACTGACTTGGACGATTTTATTTGAGCACATTTCAGCAGGCCGGTAAATCCTTATTTTCCGCGAGACGCTTACCTGTCATTACAATCTCTTTGATATTAAATAAGTCCCGCCAAACCATCAATACATCTGCAGTCAAACTTCCGCCAGCAAACGAACTAAGGACAAAAAAGTGAACATTTTTAAACTGCCAATGCTTGGATGGAGCTGTGGCGGTCATGTGGCTAATTTGTCAGAATTCTCGGACCTGCCTGCCTATTTGTGGTCTTCGACAAAATGTATTCTGATTGGCCGAACCCGCCCTGTTTTATCCGACCACTTTCGTCTTTTTAATCTTCTCGTCATCGCTTTCAGATGTTTAAACGCTTTTTTTCTTTGACCTAGAAAGCTTTTGATGGGCAAGGACGGAAACGGCGGGGCTGCTTTTGTGAAGAGGATAAGCTTTATGGCCGAGCCCTCACATGCTGGTGAATAAAGCCAAGATGTTTATTTCACAAGGATTGTCCTCATGAACGACTGAGTGATTAAACCTTCCTGGTAAAGAAACTATTTCCCAGACGAAGGCATTCCCTTTAAGAGAGGTCTTGCAGGCAAGACAAATGAATAGATTTCCAGAAAATGAAAGACTCAAGAGGTCAGTTCGTTTACAAAGAATACTTCCTACAGTCTGCTTCTTGATGGAACCAGTAACTGTCTACTGCTAACAGTGATTCTTCTTTGTCTTAAAATAATGAAACTCTGGTCTTGGCCGATCGTCTCAGTTACCAATTTTGGTAGGAATTCGAGTTTTCTAATCTTAGCAAATGGATATATATATATAATATTGTTTTTGTAAGAGGTTGAGCTTTCACTTGAAAAACAAATATGCTTTCAATGTTAAAATGTCACAGTGAACTTAAACAATTCTTTAGTTGACAGTTATAAAAGACCTTTTGCAGCCGTATGCGCAGTGAATTTAAATCTTATAATTTTCATTTTCTATCACGTGTGTGAGCGTGCGCGGACATAAAATAGTTAAAGATCAATCGTTATTCCTGCTTTAAATACACTTTTAAGGCGTTTTAACCGGCGTAACGAAAGAACTCGAAAAGGTCCTTGATTTTTCTTAGATACGGCTCGCTGTTTCGTTGCTGAGGACCCACCATCACTGAATGATGAGCTAAAAGGATGTCATGATGTGGCGACATTTAGACCCCTTTTAGTTCAAATTTTCTCCAAGCTTTGAAGTACAGAGAACCAAAGTGGAATAAAAGAGAAATCTGAGTTATGATTACCTATTTGAAATACATTACGATGCAAAATTGCTTTTAAACGTGAGCCATTAAGAGTTTTTAGTCACGACCAGAGCACATAAATCCCAAATCGTAACAATTAAACAAAATTGTGCAGAATCCAATTGCTGTAGTTGTTCATCGCTTTACATTCTCCATAAAAAGAAAATTCTTCCTTTCAATATTTTTCTGCCTCTTCGTGTTAACGTTTTGAAACTCAAGAAGGTCAAGCGAACACATAACACATAATGTAAAATAGTCGGAGAACACCATTTATCCACTTCTACATTTTATTGTACCTTAACAATGTAGCTACAACTTTGTTTTCGAATGATTTCTGGCGTCGGAACTTCCATTGATTTGTGTTTTAGCTGTAGTCATTTTCAAACTCTCAGCTGGAATTTTAAACAAGGATTTGTTATCCCTTCAGCCTCTATCGCCAGTCTATAAGTAAGAAAAAATGTTGGACAGTGGTATTGAGCCCCCGAAACGCGCTTTCCTCAGCTTTTCAATGGAACAAACCAGAAAAACGACTTGATTGGACTTCAAGGGGAAGGAAATAGTAAAAATAGACTAAAAGCGGATTTAGAGAGCTTATTTTCCCACTAGACTTCTCTGTGACCCAAGGATCGGTACGCAGCAGGAAGCGACTCGCAAGAAATTGAGGAAATGAAACTTATAAGCTACCCCCAGAGATCAAGATTAACCCCAGGAGTACGGCTTTTCTCAAACAAAAATTGCGCCGGTCTTAGATTAGTGTTAGAGTCTATACAGTAAACAGCAAAATGAATATGAAATTGGTTCTAGTGACTGTGTACCTGTCTGCATTAGGGTGACGCGTACCTGCGTGCGTGCGTGCGTGCGTGCGTGCGTGCGTGCGTGCGTGCGTGCGTGTGTGTGTGTGTGTGTGTGTGTGTCATCAGAAAACGAGTCTGTTGCTATTTTTTCCTCTCTTCTCATCGTACTGGACGACTCCGTACAGCTAAGCACATAATTACCGTAGAAAAAGACATCATTTTCTCCTGAAACCTCGGAGCTTAACAATCTCCTCGGTCCTCATGTTCACCTTCATCCGGGGTCTTTCTCACTCGCCAGTCTTTATGTGGCTATCTCCGGATCATTGTTCCCGTCTGATTTGCAAAACCCAGTGTTGAACACCACTGGTTCACCAGAATAGTGCAAAAAGGGCTACAACTCCCTACAGGCAATGAGAATACTACACTGACGTCAGCAAACAAGTGATTTTAACGAAGTGGAAACCATCGGTTTTTCTTCCATCTCTTCTTGTATTTAATCATTTTTATTTATTTCTAATTTTTATTTTTTTTTGTTTCTCCGTCTTTTTGCCACCTATTTATTTGATTTATCTGTCAAAAAAAAGACTGTGTATCAGTGTGTACATGTATGTCTATAGGTAGACATTTTCCCATCCAATGTCACGGGAAACATGTGAGAATTCAAGAAGGTTTATGCAAAGAAAATTTGGAATTTTTAGAATCTGTTTAGTACGTCAATTCAAGCGAAGACTAATAAAAATCTATACTTGTCGACCTTTCTCTCAGTCATTCTTTCTTTCCTTCCGCGCACACTCTGATTCAATAAACAGGTTGAGAAATACCCAGGAGAAATACCCGACAGAACAGAATGTCCTGCGATAAGAAAATAATAATTCAAAAAGAAGAAAAATAATCCCTCAGTGCCAGCTAACAGCGTAAAAGTCTTCGTACTGTTTTGTCAAAAGAAGAGACAAAAGAAGAAAAAAAATCCGATACGCTGGTAGGAGTTGCATGAAGGATAGAACTAGTGGCAGGATACTACAAGAGCGGCAGGATACTACAAGAGCGGCTGGTAGAAGACACTCGGCTGTCAAGTCTGATAGTTCTCAATACGAGGCGCCACCAGATACTGGCGCCCGCTTTCCATGTCCCTGCTGCGCTGTGGACAGCGCAAATTATCCTTCGTTGACGTTTGGAGTGCTTTCCCTTGGCTCAGAGGCTGCTCTCACAGCGAGGCTGAGAGCATCTCCGCGGGCTGATCAATCGTCTGCCATCTCCGTCCTCAAGACATCACAGCGCAGAGAAGCTGCTTCAGCCACCGCGCGTGCGCTCACAGACCTTCTCCGTACTTGTCATGTCACGTGACACAGGCGAACTTCCGGTTCCACTCTGAGAGTAATATCATGCTGTTAAAATCTCAATGTCACTGGTCTGTTCGTCTATCTTTCGCGTGCGGTCTCACTGTCTCACTGTCTCACTGCCTTACTCTCACTGTTTATTACAAAATCTACTTTTCTTTCGTTTTATTCTATTTCCAATGTGCAAAGTCATGAGAAATTACACTCTTGACTCATGCCACTTGTTTCAAATCAGTCAAATTTGTATCCCTTCTCTTTCCTCCTCGGCAATAATAATAATTGCATAATTCTCATTTGAAGACATGTAATGACCTAAAGGTCATCTAAGAAGTTGTTAAATTAACTATTCAAATAACCCTGTAATTCAGAAATTCAAAGTATTCCATTTCAAATGCAAATTCATTTCAATGTGATATGAGGTTGCCTTGCAAGCAGAAGAAAAGTTTGGTGACTTATGTAAAGGGGTTGACGGGCTGTCCACTGGGGGACCTTCACTCAAGGGGGCATCACTCGCTGGCTAAGCTCACCCACCCTGCGTCCCGTTGTGTCTCCTTTGCCCCTCGTACTTCCGGTACCAATTAGGGGACGAAAAGAATAAGAAAAAGAAAAAAGAATAACAAAAATAGCTAACAATAACAACAAGAACAATTAAAAACAAAAAGAACAAGAACTAAAACAAGACAAACAATCAGAACAACAAAAACTATAAGAACAAGACAAAAATAAGAAGAGGGAAAAAATAAGAACAAGAATAAGGCGAAGAAGAAGTTGCCTTTACAAACAGACAGACCAAAACATTGGCAGCGGACAACGCATATACAGTGTATCCCAGCAGAAGTAATTTTACACAGACTCGAGAAGAATGTCGACGACACGTGAACATTTTTATTGAAGTTTTGATGCACAGCGAACAGAACTCATTCAGCCAAATGTGAAGCCAAGACATAAACACGATGAAAAGAAATCTGCCAACAAAATGTTCCTGCAAGTTAACGAGCAACCTAAGATGCTCAACATAAATGCTGCTTTGTTGATTTTCTGCTTTTTTTTCCTAAATGCCAAGGGTCCTCGTGTTTTTTTTATTTTGTTTTGTTTTTTGACCGCAACAGCGCACAAGAAATAAAATCAAGAGATTTAACTCATGATTCTGTTAGAGAGCTCAGCAGAGAGGAAGAAAGGAGAAGGTATTGAAAGGCACAGTGTACTCTATTGGAAGATGAGAGTGGTAGAGACCTAAAGGTCGATCATAGTTTGACCCCAAATGTCGCACACAATCTATATCACAAAGGTCACATCGGTAAGACTGGTGGTTGACAGGCCACCAACAGCAAGGATGCACAGTGTGGATGAACTTTGCTCTGTAACTTGCTTACCCACGCAGCGAAAGTAGAAGAAAGCAACAAATCTTCAGTTAATGACTTCATAAACCATCGACCTGCTGTTCCTTTGTCTGGTGGAGCCTCGTAGACTGAGATCACAACCTCGTCATATACAGTACAACAAGTGTCCTTCTGTCTTCTTTCTTCTCGGATGTAGTAACGGTCAAATATTTGGAAAATAAAGGGGTCAGTGCTCGTTGTTCGCTGGAGACTTTGAAAGTCAAATATTTGCTCGTCATTTAAAGTCATTTAATTTACTTTAGTAGAGAAAATGTGGAAAGATTTTTTAAACATTTGTCATTTAATTCTTGTTGTTGTGTTGCCAAACGCCTCGATCCACCTTACAATTAGTTTTTTCTAAACACTTTTTTCCTCTTCTCATATATATATATATCCATCATTTAATTACAACCTGTCATGCACCCTGTAATTGTCATAAACACACATCATTGTCAAATCACATCTCCTTACGTTGACGAATGAATTATTTTCTTCTTCTGACATTTGTGTGGTCGTTGACATGGGCGTGTACCTGTACCTGCGTACCTGTGTACCAGTGTACCTGTACCTGCGTACCTGTGTACCTGTGTACCTGTACCTGTGTACCAGTGTACCTGTACCTGTACCTGTGTACCTGTACCTGTGTACCAGTGGCTAAAGACCTGTCTATTCAAATCTGCTACTAGACGCAGAAAAGTTCATTCGGTTTTGGGCATTGTTCAGCTCCATAAATTATTCATGGAGGATCAGTCTGTATGTTTGCGTGTCTTATGTTCGAGTGCAGGACGAAAGATATTTAGGGAGACGACCTAACATCTGTACCTACGACATTTGTCACGTGATAACAGGGTGGAGTACTTGGCAGCTCGTGTTCAATGATTAGCAACGGGCTTATCAGCATCCAGTCTTTACTCCATTTCTTCATCAGTCAGACCTGAGGTTTTTTTAAATCAGCAAAGATCATGACAACCTCCATCTGAAAGAGTCTTGAATGTGTTGTAACAGAAACTGCTCAAAAATAGGAAGAAAATATATTATCAAATACTGTTGTCAAATAGGTGACGATCTGTCATATTTGACTATATTATTATATAATACAGACCTTAAGAGACAGCAGCTCCAATATACAATATTAAATACACACTGCAGCCATTCGTTATGGCAAGGAAATAAAATTAAAGCAGTAGAATAAAAAAAAACCCGGGTATTATCAAACCCACTACAGTTTACAAAGCTTAAACTGGAAAAGAAATGAGTCTCTTATATTACTTAAGCGAAGACTCTATTGGCTCTTGACCAGCGGCTACTGGAGCTGTTATCCTCATAGATGTAAGTCAAAGGTGTCGGAAATGTGTTCAGCGTGCCCAATGAACCCCTTCCCAATCCACTTAGCTTTCTTCTACACTACCGCCAGTAATAAAAATGGACTCAACGGTGAAGCAATTGTTGGTTAATTAATTCTATTTGCACTTACAGTCGGCAAGCTTTATTCATTTAATAAGTGTCTTGCTTCGAAAAATACTTCTTAGAGCTGATCGCAAACCGCTGGCGATGAAGACGAAAAGGCTGATACCAAGAATTATAAAAAGGATGATGAAGGTATTAATATTTTCTCGTGGTCGCTGATTTATTTATTTATTTATTCTTTCATTCATTAAAAAAAAAAACTGTCTGTGACTTCTTATCGTCTATGCATCGACTTAGGAAAAGATAACTCTAAAGCAACATTTTTGACAAATTGTGTCCCTTACCGTCGAATGCAAACCAAGCAGATGGCGCAAGGCGAATGTTCTCGATATCATTTGTATTAAATTTGCTCCCATTTCTTGTTAAACTCAGGCAGTAGCATTAGCAGTATAGCGGACTCAAGAGGGTGTCTTCTGAATTGAACTTCCTGAACTCTCTCCTTCTCTCTCTTTCTTCGGTCTTCTTTCGCTCGATATAGCGATTCTTCAACATTAAAGATTCAATGGCTCAAAGTGTCTTACAAACAGAAGGGGGAAAAGTGTAATCCTTGGAGAATTCCCTGCGGTGTTCGACAAGCTCCTTGAGAGAGCGTAAGTACTTGATGCAGCTAATGCATCCTTACCCTCACCTCCCAAGCCTGTCTCCTTTTTCAAAAGTATTCAGTTGAGAAAAGGAAGTGCTAAGCTTAAGCTGGAATAGGCTTGGGAGCGGTGGGATGCTTGTGAGAATTCTCATAGCACAGCAGACACTGCTTCTCTTTCTCCTTCTCTCTTCCTTTCACTCCCTCTCTTTCCGCCGCTTCTTGCTTTCATTTTTTTTCTTTCTCTAAAGGATCTTCGATAATGTTGAAAGAACTGCTCGACCATCCATGAACAATTCTGTGTTCTTTTTCTTCTGATTCAATTCTTCAATCCCTCCAAAACAAAAATAATTATTTTTTGGAAATAAAAATCGTGGTTTTTTGCGCCTGCGCGGACACCCCAGACGATTGGAATCTCCCTCAATGGCGAATAAAAAGGTCCTCACTCCAAAACCCATATTCCTTTAAAGGATCTCATGCTGTCAGTCAAACCATCGATTACTTGGTCCTCTTCACAAGGTTTTTCCTGCCTGTGGCCAGTTGGTGTCCGCAAAGTGACATGTACAGTATATATAGGTGCAGGACTGTTGAGAACTCGTTTGAAGTGATGGATATCTGCTCAAGCTAAAGGCTGCCCGCTATATTACACAGCATGAACATCATCTATTCTGATGACCCTTTGCGTCTGAGTTTGTTTTTCTAATACTATTTCACGTCCTCTATTGTTTTTGCTGGTCGGGATGCTAAGATTTAAAACAATTACAGCTTTGTATTTACCTACTCCTAATCCTGACTGGCGGCAAAGGCTGAAGAAAGCTGCTTCTCACCACAGAGGTTTCTTGGCCCTTTGCCTCCAATGAAGCCACAGAAAGATTCCATTTTGTGATTATCGTACATTTGATTTTTTTGTCTTGCAGACACATCATTTCTTGCCGTGTGAACTTTCCCACAGACTAGACACCACTCTTCTTGGCCTTTTTTCTGTTTCTAGTTTTTTTGGGGGGTTTTCCTCTCTTTTTTAATTTTGGAACATAATTTTACTAAGGTTTTGGGGAAGCTTGAAGACAAATGTCGGGAAAAGTAATAAAAGAGTGAATGTACGTGTGGTACAGCTATAAACTGTGTGATATATTTTGGGGGACGGTAGTCTACATTTAATAATAGATGTCTCAACAAAATATACAGAAAATATGTTTTTGGTGTCTGCACAAAATTTAACATTTTTTCCGACATTAGCTCAAACCTTAGGGGACACTGGGATCTTTTAGAATGACACTTTGTTGTAAGTAAAAAAAAACCCTCCCATGTTCATTTGTGACCTTGAAATAAACACTGATGTGATAAAGTAGCATCTCTCTCTCCCTCTCTCTCTCTCTCTCTTATATTCCTCCTCAAATGTCCTAGTTTGCCCTCCTAACCCTTGGCAGGGCTCGTAGAGAATATCCAGTCAGGCTTTCCCCTGCAATTTTCTCCTGGTAGTCGTTTCTCATCAAAATGCTGGTATCTCTGGCTGGCGGCGGTGTCTGATGTCTTGGAAAGAGAGACTGAAAGCAAAAGTCAGACGCAAACGAAAGAGATGAAGGAAGGGGAAGAGGAAGATAAAGGCAAGAAGAAAGTCGTCAGCTGTTAACTTCCTCACACTTTACCCATCTTTAGCAAAGAAACCTTTGACGAAGTGCGAACTAAGGCTGAGCAAAGTGGTTAAAAGAGACAGGTAACCCCTCCCACTTCTCCCACGGCCCCTTAAAAATTAAAAATAAAACAAGAGAATATGTACTTGAAAAGTTTTTACGCAGGTCACTAAGTGCAGTAAAACTGTAAAAAAAATAAAATAAAAGAAGGAAGGAAAAGTAGTAGAAGTAAAAAAACAAACAAACATGTTATTAAATCTCTGCAGTCAGGAAGAATTTAATTTTGCACGACTGACAAAATATCTGAGCAAGAAGTCTTCCACCTTAATTAAAACAGTTTATACGGTTTCCAGGCTTGAATTGAGAACAGTTCATTCTTACAGCCCTTTATTACACTCTATAATATGTCAGTTCTCCAGTGTTACAATGAACCTGAGTGCGGACAGGTTTGCATTTCAGACGTGCATAACCTTTTGACCCTGCCTGTGGTAGCACGAGCAGTCGACTCTTCTCACAGTGAGACTCAAATCGTCGGAAAGTCTAAAACAGAATCAGTCTAACAGGGTTTGCACCAGCCTGCACTCTACAACAGCCTTTAGAAGCTGAAATGAAACAATTGAATTTACGTCTTTTTTTCTCTTTTATCTTTTGGGGTGTGCCGCTTCAAAAATTCATTCCCGTCTGGCACTGACACGAGCAGGTGGGTAAGGAGGGGGGGGGTGCTTTCTCGGAACTCACTTGAAGCGATCTGGACTGGCGGAGGTGGAGAAAGGAGAGCTGGTGCCAAAGGGTGTGGACGGAGATTCCCAGTAGAGAGAGAGAGGACTAATGTCCCCCAAGAAAGTGCTTTGACCACAAAATGTAAGTGTGACTAGAGTCCACGAAGAATTATTTTTGAAACAATTTTTCATTTCCATTATTCATCTGGGACTAATTGCTTTCGCTTCCTTCACCGGGGACCCTAAGCCATTTTCTACAGAAAATCTTTCAATATTTTTCATTTGAGACTTTTTATAGTTTTTTAAAAAAAAATACCTTATTACTGTAATTTAAAGGATTTATTTTTTCATCTCAGCATACTTGTCTGCACTATTGACAGTACCACCTGACTTGGTCTCGTGGGTCTGCTTTTGTTGCCCTCGTCCCTATGCCACGCATTACACGTGAGAAATTTGACAGCAGCTTCTTCTCCTTCTCTGGTCTCACCAATTGGACTTGTCTGCCACTTACTGCTCCAACCTCGTCTACGCTCGAAGCTTTTAAGTCCTGCATCAGAACTCGCCTCTTATTTTAAAATCCATCGAACTCTTCTGCTCACTTCTTGCTTCCTTCTTCCTCTTCCTCTCTTGTGGTTCATGTTTTTCCCAGTGAGGTCTGAGTGCTGATCTTTGTATTTATTTGCTGTTTGGTAAAAAGTTGGTTAGTTTTTAGCTCACCTTGACACCATACATGTATTGTCAAATTTAAATCAACCGGGTATTCAATTACTCCAGTACCTTTTTAAATATATGTGAATAAAAAATCTCGATAAAGTTCTTTACAGCTTGAATCTACAATTTAACTCATTTACTGGGACCTGTCACATACATCGAGAATATGTTTAATGATGTAATGGGAGTTTATGGTGGTACACTTGATTCTGCTACTTATTGTCACCCTTTCTCTCTGAACCAATGGGCTGGTTGTATTCCAGTCTTTTGAATGAGTTTTTGCTACTTTTAACAATTATATCAATTTACCTGCGAAATTTAACTAAATATAATCGTCATTCGGAGATACGTTTGATAAAGTTAGAATCCTCTATGAAACTTGGACAGAATTCCATTTGTTTTAAGCACAACCTCAGGAGAGAACCGTACCGAAGTCGATGACATTCTTTCATACCAAAACAAAGCTTAAAAGGAATGGGAGTGACCTGTCCAGATGGAATTAAATGATAGATACTGATTTTGAGAAAATATGTCTGCTTACAATGCTAGGTTGCAAAAAAACTGTTTGTTTACAATGATCTATAAACATAGCTCCTGGATGGTTCACGATGTAGCCAATCGTGCAATTCTTTCCCAAGTTCAAGACAACTGATCCTAGTTTGTGGTGTGGCTGAACTCATTTGACAAGAAAAGTGTCGAGCGATGCCGGACGACTGTTAACAGTTTTGCTGACTGACCAACAAGATTCTGATTCTTAGCTGGTAACCTGCGGGGGGGGAGGAAGAAGGTAGTTTACAGGATTGATGTAAACAGACTTGTTTTGTTTGCAGCCTACCTTCAAGATAAATGCTGGGGGTTGTGGGGACATTGACTTTGTTCTTGTGTGAGAATCTGTACAATTTTAACTTCCAGTACAACCAGATCCAGCATGGTCACCCATGTGAATTTTCATTCATTTTCTAAATGACTTTGTATTTTCACACCGACCTTCTGGTCTTTGAATCTGTTGTCAGACCAAAATCACTAATCATTTCTTTAAATCTCTGTGATTATTATTAAGATTCTACAAATGAATCCGTAAGATTAATTTTAAGTTAGTTATTACATATGCTGAAGGTGATATAGTATTACTTTAAAAAGGAAACTAAATTTTCCAAACCAATTTATCTTGGATAGTTCACAATGAATGGTTCCTTGAACTCACAGACGTTAACAGAGTATACTCATGTTAGGACAGTAATATAATCAAGAAATATTTTACTCAACAATATCGAGCCATTCATGAAAGCACACATTAGAAAGTGTACACAGAATAGTCCAACGGACAAGTGTTGGACTACTCTATGTTGGACTAACCAAAATAAGAAAAACTCAAATGCAGTTCTGTTCTCAACTCTATCTAAAATGTTCTTCACGACTCAAATGTCCAAACAGAAAATCTATCTAAAACAATAACAGTTGCTCCAAAATTATGAAAGTTTTTATCTAAGTTTGAGGATGTAGTTAGGGTGATGGCCGAGGCTCTTTCTTGTCACGATAAGAAATGATTTTTGAAGGAGGAAGTTATGAGGGCAAGGAGCGGACGAGAGAAATCTTGTAATAAGTGTAGCAGCCGTTTTCCCAAGAGAAAGATGCTGGTTTTGGAGCAATCCTGCCAAGATCAAGCGAATGTCTGGGGACCGCACACCGATGTTCATTGATTGCGCAAATGAAGAAATCGTTTTGGGCCAAGAGGCGGGTACGTAAAACGAAGGACCGGCTCTTTTGTGGAGGGAATTTCTTGCCCCATTAACTGCAGCGAATTGAAGCAATTTGGGAACCGTAAGATCGAGTCAAGATTAAGGCAAAATCGAGACAGTGGGGCATAACTCTGTTTACCGAAGTTTACGATTGTTCACATCTCAATTGTTCATCGATTCAGTTAATCCATTATTCCGACCATGTTTTGATGTTTTATTATGCAAGGGATCGACTCGAAGAAAAACTCAACTTGTAGCTTGGTAAAACTCAGGAGCAACTTGCATAACGTGCTTCTAAAACTTAAAACGGTTCTAAAAAAATAGTAGTAGAAAAGCGTTTTTTTCAAACATCGACCATATGCCATTTTGATGTGTTGCACACGCGCATGCGCAGAGTTCTGCTGACAGGAACGAGAGTCTGGCTTAAACAGTTTTATGTTATTTGAGACAATTTATAAACAAGTTTTAAGCTTCTGTTCTACATCGTATCTCTACAAAGCTGATTTTCTAAAGAGATTTAAAACCTAAAAGTGTTTAATTTTAAATTAGAAATGTGTTAAGCACAACACGTTTCTAAACCTTAAAACTGTTCTAAAGAAGCAAAATCTCTTCTTAGCCATTTTGATGCATTGGACAAGAACATACAAAATATTGTACTGACAGGACGGAAAGGCAGACTTCAACAACTTTATCTTACTTAAAGCAGTTTTAGTTTTGAAAATTGTAAAATTGTGGTGTGCACTTTAAACTATTTAGCTAAATAGAGTTAAGGCCTAAAAGTGTTTAAAATTAGAAATGTGTTGTGCAACTGGCCCCAGAGCTCTAATTAATCAGTGTATAAGACCAACAGAAGCAGAAATTAGGCAAATACAATGATTTCAGTTCTGGATTATTTTCTTAATGTTTCAAACCGTAACAACAGAAAAGTTAAAGAGCAACTAGTCATGGATTTAGTCAGCAGTGCGATAGTCAGGAAAAATAAATCAACTTCACAGTACAATAGTGTAGATTTGCAGTTATTTATAGATAAGTCCCATGGAAACTTGACCGAAATTTTGTTGTAGACAGACACACAGACAGACAGACAGACAGACATATTATAATTGCTTATTATGATACAGAAACGTCTGAATTTCTAATGTATATCAACAAACATGGACGTATTCCAATATCCTCGATTGTTTGATTGAACCAAAGAAACTATTTTCTTTCTCTTTTCATTTCTTAGCTTAAGTGATGGCTGTTCTTCAGCTTGCACAGGCTCCTGACAATGAATATCTAGGAAATGTTTGCTCTAGGCTCCCACATGCTCATGTACCCATCGGAATGCTAACTTTTAGCCTCCACAAATCGTGGAGCAGACCGCAAGGCAATTAGCAATCAGGAAATCACGTGACAAACTTCTTGGAATGCCGATCCCGTCGATCTCGGAGGACTTAAGATGCGATTCCTGAGTCACGTGAGTGTTTTGCATTAAGTGCTTGCGCGTGTCAAGTGTCCACGAGATTCCCGCCGACTGTGTCGCTCTGCCAAATTATTTTTTCTGTCTTGGCGCTGATTCATCCACAACTGTCTGAGTCAATGAGACTGAATCATACAGTGCTTGTTGTGGTCCCTAGTCATCTAACCTGTTAGTGTCTGTTGATATTTCCAAAGCCTTCTGTCTTTATGGAGTTAAGCTTTTGTCTGAATAGTTGTGTTTTAGATCTATGTTACTCCGAATTTCTGTCTGTATTGATTTTCTCCTAATTCCATTTCTTTCTGTTTAATAACTTTATTCGTTGTCTTATATCCATCTTTGTTGTTATCTTTTGTCATTAATCTTTTTTTCTAGTTCTTTTTTGTTTTTGTTTCATTCCCTTAAAACTTATGTGGCTTAGTGCAAAGTGTGTGTGTGTGTGTGTGTGAGAGAGAGAGAATAAATTCTTATCTATATTTTTCCATTACACACTAAAGCCACGAGTCTTCCCCTACGCGCTCCCTTGTGGCTGACCTCACACTCACTCAACTTCTTTATTTTATCGGCTCCTCCATTCAGCATCTGTATGTTTCATTCGCTACCTGTTCTCGCCGTTTATCTTTGGGGGAGCAGCTCGCGATGTATTCACTCCCGAGTAACAAACAGCCCCCAGCTCACCTCCTATAGAAAATAAATTCTTTGATAATTTATCACACTAGGGGAGAGTGTGTCAGTGCCGTGTATCAGTTACTTTCACTTGCCATGAGATCGACAGCCTCTCTGTGTGGTGGACAAGTTGTGTGGACGGGGAATTTTGTCAAACCTTTGCGTACGTCCATTTTTTTTTCGTGGAAAACTGGGTGACAAAGGGACTCAACCAGTGAACGAGGCGTTTTAGAGAAGAAAGAACAGGATGAAGGAAGTCGCTGCCTTTAGAACATCTGTCCAGGTTATCTCTACATGAAGGGATAAAACACCCATATTTAGTCTAACACGCATGCGATCAGTTTCAGGTGGTAAGAACACCCCGCTTCCTTTAACTACTTAACTTTTGTAAAAATTCTAAAGAGATCGGGAAAGGAAATAAAAAATAGATGCACGAGCAATAAGAAAGATGTATGATGGCCGTAAGACCAACTTTCAAATGTCAGAGTCAGAAAGTTCCGATAATGGGGGCAGATAACGAGGAAATTAGTATATTTTAGTTACCCCACCCCTCCTGGGGGTGTCCTTTTACTCGCGTGTGCATAGAAATTCCGTGCGACGCTTTGTTTGGAGAAAACCCGGATGCAGGGGCATAACTCTGAGGCTGACAGAAAGAGTAGCCGTTCGTGGCGCGGTCAAGAGGCGCCTGGCTGGTAAACAAGGTCGGCAGGAAGACAAAGTGGTGAGCGCCATACTGTCCATGCTTCAGTAATTTTGTTTTCCTTCTCGAAGATGCAGCACGCACCTGGCTGGGTGAGTCTCTCGCCATTGGAAGGACGCACAGAGAAGTGGTGTTCGATGGAGGAACAAAAGATGCTAAGTACTACATTACTATCCCTCCCTGTGGACGTCGTGATACCTCTTTGTTTCACATCGATGACAGTAGATGCGAGAATGATGGATACAACATTTTATCAACTTCTACTATCGTAAATCTCGATGTCTCTATAAAATTGTAGCCTTACCCCAAGCAGGAAAAAGACATGAAGATGCCTATGGCTTCTGTCGGTTATCGCTGGTGTGTATTGACCTAACGGAACATGACCCTAGATACACTCGGATATAAGTTATCGAACGCTAGTGGTAATATGGTAACAATGATGTGTACACCTGAACAGGTGTATGTGAGGAAAGCCAGGCAGGTAGACAGGCAGGGAAGGAGACAGAGAAAAAGATGGTTAACTGGAGGCAGACAAAGACATTGATTGACAGAGAGAGAGAGAGAAAGAGATCAAGAAAGAGAGAGATGAAAGACTGGTGGTTACAAAGAAAGAAAAAACCCACAAATAACAGGTAGATCACTTAGCTTAGGAGAGACCCGTTGAAGGAAGACAAACCTCCAAGGACGAATCGGAAGCAACAAACGCATCTCTGTGGATTATAAGACGAGATCATCAAAGGGGTTAACCTATTCTTCTGCGGACCAGCATAAACCACTCTAATGATCCCTTCGAGTAATCCACTGTGATGTAGCCTTACAACCCAAGTCCTGTAAAGCTCTTCTTTTGCGGAACAACATTCTGGGACATTAAAAGATCGATTCGTGTACTTAGAGTCCAAGGGGGTCAGTAATTCCGACAGAAACCATTTTCTCTGAGAATTCCTTCCACGGCGACAGCTTTGTGTGAAAGTAAAAGTCTGGTTGATTGTGTGGAATGTCCTAAAATGTGCAAGTTGTGGTCCTACCGTCCCTCCACCACAGGTCAGTCAGTGCATGAGAGATGGCAGAGGCTTACTATTAAATACAAATCGTTGTACCAGACATGGTTGCCATCATGTCTGCATGATGAACACTTTCACTGAGATTTTCAGCAGTTGGTCACTTTGGTCTGATTGTGTTGTCCTCCTCTCTCTGTGTCCTCCATCAGATGGGAGTAACTCGACAGACACTTCTTCTCTTGTTCCAACCCCACTGTTTGAAATTATCTGCCCCGTTCTCCACACCCTCTGTTTAAAGCAGAATCCTTTAAATCTGGCATCAAAAAGCCATCTCTTCCATAAATATCTTGAATAATCAAGCTCACTACTATACCGATTCTTCAGTTCTTTATCCTCAGTTCTTTATACTCAGTTCTTTATCTTCATCCGTGCATTTAGTTCATGTTATTCTTGGTATCATCCGAAGCTTTTTTTTCTTTGATGGTTGACTCTTGGTTCGTTCCTAGCCTTTTGTGTTTAATGCTTTGAGCTCACCTTCCCACGAAAAAATGTAATTTACAAACTCAGTTTCTGTTATTCTTGTTATTTTTATTCCGATAAAATAACTCTTATTCCTATTACCATCATCATCATCTACTATTTTTCATCAATGTGCGTGTTATCATTTGTTTCTACTCAGTGTGCTTGCGGTGAAATATGAGCTTCCCGAGCTTCTGCAGTTTACATCAAATCTCAAATGTTTGGTTTCTTACTGTGAGTGACAGTCTTACTCAGTAAATGATTTAATCCTGTGGCTGACTGATGTAATATTGTTTGTCTTTTTGTTGATGTTCTGTCTATGCCGATATCTCTCATCCTGTCGTTTTCTCTTTCCTTTCCTTCTTCCTTACTCTTTCTTCTCCTTCAGTTCTCCCTCTCTCATTTCTTATTTTTCTTCTCTTTCCTCTCTCTTTCTAGCTCTTTCTTTCTCTTTCTCTCTCTCTCAAACACACACACACACACACACCAACAAACAAACACACACACACACACACACACCTGTTCATCAGGTTACACCATTAAGCTTTCTGCTCTTTGTTTCTCCACTTAAACCTAAGAGAAAGAGTCGACGACCAAACATTACATTTTTGATGTTCAGTTTATCTCTCCCTTCTCTTTCTTTTCCACCTCAAAGCATTTTCCGCCTGTTTGCCCTTGCTTTTCCACCCTAACTGCCAATTCCTTTGACTATCGTTATAACATCCGTTTATTTTTCATTATCTCCCGAACTTCGATGCCTTAATTGTTTTCTACCCATTGGGAGCAATGAAACACAGTTGACAGAATTAGTGGGATTATGATGCCAAAGACATTCCGTACATTCATGACTTGAATACTAGAATGTCCACACAGCCATCTTAGCATCAGTCTCCTGTCTCGCGACACTGAGCCGCTCAGCTCCCAGCATTAAGTGACCCCCCCCCCACCCCACAAGCATCATCAGAGTAGAACTGTGGTCCCCAGACAAACAGCATCTGAAACAAATGGAGAGAGAAGTCATTACATGTACACAATGCAGAGCCAGGAGGCCAACAGACGATCAGGACCCACATGCACAGCAGGTCGCTACACCCAAGTAGGAAGGATAACTCTAAGTGCCATCAGCTAAACTTTCTCTATCCTATTCTCTGTTTGGCTGACTGTCACCCTTCAGACATCCTATCAGCCCATCGTGCAGCCGGCCCCAGACTGCTATTCGCTTGCTGCCAGAAGGAGAATACAATTTGGGGAAAAGTCCTGTAAGTTTATCCTCCCGCAGTAGGATCATCGGCCAAGTCAGTTCCTGGAGCCGTTAAAACACTAAAAGTACACTAAAGACCTCTAGATGAGTAAATGCCTGGAAGCATCGATTAAATTCCAGGCACTTAAGGTTTTTTTGTTCATTGATTTCCACAGTGATGTTCTCTAATTACCTTCCTCACCCGATAGTCTTCCACTTTATATCCTTTTTTGTGAATACCAGTTTAGGCGCATGCGCATACTTAAAGTAGGAATCATGTCCATGGATGCACTGCAATCATGAAATCCCTAATCTATGCTGATAATTCTTTGCCCTTAATTTGATGAAATACCAGCATCTTTATGTTCAAGGTGAAAACACTGATATGGAAAACAAATTATATTTTTGCTTGAGGAGCTTCGGGATGAAGAAAGTTCACGGGACATTTTGTTGGTTTCTCAACATCTACCTTTATTTGCACTATTGACATTACAGAGTTGTAGAGAAAAAAATTACAAATAGCTATGGGAAGTAAGCAGCTGTGTCTGTAGGCTCAGTATTTTGTCTTCATCTGTAAAAGGATGACGAGGAACAGTCTGGGCGGCGCACTAGGTTCCTGGTGCGAAACCTCCGAACACTGATGTTTGGGGGATCAAAGAAGACAAAATGGAAGAGACCCAACGAACTAATGAGAGAACATACGAACGAACGGACCAATGGACAGATAATCGAAAAAGTCTTAAAATGAATGAATGGACTTAAAATTGCTAGGGTTAGCATGTCTGCAAAGAAGGAGAACTCTGGGGCTTTTACTAAAGTAGATCTGAGTAAATGTTTTACTTACCTCCCTAAGTATTTCTCTTCGTCTTGAATCCTCATTTTCTCTCTTCTTTTAAGTTTTTCTTTCCTTCTCTCCTCTTTCTTAACTCTTTACCCACTACACATGATGGCCCCTTGAATTGCTGACCAAGGAAGTGTACCCCTAGTCTTTTATCTGATCAATGCGGACCTTAGCATTCAAAGAAGAATTGTTCTCCTTGCTTTCCTACCATTACCGACTACTTTGCATATCGTGACCGACCGCCTCTACCCCATCCTTCCATAGCTCCTCTTCCATAAGAATAAATTTTTCTGAAGAAAAGAAAGAAAGAAATGGTTTGGTCCCAACCACAGCCCACCCATCTCTCTTTTCTAAAACATAATGTTTTAAATTCTTTCACTCACACATGGCGTTTCCCAGAAGTTGGCACACATAACTTTTACCGGAATTTTGTCGTTCCAACATAATGGAACATGTTTGCCGTTTATAATATTAGTCTCGTCTGAGACTACCACATCCTGGTGATAGATAGATAGATAGATAGATAGATAGATAGATAGATAGATAGATAGATAGATAGATAGATAGATAGATAGCACGTCTGATCCCATGGTGCTGTCCTCTGACGTCACACTCCTCCGCCCAGCAGCCACTGCACGTTCTAACCGCTCCGTCAACTTTGACCTTTGGTAAACAGTTCACGATTCACGGGCAGCTTTGACATTTTCTCGTCGAGCAACGGCGCGCTTGCAAGAAGTTACCTGGTCTGCACGTTTTGGCAAAACAAACCCCGCTGCAGCTCATCGACATCGCCGTGACATGATTGACTACCTGCACAAGACAGTCAGGAAGCCGTGGACCTCCCAATCGGAATCGAACACCACGCCTTCTCCTTCCTTCGCATTGTTGGTCTCCATGAATGTTTTCCGGGTCTCTGGCTAATTCCCGTTAGTTTGGAAGATTTGTCAATATGCTACGCGATGATATATATCTGAGATTGAAAGGACTCCACCCGACCTTTTTTTGCTACCTGTTTCCCTCTTTTTTAATTGTTGCATTGGCTGCCTTTGAAAATGTTGGTAAGTAAAGGAATAAGAAGGATAGGGTTTCTCTGTGATTGATGTTGACAAAAATTGAAGGAGGAAACTCCAGATGAAAACAATCGAAAATAAAAACAAAAACTAACAAAAATAAATCCAGAAAAATGACAGACAATGGAGGCAACCCACCAACCAACCCTCTGATCAGGCAACGCATGCAGTTACAGATTTTTTCTCGCATGTCTTTTTTCAAATGATTATAACACATATCTTTTTCCTGTGCAAATCAGATCATTAACATCGGTGCAGGTCAGTTTGGTTCATGAATACAAGTAGCCTTATAAACCTTGCTGTTAATTTTGCTGCTCACGAAGGTAATGATCAATATTTTCTTCATGTAAGGAGCACCAAAGACCGTATTTAATATGATGGTGGGTAGATTGGTCAATTCCCTGAACTTTAGGGTGAGGTGAATCTCAGTCACTTTTGTCAGCCATGTGTATTATTTACAAGCTGTTGACCATTGCTTCCTCTTAAGCCCGTTTTTTTTTCAAAGACTTGGTCATGGCTCATATCAGAAGTCACTTATCAGCAGCTTTGTTTCCTCATAATTCCTTCACGCCTGCTGCTTTATGGATACTTAATTTGTCTAGTGTGGGACTTCCATTCCGAATTTGCATTCTAATTCTGTTTGTACTTTTTATGATTTTTATATGGCTTTAGTAAATAAAAAAGAGATTGTTTAGTTGACCAACAATTTCATCTATCGTCTTGGAAATCCTCTTAAAGTTGTTTCGGCTCATGTCGATCCTTTCAAGATTTGAAGCTGTGCAGTAGAAATAAATGTAGGAAAAATGAGATCGAGATTCCGTGTGGACGAAGACAAAAGTGAAACAGAGTTAGCTGGTAGTCAGTACTACTTTATCTCTTGATCGTCTTTTTCCTATCAGTACTGGAAGCAGTCAAGAATGGAAAGCGGTCTGTCCCTGCCTGGTGCGGGCAACAGAGCTAAATCCAACGAAGCAGAAGAATCAAAAGATTGGGTGATTTGTTTCGTTCATCGTCAGTCTCGTGAGTCTCGGTTCAGCCCTAAGATTGAAGGACGGTCCTTCGAAGACATGTCAGCAGCCGAACCGCAAGGGCGGCTACTCAAACCGGAAGAGCTCCCCCCGACGAGTGGTGGCGCCTGCGTCCTGGCGTCACTGACAGAGAGCGGAATTAGAAAGGTGGCGCCACTTGAGTTGTCCCTCTTCTCCACGCTTCTCGTCCGAGACTCCATCTTGATATCTAAAATGTCTTCATCGTCGCCCTGCTAGACAGCGGCTGTGTTGATGTGGTTGAGCGACTGGGAGGATAGGACTCGTGACACTGACACATGAACTCGGCGAGGGGTCAGGGAGGCTGTAAAGGACTCAGCCAACAGAAGGATAACAGAAAATCTCCTTACGATGGTCATCAGAGACGGGAAACGAACTGGCGCCGACTGCGGAGCCATGAATGAGTTTGACAAACTTCTGATGAGACAGATGTTGTAGTCTGGAGATTAGTTCGATGAGGAAGAAGCAGCCATAGAAACACCTCTAGGATAATGACCGTCTTAGCTCTTTCTTGAAAATCTGCCGGAACCCCGTAGTCTACAAAGTAAACTTTTCTTTCTTGTAAAAGCTGGAATAAAAGTTATATCTTTGAGTTGTCCAGCAGAGTCAAGAGAAAGTAGAAGACTTGGTCTCTGTCTTCATTTTCTTTTACAATATCTCGTTTTTTCTCTTATTCTCTTTCTTACTCCTTTTATCTGTTTGTCCATCTTTTTTAGTGTGTTTTGTTTGTGCACATATGTATATCTAGATGTTTGTATACAGGTGCTGCTCATTGAAGAGTGAGCTTTTGCAAACACTTCATTGACTGCTTGTTAAGAGACAACTTGTGGCTGTGGATTCTTTACTCGCTCCTCCTCGATTTTTCTGCTTTCTTATCTGCCCACACTCCTGCCCAAAACCTCCACTTCTCATTTGCATTGTATCCATTCCTTCCACAAAGTCAGTCA
Organism: Marisa cornuarietis; assembly: GCA_004794655.1. Taxonomy (NCBI): domain Eukaryota; kingdom Metazoa; phylum Mollusca; class Gastropoda; order Architaenioglossa; family Ampullariidae; genus Marisa; species Marisa cornuarietis. Next base: position 294,566 of record SMMW01000053.1, read on the forward strand.
CAAATGAACAAAGTATTTTCTTCTGTGCTTTAGGCAGTGCAACTATTTTCCATATCACATTGGCTATTGTGATTCAAAGGCAGTATTTAAAATGTTCACTGAAAACATATTTGTTTAAAAATTGTTAAACTGCTCGATATATGCCCTGTCATTTAAAAAAAAAATATCATTGACTATTTTTCCTGTACTCATTCACAAGATTTAATTATTTCGCTTTCGCCACAAAATCGCTGCGTCGCCAAGTGAGGTTTGAACTAAAAAGTTCCATTTTGTACTTATTAACCAGTGCATTCTCCATGAACTCCAGCTTTAACCGACTTTCTGCCCCCCACTTCCCCCCCCCCCATACACAGCCTCTTCCCGTGGGCCTGCCTGTGCAGCCGCCACCCAGGCTATTTCAAACTCCTGGGCTAAAGTTTATCTGAAAGCTCACTGGACAGGTTAATTGAAATCTAGTCCAGTCTTGTCCTGAAGGGATTCCATTATTGTTACCGCTCCATGACCTATGCACAGCCATGGTGTGGTGGTCGCCCCTCACCACGTATGGAGGTTGGAGCGGGTTTGATAGGTGTTAATAGTTTCCTCGCCCAGGCGGCGCTGCGTGTCGCTGAATCCAATTAGAGTGCAGCCGGCGAGAAATTCCCTATCCCACACTGGTCAGCATCATGGTCTCAAGTGCGCATACATCGAGACAACAATTCTGGCAGAAAGACAAGTTTAACCACAAGTGAAAAAGAAGAGAGAGAGATGCAGACGGAGGAAGGACAAGAGGAACAGAATAGGAAAGGGACAAAGATGAAAACACAAGAACATTCAAAACTCCTTCCTTCTTACAAAGGGATCATTATCATCATCATCATCATCATCATCATCATCATTAGTTATACTTTCTCACTTTCTCTTTCTCTCTGTTTCTTTCCCGACTCAGTTTTCCTTCTCTTTCGTCTTCCAGCTTTTCACAATATCACATGATGTTGAAGTGAAAGAAATGACTTAAGATAAACATTATAAATAGTTTTTTTAATGTATTACATTCCCACCTTGATTAAAACTTTATTTGTGTATTGTCTGCGTGCTGGCATTGTGTAACTCATGTCCAGAAAACGAAACAGTTCTTTGATTTGTCTGGGAGTCCAACAAGTATGACTAAGTCCCTCACTTTCATTTGAGGCTATGGCTAGGCTAGCGACAGAGGAAAGTCTTATCAAGAAAATCTTTTCATGGCTCACCTCAGGATGTTTCGTGGTGTGAAAAGGTCTGTTGAGCCCCTTTGTTGAGCTTCTTGACTTAGGAGACCTTAAAGGTTGAAGGGAAGGTGAGCTGATTCAAACACGAAGAAAGTTGTTTTGCAAGAGTAAAAGAGAATGTGACTCCTATCCACGCGGTCTAAAGGATCATCATCATCATCATCATCATCATCATCATCATCATCATCATCATCATCATCATCATCTAACTTCCGGACTGAAATGAGTAAGGATGTGCCTTTTTTCTCCTTTCTCCACTGTGTGTGTATTTGTGCGTGTGCCTACGTGCCTGTTTGTGTGTGTGTGTGTGTGTGTGTGTGTGTGTGTGTATTTGTGCGTGTGCCTACGTGCCTACTTGTGTGTGTGTGTGTGTGTGTGTGTGTGTGTGTGTGCGTGTGCGCGCTTACGTACGTGTATGAGCATGACCGAGTTATGGTCGAGGCCGGTGAACAATTGCCCTAAGGACTCGACGATTATTATTTTAACCTATGGAATAACTCTTACACAGATTGTCATTGAGCCACGTGCCTCCATCTATTTTCTGAGCCAGCTATGGAAATAACATCTGCAGCAAGACACACCATCTAATCATAGACATCAGCTGCAGGCGCGGGACCATTTTGACGATGCTGCTAATGTGTTTGCCTGTGCGTTCGATTTCATAGGACAATCGACTACCAAAGGAAGAAACTAAAGCCTGCACTGACAACCGTAAAAAAGAGACACTTGATATTCATCCAACGCTTTCAGGTATCGGACATGAAGGTGGAGTAGACACGTACCTTGTCTCTGGGAGGTGGCGGATGGATTTGACGTACTTTCCGTTATGGATTTCCAGACGTTGGTCTTGGGGTATGCAACCAAAATAGACCTGATATCGGAGAAAAAAACAGCAGGACACGGGTATCGGCAAAGCTCTGTAGGCGTACATTTTCATCCGCCCAAAAGTCGATCGACGAAATCGTCGACAACAGTCGATGCACAGCTACCTGTTCAAGGTGAGCTCCTCGCTCGTCCTGTATCTCATGTTTGTTCTCTTCGCTAATTGTACCTGCGTGAGTAGTGATACACATGGGAAACTCCCCTCACATCCCCTCAATAGGCTAATATCCAGGTGAATTGACAAAGGAGGGACACATTTACAGCGGCAGAGTGCGGATGCTCTGTCGTAGGAAGCTTCTAATGGTGTTGGACTGGTTCAACATCGTATTTCTTTCTTACAGTTGTGTGTCTATTAAGAACAGGCTTAGGGAAGCTAATGGCAGATTGACTACAACCCAAAGTTCCGCCATTTCGATACCCGTGATACTTCCACCTCAGTCGACCTACCCAGCTGTCGGGAATGGGTACCTGAGTCCATATACGGTAAACGAAAAGTAAATCAGCAAGGAGGAGGACACGGGTATCGACCTCACAAAAAGCTGGCCCCAGGAAGGTGTGGTGTGTAACAACCAACCCTCCACCACCCACAGTGACCCCAAGAGTTAGAGGAAGTCCTTTGCCTTTTTCCTTGACCTGAGGAAGGGACTGAAAGATAAAATTGTAGATAAAGATGTAGAGATAGGTCACTTTTAGAGAAATAGCCCAAGTAACTGTTAAAAACAAAATGAAATACACCGACAAGTCTGAAATGTGTGGTTTCTATGTCGTCTATTGGTTATTTTTCAGTTTATTAACAGAATAAGAATATGTGTGTATGATAATTTGTATGCATGATACCATTATGTATGATACCTTGAATATATGATATCTTGAATGTTGCTATGTGTATGCTCGTGATTTTTCGTCCTCTTCTGTCTTCCTTTCTTTCCTAACTTTTGTGTTTCTTTTTCTTCACCCAGCGCTGAGAAATATTCGTTCATTTCCTTTCGCAGATTATGAATTTGTGTGTGAGAGGATGAGGATGTTTGTTTGTTGTCTGTTTGTGCGTGTCTGTCTGTCTGTCTGTCTGTCTGTCTGTCTGTCTGTGTGTGAAAGTCTGTGAGTGTCTGTGTTTCTGTCTGCATGTGTCCGTGTCTTTCTGTCAGTCTTTCTGTATGTGTCTGTCTGTGTGCATGTGCCTCTCTCTATGAGTGAGCGCGAGGAAGAGATCGATTGAGAGGAATTAGGAATAAAAGCGAAGATGTGAGGGTTAATCAAGAAAAAAAAATAACCAGAGGAGAGAAATGATAAAAAAGTAAACGAATAAACTGTTTTCCTATTTACCAGGCTACAAGAATTCTTGTCACCGGATGTTAGGGGATTCGCTTTCTACCTCGGATGTTTTTCCTACTCATCAGAGCGCGTCGTCCGCCGGGCCTCTTCATCCTGTCAAGTGGACTGTTTCTGGAAACGCCTGCCATTTTAATCAAATTTGTCTGCAATGCCATTGATGTTAAGAAGTTTCGTGAGCCAAGAAAGTAATCATCAAGTCAGAGAATTGATCATCGGATCGACGACAGCAGTGAGAAAATTGCGCGGACATCGATAATGTGACGAAAAAGAACATCAAAATCACGACCACCACGTGACGGCGGAGTGATATATATATATTTTTTTTTTGACGCTCAGAAATAGTTCTTTGCAAAGTATTATCATTAGACAACTTTGCTGAATACCATTCCAGGCCAACTTTTAAGTCGGCATCAAAGCCTCTGGGTACTGGCATTCTAATTGGATAATTTTTCTTCTCTTGAGCCAATCAAAAGGAGTGTCACAAGCTGCTAAAACCGTGCGCATGCCGACAGCATTTTCATCTCTAATAATTTAATAATTTTTGCTATATACCCACTAAACAAATTAAGCTCTCTCTCTCTCATGTCTTTTTTCTCTCTTTCCTTTTGTCTTTCTTTCTTTCTTTCTATGTCTTTTGCATTGTTCTTTCTTCTTTTCTAGTTCTCTCTCTCTCTATATATATATATATATCTTTGTCAAGATCCCTGCCTGATTATCTATTTTCAGATTTTATGGTATTAATATTTTATCTGTAAGTCTTTGTTGGTGTAGCTTGTACTTGCTTGGCTGAAGATTATTATGTAATACTTTCTCGTTTTCCTTGTTAGTCTGTGACCTACTTTATGAGTAAGTGATTGACGAGTTGGTGAAATTATTGCATTGTTTCACTTTATCCATTTGAGGTCAGTAGGTCAGTAGGTCAGCAGTAGGTCCGTCCGGGCACCTGTCCACGTGTTTGTGTGTCGGCACGAGTGTCGCCTGGCCTTGACACAAGTTCTGCCTGCTGTTCATCCCATTTGCTCCCAGCATGTTATTATTATTTGTACAGCTGGTAATAGTTTTGTCAATACGAGTCAATATTTGCTTCTGCTTCCTTTTTCGCGTTGTCATCAATATTTTCGGTAGGCAGTTAATTCGATAATTCTCATTTACTGCCGCTCAGAAATCGCAGGGTTCTTGTTTATTTGCTGCTGCCAGCACATTCCGTGTATCCACCCTTCCCCACGCACCCGACGAATAGGCTGCCCACCCTGCAGGCTGAGTGATGTCACCGCTCCTGGTGTCCGGGTATTTTGACGAACGATCCGTGAGAGCGAGCGCCCGTAGATCGCTGGCAGTCTGTGCATCCGACAAACACATGTTGTTTGCAGATGCTTTTTCCTCGCAAGAATTGTCTGTTTGATTTCACATATGTGATGTTTGGTTTGTAAACTAAAGATTACAGCGGGAGGCCAATAGGAATGGCACGCCAGTGCGCAAAGATGGTCAGCTTCCAATTTTGTTTCTCCCACTGAGTTATTATGAATGTTAGGATTATATCACAGTTTTGCCAGCCAGACTGTTTCGTATGCAAACAGACAAACCAACAGACAGAGTATAAAAAAATAATAGAATACCAAGAGATAGAGACAGAGAGAATCTTCCTGTCACCTAGACAACTCAATTGTCTCGTCACTTTGATGCGAAAATAATATCCAAATAAATATCAGTGGATGATGATGATGATGATGATGATGATGATGATGATGATGATGATGATGATGATGATGATGATGATGATGATGATGATGATGATTCCCTAACCTGGAAGCGACGACTCCTGCGAAGTCAAAAAAGTGGTTTCTTTGAATCCACGTGGTTTGTCATTAATCTCCTCCCTTTGTCCTGCCGTCTTTTTCTTTCTCTTCTTCTCCCCCTACTCCTCGTCTTTCTTTTCTGTGCCTCTCATTATTTATTTATTATTTTCCTTCCAGTGAAGAGAGGCGAGCTGTGCGAACCTGACACGTGAGGGGGTTAAATGTTCTTTTACATTATGGACCTTTAACACCAAACTTAAATTTCATGCGTAAAAAAATTTAAAGGAAAGACAGGATGAAAATTTAAAATAAATTGACATTAACCTGATTGCTGTTGACACTGTGAAGGCGGTTTGGGTTTTAAATTCAACTGTAAACTCATTTCTAGCAAGAAGGTGCCAGGTATCAAACCCTTTGCCCCTAAGTTGCCTCAAGTGCAGTTTCTTAACATCGTCGATAACGAGCTAGATATTGATAATGGCAGGTAACACTTTTTTAAACCTCATTTGAGGTTTTTTATTTTGCTATTTTGTTTATTTCTTTACACAAGTGGCTGCTGTGTGATATTATTTGTATTGTTTGTTTGCTTGATTTCCCATTTGTGTGTTTGTTTGTGATGCTCCACTCAATTTAATTCCTCAGTTGAGCTATTCATTCATGTTGGTGCTTGCAATCCCTCACCAAGTTAAATATATTGAAGGATTAGTCCACCCTGGCTGACAAATACCCGTAACTGAATAACCACAGTAATGAACAACCAACTGTTATCAAATATGTGAATATGTTTGACTAGCTTCCTACATAATTACTATGTCAAACTTTGCCTAACATCTTCACATTTCGAAAATAGTTTCAACCAACGCCCGTGCGTCGGTCAGTCAGCCCAGAAACATATAATAATAATAATAATAATAATAATAATAATAATAATAATAATAAAAGTCAGCTTGTATAGCGCCTTATATATCCTCCCTTTAGGACGAACTCAAGGCGCTTCACAAATGACAGATGGTGTGACGTGAAAATAATGTGACGTCAGAACAAAATGACAGATGGTGTGACGTGAAAATAATGTGTCGTCAGAACAAAATGACGGAGCTCCAGGTCATATGACAGCATGTACACACAGCACCAACACAGCCCGCAGGCCAACACATCATAGTAATGTCTGTTGTTATTTCTTTATTTACTCTTTTATTCTAATACGATATACACGTAATTACAGACAATCTCTTGATTGTCTTTGAAACATTTGTTCCTTCCTTTACGTTATCTTTATTTCTTTCTTTCTTTCTTTCTTTCTTTCTTTCTTTCTTTCTTTTTTTCTTTCTTTCTTTCTTTTCGCCGTTTACTTTTCATCGATTCTTCCTTTCCACACTGTGGTAGTTGTACACATTGGGTATTCGATACATCCCCCTTAGAAGCTATGGATCTCCTCTCTCTTCTTACCCTCTTTGGATTGAAGGTCGGATAACTCGCCATCTGAAAACGATTTGCGCGGTTGCCGTTCTTATTGAGGACGTGGATAAGTCATCGTGAATGATGCCCCCTGGCCATAGCTAGCGATCTTTTGCGTGCGCTTCTCGTGCCTCAGTCACGTGATCTCTCTTCACACTGGTGACACTAATGTCAAAGAAAGTCTTAACGACATCTCTTGTCTGCGTGTACGTGCAGTCGGATCCATTTTAATGGCTTTTTTCAATGTCTTAGAGAAATATTTGATGCACGTGTCCTCTTTAATTCTACAGCTTCTACTGTCACACTCTTACAGACATATTTTGATTCCATTCAGACTATTACTGTGGCTTTTTTGTCCCACTCTTACTAACATCTTTGGCGTAAATGCACCTGCAGGGTATCAGTCAAACCATCCATAATGCTCGTCCTTCTAAGGCCACAGAAAGTCTTACACAGGGAGGAACAAGAATCTTCTGTACCACAGACAGCGCAGATTTTCAAGCAATCTTTGTACCCACCGACACACCGACACACCGACAAACCGATTTTAAGAGCCCCAGAAAAATATATCTTGTGTCATGTTTAGATATTAGCCTTATAGTGACTTTCCTCACAATCCATATTTCTTTTGATTTAGCTTAGTTCCCTGTGATGTCCCAAAGATGCATGCATCCAGTCAAATCTCTTTCTCTCTCTCTTAGTTTTTCTCTCTGTCTTTTCTACCCTACCCTAGAAAACACGGAGCCTGTGAAAATGAACTTGATGCTTCTTTGAGTCCGTTAGTGTCATCGCCTGTCGTCCTGAAAGATGTAAATCAGAAGAAGGGATCAGTAGATCGTTACTTAAATCTTCTTTCGCTTCTTAGACCTTCTTCTATCAGTTTATTCGTTTCACTTCTTTAGGGGTTTTACCTTTTTTAGGTCTAATTTTCTCCCTTTAATATCCTTTTTAAAAATCTTTTCTTGGTTTTCTTATTCTCAACTTGAAATTTGTTCCTTTTCCCTCGCAATTCATCTTATTTTAAACAACCTTTTTTCCCCGTTTTAATCCCTTCGCCACTTTCTTTTCTCTTGTCTCTCACTCTTTTTCTGGCAGCGCCTTTTAGTCAATCCAAGATTAATGTATCCACCTCACCTCTTTCATTTCTGTTTCCTTGTTCCTCCACTCCGACAGTTGGTATCAGAGCTTGAGTCTTAAATTCTGGTAACTTCTTCTTCTTCTTTTCTTCTTCTTCTACGTCTTCTTTTTGACTGCGTACACCTTTTCATTTACAGCTTTTCGCGGTCTTGTCTGCATGTTTTAACTCTTCGTGTAACCAGCTTTATACTGATTGTTATTTATTCAGCGTATGCCTTACATTTTTGTTTATTCAGCTTTACATTGTCACCGTTATAAATAATAATCAGTTGGTTGGTTGGCTTGGTGGCTAGGTGGTTGTATACGCTTCTGGCTGGCCGGCTGGATGATTGTAACTATAACAATAACTACCCTCGAAACCACAGACGAGTGAGCACAGATGCACACACACGCACGCACGCACTGGTGTCTCCACACCACACACAAATATACACAGTGGCTACCTGCACTCGAATCCTTTAATCATTTATCCTCCGGTAATTCAACGGAAGGTCCCAGCTGACAAGTCTTGGAGTCAGAAGAGAATACTTTGGACAAGCTTGCTTTCTCCTCTTTCAGAAGCCATTCATAGAGGGCGGTAAAAAAAGGAAATTCTTCTAAAGCCATTTACTACGCCAGGTACGATCAGGTGCGAGAAGTTTGATCTTCCTAATGACGGTTGCCATGGCCAAACGTTAAGAACAGTTGGGGAGAGAGGGGGGTGCACGGTCTTGACGCACGTGCGCTATTGCTTACAACAGCAGCCACCCCGACAACATCAAAAATTGATCCTTTAACAGACGCGCTCCGTCCTGTCGGCCTTGTGTTGTCCATTGAAGAACAAAGCCACACTGGGGCGGTGATGGAAGGGAAGATCATACGGTCAACACACCTTCAGGTCATGAAAAATGAATTTTTCGCCATGGCTTTGTATATTTGGGAAGACAGACAATCCTTAATTCCTGGACCTTAGTGAAACTTTTGTGACAGTTTCGTTTATCCTCAAGAAAGTCAGGTATCAGAGAGAGGTGCCGGAGGGTTTCTTCGCCAGGAATGACACGGACACTGCGGTTAGGCAACGAGGTGTTGATGATGACCAGGACTCGTTGTTGATGCTGACCAAGACAAAATGGCCGCCCAGAACCTCAAGGGACGCGGATTTTCAAGCGGTCCTTGTACATCTTGATATTTTTTTTATATTTGATGGTTATGCACACAAACATTGTATTCATGGTTCAGTGAATAACTTATTACTTCTCTTGCGAAAAGAACATCTTTGGTTGTAGTTTACCACGGTCAAGAATTTTGTTCACCCACTGAAGAGAGAGAGAGAGAACTGTTCACGTACCTGAGAGAGAGAGGATGTGTTTGTGTGTGTGTGTGTGTGTGTGTGTGTGTGTGTGTGTGTGTGTGTGTGTGTGTGTGTGTGTGTGTGTGTGCTTAAAAAAGTGAGCTACTATCTTATGTCTCTCATACATCAGCAAAATCGCCTTGTTGCTGGTTCAGTATCTGTTAGCAACTACCCTGTGATGTCCTTGAGAAGAATATTTCTTGATCCTCGTGTCCCCACGTCAGGTCGACATGTAATAAATAAGTAGTTTGTTACATCAGTGATCATAAATGTGAAACTCGTACCAGAGTCAGCATGTAAAAAAGGAACTTTCCACTATTCTGCAGAGCTCGTGCACTTGAAAAAAAAGCTAACCATCGTACATGGGTTATAAGTGAGGCAGTACATTCACTTTTTGTGCTTCGTTTGATTTGTTTTCCTGCGTCTACGGTCTACTCGTTTTTTTTCTTTTTTTAAATTGTTGTTTTGTTGGGCTTTTGCTTCTTTTGTCTTATTTTATATATTCACTCTTTTGTTCGCTCTTTCTTTTGTTCAGAGAAGACATTATTGAAAAGAAACCAGGAAGGAGACTTTGTACAGCCTCAGATGCTGAACAAAGAGATTCACTCTCTTAAATGTTTTTTTTTTAAATAGAAACAGTTTTTTGTTTTAGTTTGTTTTTGTCGTTTGTATACCTGAAAGAAACTCTTTACAAGAAAGAATCAAAATGTCAGTGAGCAGGTAACTGGACATTCTGCCAGGTTATGTCTTTGCAGATTGCAGATTCCTTTCTGGTTTTCCTGTTTGGGATTTTAAAGTTGGTATTTTTTGAGCGGAGGAACTGAACACAATTCTAAAATGATGTCCGTCCCACCTTCCAATAAAAGAATAAACAGAAGAAAAGAAAGCAAACCCACAGCAGCATGAGAAGCAGTAACAATGCGAAGGCGATGTGATGGCTGCCAGTGTGTCGGTGACTAGTCTCCCGGGAATTCTCATCACATCATTAATGTTAAACATGGTCGGCAGGTCCACCTCTGCCTGCCTGCCTGTCATTCACAGAGAATTTCACTGTTTGCTAATGTCTCCAACCTCTGCTCAGAACTTTCTAGAAGGCTTCCAGCGGATGAAGATTGTACAAGCTAATTGGCGGAGCGCAGGTCCCACCCGTTCTTGCTCTAATGCCAGTGGCTTCTGGCATTCATTTCTTCTTGTTCTCAGGAGCCCATTACATTTGTCGGAGATGGTGACTCCCCGAGAGCCTGATATTGCCAACCAGAAGTATTCGAAATTAACCCTCCCTTTGCTAAGAGTTTGTCTCGGGGATGGACTCACAGTTGAAAGTCCGTACCTGCATGATTCGAGCCTAATCTTGTAGTTTGAGATCTTCTGAGTTATTTTCAGCCGGGTATGGCTAAAATAATTTCTTTCTGTCATTATTTCCTTCGAGGGTTTTTGTACGCATGTTCTTTTGTTTGTTTGTTTCCTTTCTTTGGTGTGTCCCGTCATTTCTCTCTCCTTTCATTCTCTTTCATTTGTTATTTTTTGTTCTATCCACTCATCTTTTTCAACTTTTTTTTCTTTGTTTATCTTGACCGTAAAAATACAAATACGTGAGTGCGTGTTCATTAAGTACTTCAGAAATAGATAACCTCATGTTAAACTGTGTTGCTCATACGCTAGCAGAGATGATGACCGAGAACAAATTTTAGCCTCGTGTTGTCGCTGGCGGCCATTACTGGCTCCTACACCCTCGTGACAAAAAGGTGGATGAGGTCTTGGATCAGGAGAGAGGCCAACAGGCGCTTATTTACTCGACTGCCCCCCTTCTTTTATGGAGACTTGTGGAAACTTGCGAGGATGTGTGAGGTGGAGGCGAGCTGATTGTTCGTAGTCTGGTGGCCGAAGGCACGGCACGAAATCTTGAAAGCCGTTCTGCTCAACGACGTTTGGGGTGGACCAGGAAATTGGTTCCAGGCCAGAGCACTGGCGAGCGAAATGTTACCACCCAAGATGACGTATGAACCCTTTTAGTGGGAGCTATGGTTTTGTAGGGGTGTGCCTAAGGAGAGAGCGAGAGAAAGGGAGAGAGAGAGAACAAGCAGCAGAGAGAGTGTGAGAGAGATCCTACTCATATCCTGGCGGTGGAGTGTATGGGTTCTTTCCGTCTCTTCATTACCCTTCTCGCCTCGCAACGCCCTACAGCAACTCACGTCAAAATAACGTGAAGAGACGTAGCAAGAGTCTTCGCTAGGGGCCGACGGGTGTCAGTTGTTTGCAAATCGCGACAAAATCGTCGAAAGAACTGGAATGCATTAGCTTGGATGAACGACGCTTCACATTCGCGCATTGATCAACCGCTCCAGAAACCGGAAGTGTGCAAGAGTGATGTCCCCTTCTAAGCTGGACGGGTAGTGAGGGTGGTTTTTGTTAGGAATATGCGAAATGTGCTGGCAGATATTTTTACTGCAAACATGGTCAGCAGTGGGGAAATCAGGGATTTGTTTACCTCTCTCTCTCTCTCTTGACAGACAAAGGAAGTGTGGAGGAAAAATATGCTGCGAGTGAAAGGCTTGTTGTAGTAATATTAATGTTTTCAGCTATGTTTTCTTTTGAAGCTTGAGCGGCAAAAGTTGCATGACCATCCAAATGCCGTTTTATCAAACAGATAAGACTTCATGCTTGCAAATGATAATGAATAAGGACTTCCATAAAACAGTCAAAACTATCCAAACCATGCGATGCCATGTTTCAGTCTCCATATGCATGTGTTAGAAAGATGTATGCTTATAATTGTTTACAGCAGACAGTTAGTTTAGTTCTTTTTGTAATGTAGGGTAATTAACTAATAATATGCCAGTCAAACTCACCTGGTCAGCTCTTTGTCCCTCTGACCAGTCGTTACATGGATGCAAGTATGACTTGGAGGCTTAGCTATTGAACGATACGGAGACCAACAACTTCCTTCTGTCCAGAAACTTCGCGATCCACAAAAGGTCGACTTAGAAGTTGATGTGTGTGTCACCGCATAGAGGTGGTGGATGTGGTGGCGATGTCTGTCACCAAATTAGATTGTGTGCGATGGAGAACCACAGAAGAAGAAAAAATGATTTGAATGGATCCTTCTCTAAATGGCAAGTTCATTTGCAAATCTGAAGGCATGCTGGTTTGTGTGTTTGTGCTTCTTTCTTTTTTGTTCTTTTGCCTGTCCAGAGAAGAGACTGAGAGTCATAGAAAGAAAACGGAGAAAGACAAAAAGGAGAATAAACACTCTTCCGTATGTCACTTAGAGAAACTTTTTTTTAATGTTTAATTGATGTCTCTCACTATATTTCTCTTCTTTATCTCTTTCTTAAATCACTCTGTTTCTCTTTTTTATCTCACACACACTCTCTCTCTCTCTCTTTTTATCTCATTCTCTTCTTACCTCACTCTCTTTCGTCTGAACTCTCTCTTTCCTCAGCTCTCTTTCTTCTCCTTCTCTTACTTTCACACCAAGTTTTCTCTCGTCCTCTTTTCCACCTCTTCTCTTTGCTTCACTCTTTCTCTTTGCTTTTTTTAACCTCCGTTCGAACGTCCGCCCGTCCGTCCGTCCGTCTGTATGAAACGAAAGCGGGTGGGATATTACAAAAAGTGATGGAAGAATCTACTCAGTGACTAGAACAGACTCGTGTCCACTCCTGCAATGGTTATTCGCTTAAATACTTTTTATATTTCGTGTTTTAACCTGTTTTCCTTCTTGCTTGCTCGAGCGCCTACACTGCAACACTTTCATAACGAGTGTGTCTTACATACATACATACATACATACATACATACATACATACATACATACATACATACATACATACATACATACATCACGGAATTTCTGTAATGGTGGTTTAGCTGTCAGAAGAGTTTTAGCAAATCCCAGGGATTTCAGCTGCAGGAGAAATTAATGAAGTATTCTTAGCAGCAGCGCCATGTTTTCCACGTACTTTTTCTTTTCCTGTCTTTTACTTCTTCGACACAGATTTCAGACATTGGCGATATCAAATGTATATTTTTGTATCCCTTTTCTTATTCTGTATTTAATTTCTTCGACACAGATTTCAGACATTGGTGATATTAAATATATCTTCTTTTTAAAGAATATCGCTTTTGTCTCAAGTAAAGATGGATTACAGAAAATAATATTTTCTTGCCCACCCATCACTTCTTCATACAGTCATTCTTCGCCACAAGACCCAGAGTACACAACATTCATCTTATTATTGGAGCATATGAAGAAGTGTGTGTGTGTGTGTTTGTGTGTGTGTGTGGTGTGTCGGGGGGTGAGTTAGATGGATGAGACACTTTGGAAGTAGTGCTAGTAATCGTTTCCTTCCTGACACTACAACGACTACTCCCCCTACCCCCTGTCCTCCCTCCCCGACCCTACGAGCATCCGAGTAATTTGCCAGCAAAGAGTGATTCACTTTTATGGCCGGTTCATTCGACCTCCTTCGTCAGGCACAGGCCATAGGCTTGCAGAACGGACACGATCGGTGCTCAGCCATTAACCCTTTAAATTTTACCTCCAGGCTGCATCACGTTAACTCTTTCCGTTCTGCCAGCCTCCAGCACCAGCTTCCATGCGCCACCCGCTTTGGTGGAGCGAGATTATTAGCTGCGGTTCTCGTTTGAATGACGAAGGAGAATTGAACTACGCGTCTGTCTGTGACACACATGGTGAGCACGGCATCCACAACACCTTCCAGGAATGATGAACATCACGTTACATTTGTCTGAAATGTAGCAAGAAGTAGTTAGTATACTAATAGATACTTGTTGGAAAATGAGAGTCACTGCTCTACACCATAATAAACGGTGATGACTGTGGTAATGATGACGGAAGGAGAGACAACGAACACAAGCTGATAATTTGTTTTCATCACTTGATGATCTTAGATGAAAAATGGTTTTGTTGATCCGCCGGTACTGTTAAAAACAAGTGGATCGAAGCAGCCTCTTACAACTCATGCAGTTGGTCCTGTCTTTGGCGGTGGTGAGCAGGTCCTGCAAAGACTATTGCACTTCTTCCTCTGTCCACCTCAGTGTCGACATCCCTCTCAACCACCACCAACCCCAAAGGTACCCTGAAGGACGGTTGTGGACAGAGTATTGTGCCGGATTACATGGCGGAAATTGTTTCTTGGGAGAAGTAGTTCCCGGTGCCTCACGAGTGTGACCGCGTGCTTCGTAAAAAGTCGTTGGTTTGATGTTCTCTGATCCACAGCGACCTTCTGAAGAATTTATTCTCGAATGACTGGATTCTCTTCTCTGTATTGGCAAGCAGAGTTCACATCTCTCATCCGCACAGAAGGACTGGAATTACGAGGGACTTGTACAGTTTGTATTTGGTAGCAGCAGACATCATGGTGTTGTTGCCTCAGATCCAGCCTGGTCGTTGCCGCTGTCGTTGTCGTGATTCTGATTTTGTTTAAATTTCCACTAATGCACTATGATCTAACCCACGCAGAGCAGGTGCACAGATGTACAGCCATACAACAAGTGAAGCACATGATGTATTGTAGATCTTCACCCATTTGGACGAATGTCGTAAAATTCTCTCCCGTCAATTGTCTGATCCGCCGACGGCAACACGGCGCTCGCTCCTTCCTGGAGTGCGGCGCATGCGTCTGAGAGCCATTAGCGGGCAAGGGCAAGAATTGCTGTGAGCCCACTTTTCATGGTTCGATGTGCCACTTCTGATGACTCTTTTTTACTTCTCATCTCGACACCTCATTTCGAGCTACTGCTTGTCTCGGATACTTGAATACTTGCGAGTGCTGCCCCCACCTGAGATTTCAAAGAAGAGAGAGAGAGTGAAAGAAAAAATGAAACAAGAACAGAGATGAAGGGGGTCTGGTATGTGTGTATATGAAAAAGAATGTATGATCGCCAAATGTATTGAAATGAAAAAGTAAAAAACGGTTTTAAGAACAATCCCATTTACTGGAAATATATTCTTTCTTTCTTTCATTTATTCTTTTCGTCTGTCAGGAACGCACGGAAAGTGTGGACAGGTCACACACAACACACACTGACCTCACAGCGTTCTTCACGTGTCCTTTCACACAACAAAATACAAAGACCTGCACATGGGCTCGAACGTTTCTATTAATCGGGTGAACGTAAATCTATACTTTACTAAATAACAACAGAAAACTTCAGCACAAATATTCTACACTGAGTTTGCACCGAAACAAATATATCTAAGCAGTTTATATTAAAGTCCTTCAAGTTCTCTCTTCTTCTGTTGTTGGGGGGGGGGAAAGGAGTCGACACGGCAAACAGTTCCCCTCTTTCAGTCTTGCTCTCTGGCGTTGATCATACGGACAGCCTACATTCACCAAATAACTCCGACAGTCTAACGGCAGACAAATGACCAAGTCAATAAAAATTCCACAGTAGGTAAATCCACACAGTTCTACGATCTTCTCAAGAGATCACACAGCAGTTGAGAAAATTAGTAAATCGAGGAACCACACAGATAATATTTCTCCACACAGTTCTACGATCTTCTCAAGAGATCACACAGCAGTTGAGAAAATTAATAAATCGAGGAACCACACAGTTAATATTTCTCCATACAGTTACTCTTTCTCCATACAGTTAATATTTCTTTACACCGTTAATATGTATCCACACAGTTACTATTTATCCACACAGTTGCTATTTCTTCACACAGTTAATATTAATCCACACAGTACTATTAATTCCAACCTCTGTACCAAATTCCTCTTTCTCCCCGACTCTCACGTCTGCTTCTTCTTCCAATTTCTAAACAACGCCCCCTATACACATTCAAACCAGGGGTCATAATCGCTATTCAATCAAGGGCGACAACCTCGTTACTTCGACGTTCAGGGGTGATAACACATGTTCATAACATTCCTCCCCTCCTACAAAAAAAAATGTTCACATTTTTGCCTAACTATAATAGAACTGTTACGTTCTAACGAAAAGATTATCTTACAGCCCTATGGAATTTCTTGATCCATTTCAGCCCTTGATAAGGCATCGGCTAATTTATTAGTGGTCCCCTTAATCGGCTGAATATCAAACTTAAACTCCTGGAGGGCTAAAGCCCACCGCATCACTCTGGCATTCTTATAAGGATTAGATGTGAGGAAAGATAGGGGCTTGTGATCAGTATGTAGGGTAAACTGTCTCCCATACAAATATCTAGACAGCTTCAAAACAAACCATACTATGGCTAAACACTCTCTTTCTACTGTGCTGTATCTCTTCTCTCTATCCAGTAATTTTCTACTCACATATATGACGGGTAAGAAACTGTTCTCAATGTTGTAGGTGAAGAGGGCTGATGGAACTTCTGCACGTCGAGGGTATTGTTTTAGCATGTTTATGTAGTAGGTCTTCTGGTTTAATCATTTCCTTGAATATATCGATTACTTGTTCACTTTTTTTGCACTTCTTTATAGATTTAGACAACTCTTCTGCTGTGGTATCCGGTTCACGACGATAGGCGATCAAAGTGTGTTTAAAGTTTTTTTTTACAAGAGCAGATGGTGTTGCTGTTTTTCTTTTCTTGCGAACTCTCGTGATTTTCATCCTTTTGTTCTTGCCTACCAGCTCGAAGCTCAGGAGTAGGTATTGTAACTCCTTGAAAAGTGTTACATTGGAGTCCTCTACAAATGCCTGTTCTTTCTTGGTTGTCCCCAGCCCTGTTATGGGTTCTGTGAAACTCTTCTGGTGGATTTCACGATCTTTTGACAAGATGCCAATGAGTATCTTCTTCTCTGCTATGTCTTCTACTAACTGGCGTTTCAATCCCAGATATTCCTTTTGAGTTTCTCTCCTATCACCAAGTCTTTGTTCGAGTTCTCTCATTTGCTTTGTCAAACATTCCACGGCTCGGTTAGCCTCCACACTGTTTAATTTCTCGACTTCCAGAGATCCTTTCAGGTCTCTAACACGAAGCTTTAAGCTTTCTGAGTTGAATTTCGTTTCCAGATGAGCTGTTCTTTCTGCCTCGATGTTTCCTTCCAGAGAATTCAATCTTGTGATAGTATTATCAAGATCTTTCCTGAGTCTTTCCTCTCGTTCCTTGAAGGTTCTGATATCTGCTGAGGCTTTCAGTAGGTCATCACACTGATGCTTACGTCTCAACTCCAATTCATGAATCTTTTCTTTCAACTCACCAATGGTCGACTTCTGTTGTTGGCACAGTACAGCCAATCGATCTCTTTTCTTTTGGTTAACATCCATCTCGGCCTTGAGTTGAGCAATTTTTTTGTCCCTGATCTCTAACGGCAGTCTACACTCACGACCTTCTGCATCTTCTTTTATGTTCTCTAGTGAGGAATCGCTTTGCTGTAATTCCATTCGGTTGTTCTTCTTTATATTCCATTGAACTGGTGGTAGAGTTAGGGGTTGAGGTCCCTGCATCTGGCGTTGGAATTGCGCGCGTGTGGTAACCGCTGCTGTTGGTTCTGACTCTTTCTCTTGTACATCAAATACCACCCGTTTTGTACCTCTCGTGTTTCCAATGATTAGATCGACAACTGGATTTTCGATGACACAACATTTCAGGTCTCCATTGAAGAAAGGTGTCTCTACTGGAACACGTGCTAGAGGGAAGGTTTCAACGTTTCCACCAAAGGTAATACAAGATTGTTTCCCGTTCAGTCGGTCTTGAGGTTGAACCAAGGAGGCTCGTATACCGGAGATGGTTGCACCTGAGTCGCGTAGCACCTTAACTTGCTGTCCCCTAATCCGTCCTGGATACAGATGTAGTTTACCCAATTCCTCCTCGTCGGTGACTGAACACATAATAGCAACATTGGCTGGGGTTGGGTTGCTCTCATTTTTCCAATTTCCATTTGTGTTATCTTGGGGTCTATAGCTTGGACAAACCTTCGCTATATGTCCAAGTCCTCCACAGTTGAAGCAACGTCGTGGTGGTTTCCAACGATCAGGATGACAAGGGCTGTTTCGATCATATATGGTCGTTGGTGCTTCCTTCGGAACTGTTCTTATTGGTGGGGAGTGGGGTGGAGTCCTCCATGATTCATTCCTTCTGTAGGGAGGAGTATTTCGTTGTCTTGAAGATCGAGGAGAAGTAAATTGGTGTCTGTCCTGCTTTGGGCGAGCTGGCGGTGAAGAAGGAGGAGTGGCTTGTCCCACATTTGCGAACATGATAGTTTCTGTTCGTCTTGCCGGAGATTTCTGGGGGTGTGCTTGGCGATAACGTTCAGCACTGTCAATCATTTCATTAGCGTTCTGAAAATCTCTTTCTCTCAGAAATACGGCTAAATCTCTAGATACACTTTGCAGTATTTGTTCTCTGACTAGCAGATCATGCAATCCTTCATAAGTTTTTTGGACTTTGGATAAGTCGATCCACCTGTTGAACAATCCGATTAGTCTGGCTTGAAAAGAATGCATTGACTCTTGAGATTGGGGTTTCACCGATCTAAATTTTTCTCTGTAACCTTCGGCGGTGCACTGAAACTTGAGTAATAGTTCTCTTTTGAGCACATCATAATCCACGGGGCCCTGTACACATAGGTTATCATATAGCTGGAGGGCTTCTCCGTGAAAAGAAGTGGCGATTTGTAATGGCCAGATATCTCTGGTCCATTTAAGGGACTGCGCCTGAGCCTCAAATCGATTCAAAAATGCGTTGATATCGTCTTCGTCCTCTTTGAAGGCGGGGAGTTTATGTGTGAGTCCTTTTGGGGTTTGGTTCCCATTACTCCTCGTCGCGCTGGAATCGGTCTCTCTCTCTAAACGTAGTTTCTCTAATTCGAACTGACGCTCGGCCTCTCTTTCTCTTGCGGCCCTTTCAGCTTCTTTTTCTTTAGCTATCCTGTCAGCTTCTTTTTCTTTAGCTATCCTGTCAGCTTCTTTTTCTTTAGCTATCCTGTCAGCTTCTTTTTCTTTAGCTATCCTGTCAGCTTCTTTTTCTTTAGCTATCCTGTCAGCTTCTTTTTCTAATCTATCTGCTTCTCTCTCTTTGTCTAATCTTTCTGCTTCTGCTAATCTTTCTGCTTCTTTCTCTCTGGCTAATCTTTCTGCTTCTTTCTCTCTGGCTAATCTTTCTGCTTCTTTCTCTCTGGCTAATCTTTCTGCTTCTTTCTCTCTGGCTAATCTTTCTGCTTCTTTCTCTCTGGCTAATCTTTCTTCTTCTTTCTCTCTGGCTAATCTTTCTGCTTCTTTCTCTCTGGCTAATCTTTCTGTATATCTGTCCTGCCTTTCAATGCACTGAAATACATACTTTGTAAGGGCTTCTTCTTTCAATCCCAACAGTTGTCCTTCTTTCATAAAGTCGGCTACCTCCCTAACGGATTCAGCCATGGTTAACACCTATCCAACACAATTACTCTAGTGTGTTTACAAAAAGGGAGCACCCTACTATCTAAGCTTCTAATAAGGCAGAAAATACAACCAGAATTGCAATAAGTCTAAGCTACTGGCATGTCAACATCAATCAGGCAAAAAAAAATTATCTTCAAGGAATGCAACTGGGTTACAAAATAACATCAATAGCAGTCTTAACTTGTTCAAAACTAGTCACTCAGATTTCTAGATCTATTAACAATCCTAAAGTACCGTACGAGTACATCAAAATAATCCAAAGGCGACAACTTATTCAAACATCCAATGACTTCACATAAATTAATAACGGAACACGCAAGGCCCAGAATTATTTTTTTTTTTTTTTATAAAAATAAAACAAGACAGATAACTACAGGATAGAGAACATCCACTCTCACTTTCGGTTTCTGCATACACTTTCACACAGAATAGTGAGCTTGGAAAATAAAGACGAGAGGCAAAGTAGAAACAGAGGCTAATTCCTTACTACGGGTAGAACTTTACACACCCGTAGACCCGTGAAGCTGGAGACGGGGAAACTGCACCACGCCCAACATGTAACACTTAAACACTGAGCAAATATAAATAAATACAACCGCTTTGCAAAATTCTCAAAGATAAATAATTAACTGCCAACCTTCTACCACTAAGTCCCAGGGGAATCACAAACACTGAATCGAAGACACACTTTCACCCGACTCTGTACCAAACGAAACAAACCCACGACAGATCACGTCGGGGTCACCAATGTCAAGAACGCAGGGAAAGTGTGGACAGGTCACACACAACACACACTGACCTCACAGCCTTCTTCACGTGTCCTTTCACACAACAAAATACAAAGACCTGCACATGGGCTCGAACGTTTCTATTAATCGGGTGAACGTAAATCTATACTTCACTAAATAACAACAGACAACTTCAGCACAAATATTCTACACTGAGTTTGCACCGAAACAAATATATCTAAGCAGTTTATATTAAAGTCCTTCAAGTTCTCTCTTCTTCTGTTGTTGGGGGGGGGGGGAAAGGTCGACACGGCAAACAGTTCCCCTCTTTCAGTCTTGCTCTCTGGCGTTGATCATACGGACAGCCTACATTCACCAAATAACTCCGACAGTCTAACGGCAGACAAATGATCAAGTCAATAAAAATT
>SMMW01000524.1:1955000-2102500 GCA_004794655.1 Marisa cornuarietis
TCTCTAGTTGTTCTTTCTTCCCCCCCTCCGCCCAACTAATACTACACACACACACACACACACACACACACACACACACACACACACACACGCGCGCGCGCGCGCGCGCGCGCGCGCACGGACGTGTTATCATAGTCGAATGCGTAGAAAGTCTGATGAGTGGACAGTTCATCGGCGGGAGAATGTGAGATGATAACCCGGATGGAAGGGCACCGAACACTCTGCCAAGTGGTTGATAACGGGAGCAAGGCAATGTAGCATGGCTGTAACGGAACACCGATTTCGACGCCAAGGGTTTAAAACCTGGCGACGATAAAAGACTTCAAAGCGACATAGATTTATAAAAAAATTAAAAAAATAATCTCGCAGTTTAATGAGACCTTAAAGGTAGAGACATAATGGTGTGTCGTAAGACCAGCTTGTCATGAAGGTAACACCGTTTACCTTTCAGATATGAAATACGTGTAGTTACCTGCAATAACCTGAGAGAAACATCTGCCTGAACCACACCTCTATCTCTTTCAATCTCTCTCTCTCTCTGTCCCCCTCCAAACCTCTGCTTTCATATGTTTGTGCTTGAATGCTCTCCCCTGCGAGTGTAAAGTACGTATCATGTCTTTACATCATCAGCAATTAAGACACATTTTGAACAAAAGCTTTTGAGATGTCACAAAGATACTGTAAGGCGCTACTCTCAACCCTGCTGAGAATCAGGGTCACACGCTGCGACAAGCTGTTGTCGAAACATTTTGTGAATCAGCCACATACTTGATACTTCTCTTCTACTGTAAAAATACCTTGTGAATCAGATATTTACTGATTACAGTCCCTTAACACGCTTTGACACAACCAGGCTGTCTTACAAGGTGTGAACCAGAAATATAAACTTGTAGACTACTGTTTTGTATGCTAGGAACTACCATCAGATAAAGGTAGACCCCAGTTTCCGGAACAGAAAAAAAATCATTGAATATGTCTCGGTATCCTCGCTGCCAACTCCAGAGGTCAGAGGGCGATGACGTGAGATCATGCATAGTTCACTTGAAGCTGTATCAATCTGTTTACCCATCTGCCTATAACTATATCTGTATATCGTCCCGGAGGCAAAAAGGATTGATGCTGCTTTCATGACTCAAGCGATAAAACTTCATCATAAAGGAGCCAGAGAAAGTGGGTGGCAGCACGTATTCACCAGCACGTAGCAACGTGATCACGACTCCGCGAGCAGGTGACAACGTGATCACAACTTGGTAATAAGTAAGCAGCGTGATCACAACTCAGTAAGTAGCTAGCAACATGATAACGACTCAGTGAGTAGCTAGTTCCCCTTAACACTCAGACATCTTTTCATGAACTGCCTCTACTTCTGGTTGATGGCTATGTGGTCGAGTTGGTTACTGGTTTCCCCACCTTGCGATGTCCACCCCGATCCCTGCCTCCTCCTGATGTTGACCATCTGTAACACACTGTCTCTCCTGAACGGAGAATCAGAACGCCTGAGTCTCTCCACCTTGCTTCACTGATTACAAAGATGTTCATGTTGGCTTTTCTCATTCCCTTCAACATCTGTACTGTTCTTCCGCCTTCAGACTTTTTCCACACGTTCCAGGCTGCTGCTATCTCTCTCTCTCTCTCTCTTGTAGTTTAGGTTTTGTCAAGGACTCCATCGGAGTTGCTGTCTCAGTCCTCATCGCCATAAGCTTGAGGACTTTCTGATGAATCCATCACTGCCCTACTCACAACGCACTTTCTTACCTTCATACCTCATTGCATCTTTTCAGCTCCACCCCTTACCCCAAATTGAGAACAAGCTTTCAAACACGTCGGCAAGTAGTGGCCGTCATCTCCCTGTACCTGAGAGTTTCTTACCTGCGGCTGGGGAGACAGGCATGCAGATGGTGGGCCAGATACTGTCTCGGGTGGTCACGAAATGGTGCGGGCGGCGGCGTCTTTGGTGTTAACGACCAGCACACTGACTACACTGACTACAGGCTTAAAGAGTCACCTGGGCGTTCTCTCTCTCTCTCGTGTGTGTGTGTGTGTGTGTGCGTGTTTGTGTGTGTGGTTCTAAGCAAGTATGTCCGTTCATGCTGTAAAACGGGTAGATGGAGTATCGGGTGTGTGGAGGGCTGACCAGGGGCGTCCTGCGTCACGTGATCCCTACTCTCGGTTCTAACGTCAACCTGCGGAGTCGTTGTCACCCACATGAAATCACCGCGAGGGGGAAGTACTTTCCCTTTCCAACAAAAATCGTTCTCACCTCTTGATGTCACCACTGACATGAGAAGAGTACCTGGCTTGAAGGAGGTAAGGGAGACAAGTGACCATTGCCAACCTTTCCTGGTGATGGTCAATGCGACTGTCTGACACTGTACTGAGAATAAATAAGCATTTCAATTTACTTTTATGACAAAATCGATCATCTTACTATATTATTATAATGAAAGTAAACAAACATACCATTACGAAAAAGCACTTAGCGCAGCACTGCGGATATGTATGAACATTTATACAATATTTTGATGAAAAAAAATCCCAGTTCACTATTATAACAAAAGTTAAAAAATGCTAATGCAATATTATAACGAAAGTATACAGAATATTTAACATTAAGAATCTTTGAAGCGAGAAGTTTATCGGTATATAGCCTAGATTTTACTTACACATCATATCTTTAATTTAATTACATTACTTGGAATGAATTCTCGGACATGCGAACACCTCAAGATCTTAACATCACTTCTGAGGCCTCCTGAATATGCATACCTTGCCACATCCAAGGCTATAAAAAGTAGTAGCCGAAGTGCATAGCTAATTCAGTAGCGGCGCAGGAATGAGATCCTGGGGTCCGCGATGTCTCGGTGGTCCTCTTCCACATACCTGGCGTTACCCACACACTTGATGTTACCTCAGGGTGGAGAGGCGAGGAGGAGAGGAGGGAGAGGTGTCCGAGTCGCACCCCAGGGAGGGGCGGTAGGGTATACAATGTAGGTCCTGTCCATGTTCTCGATTTTACTTCCCTTAACTTTGCCAGCTTCGTCTTTACTATCTATTTATCAGGACACTTTTTTTTTTAATTTTATCGAATTTTTTTTGTGTGAAAGGACATTAACTGACGACATCCTTCATTCATCCGTTCATAAAGTTTTATAAGATATTTGTGTGTTTTTTTAATATATATTTATGTGTGTGTGTGTGTGTGTGTGTGTGTGTGTGTGTGTGTGTGTGTGTGTGTGTGTGTGTGTGTTTTGTGAAGTTTCCAAAGGAGCTGCTTCACCTTCTCCACTGTAAAAATTCAAACTGTGACTAACTGTTGGTATATCTGCTCGCCTGCGGTTGCTGTCTATCAGCGCCATCAAAATCGGCGGCCGAGAAAAGATGACATAAATTGTCAAAGGACGGATACCGGAGGTGGCTCCCGACACAGCCATGAAAATCACTGGAGCGTGGTTCCTTGCGCCTCCCTGGAGGCTACCGAGGGCAGTTAAACGTCCTCATCAAGCGTGACGTCCCTTTGCAGCTTTATTATCCCCCCTCCTTGTAACGCGCAGCCGGCGGCTAGAGGGCGCGCGGACCTTGGTTTCCTCTCATCTTTCCATCTTCACCTGAGGCTTTAGCATCCAGGTACGGGACTCTTGAAATTGCCTGTCCCACGACTGCTGTAACCGCCAAGATGCTCTATGTGGATAATTACAAAGTCTATTGTCCCTCTGTGTCAATCGGTGTAAACTTTGGGGGTTAAAAAATTTGTTTCTAAAAAATCAGCCTAACCTTGAAACATCATCCATTATGATTGTTATTCTTTCTTTCTATTTTTTGGGAGAAAAATTTTGACAGAGTTGTGTTCAGCTGTGTAAAGTAAATGTAAAGATATAAAGAAGCTTTGTCTCGCTGAGAAACAACATACTTTTAACGTTCTCGAATGTTAATGCTCTGGTGGCGGTGCTGCTGCTGCTGCTGCTGCTGTCTATCATATATGTGGTGAGATATTTTGGAGAACTCCGAAGCGATTAAAGACACGTTTTGGAGAAAAGAAATATTTGGCAAATGCAGCAGCTTTGTTTCTTATCCCAAAACGACTCACACAAAGCTCAATGATCATTGGTTCATTTCAAAGAAAAGCATGTAGAGGCATGTGGATGACAAAGAGATATAAAAAATAGTCAGTTACAACCTGTGCGACGTAAAGATCACGTGTTTAATATTGTCAACTGCATAAATATTCATAATTTTTTTTAAAGGATATTCTTGTAGAATTCGACAAACTTGGTACTCGAAGGTCCCAGGGGCGTGTCCAGCTATGTGGTTGGCGAGGATCACAGATGATTTTGTATCATTCGAGGACTGTGAGTGTTATTACCTTTGGTAAAAGTTCATTATATCCGTCTTGTCTGCTGAGTAGGCGAGTCTGGGAAGATAATTTTTTTTAAAGGTTGAACATGAAACATCACTTGATGTTAAGACCTTCGCGTTAACTTGATTTTTGGTTTTTCTGTAATCGCTGCACTTGGTACACAGCCAACGGTGTTGATGTTCTGTACAGTTCTGGGGGTAGGGCAGTGGAGTGGTGGAGCTAACAACAATTCTTGCTTACTTGGTATCTTCAACCTTCGTCATCCCATCGTCTCTCATTACAACAGCAGTTAAAATCTCTCCCGCGAATATTCATCTTTAGATGACTGTCAAGTAAGCGAGTACAAGGGGTGGTGTAGTATAGTTTAGTCCACGAGTTTTAATAACCAATCGACGACTGTCAATAGAAAAATGCTAAACTGCTGTCTAGAAAAGACTAGCCATTGCTAAACTGGAGCTAGGAAACAGTTTTGATGACTGAATGGAAATACAATGTCTTCATGGATAATCTGCTTAACAATTGTAGATAATTATTACGATGACAACGAAATTTTCTTTTTTTCTTCTCACATGTGTAATTTTTTAAAAAGAAATTACTGAGCGAATTAAAGATTACGAGTCATGTGACATTCAGCATATGGGGGCACTTAAATGGACTTCACATATGTGACTAGGTAAAGTTTGTACAGGTTGAAAGCTTAGCTGAACATAGTCACATATTAGACAGAATGTGTCCGTCTGAAGGTCTTTCTTAAAAGGATTGTTTGCCCGAGTTTAGCAAAGTTGTTATGTAACCGCCGTGTAAATACTTTGTGGCACCTCGTCAAGCATTCGTCCATGTTTGTCCGGTTAAGAACAGGCTTTGGGAAAGACAAACAAGATAGGAAACAAAAGTAGAAATGAGTAGGACACGGCGAGAGAGAGAGAGGATGGGTGAGCGACTGAGAGAGAGATAGACAGAGCGAGCTTTCGACGCAAAAGTCACATTCCAAGAATGGCAGTCGGAGATTTCTCGCGATAAAGCCCGCCGTCTGGAGCTAGGCTCGTGCGAGGCGCTGGTCTATCATTCTCGTATCGTCCGTGATATCGCGAGATCTCGCACTCCATTTGAGAAGACGCGGCGTTATCAGGGGTGGGGTGGGGGGCCGGCTTCTATACCCAGCTTCTTGACAAGGACTGCGGCACCGGAGCTGGGCGAGAAAAGGGAGCTAATGACATCTCCAGCTGCAGCAGTTATCGTTCGTGGTCGACGGCTCTCGGATGAAGCGCCTGGGCCCGGGCCTGGCCTATCGATGGACCATCGCAGTCTAGGCGACCAGCACCGACAGATTTACAGCGATCGACATAGCGATAGAAAAAAACATTTTCTGCTGGTGACTTGCCAGCTCCAGACTTTCTCTGGCGGCCTGTCCTGCCACGACGAGCTACTGTCACCATGGCGACCGTAAACAGTCGGAGGGAGGCTCCGTTCCGCTAGACAAATAAACAAAGTAAACATGCACCCAGCGATTGAAAACAGATTAAGCACATTAAAACAACTCGCGATGCATTGCTGTGGTCTCCTTGCGATAAACCCTCGGTGCGCAAGCGCGGACTCACCCTTAGAGAGCGGCACTCTACCCATACTTGGAGTAGAAACGGTTGAAGTACAAAAGCAGTTATATCCCAAGAACCCATTTGCGTACAAAATGTGACACGTCTAGAACTTCTGTAATCTGTAATTGGACACGCATACGCCACGTGTAGACGCCATGTTTTGGGAAAAGGAGCAGTCTCGGGAAAGAAATATTTATTATGGGATGCACTGGAGGCAACGATTTAGTTACTTTGAAAAATGAACCTTCATTTTCAAACTAGTCTCTTCGCAATTGTTTGAATATCTCGACTGTTCTTCGGGTGTGTCGGTCGAAAAGGGGGAGCAACTCATTCCCTTCAAATATCTCTGAACCCTGCTCTCAAAACGTCTCAACAAGAAATGTTCTAAACTGTTATGTTTGGGATGATGATGATGGTGGTGGTGGTGGTGGTGTGGTGACGATGATTATAGCGATGTAAATAGGGGGGGTTACAAGCATAAAGAATGGGTTAATGTGATTGTGAAGTGCTTTTATCTCAAGGTGAAACAAAACGACAGAGCAAATACTTTTGCCACCTTGTCTGCTATGTTTTGAAAGAAAGAAAGAAAGAAAGAAAGAAAGAAAGAAAAAAAGAAAGAAAGAAAATTCAATTAAAATAAACGAAAATAATAAAATCATTTTAATGTGTTATCCTTCAATTAATTCTAGGTGCATCTACATTAGTTTTGGCACATGGCAAAGCCTCGTTAATATACTTTTACATCTGTCGTCTAACTGAGGTGACACAACAATCGTGTGATGAGCTCTTCCACTGGTGTAAACAGGTTTAGAATTTTCTGTGTGGCAGTATCTGGGGATGGCTGTAATTAACTACTTTGTGGTTGAGAAAGAAAATGCGATATTTTCTCATAGATGGCGGAAACAATTGAGGTGTGTGATTCCCTGTCATTCTACTGTGCTTTCGTCTTTGACGATAACAAAGTTTTTCAGTGTATAGCACCCAGAACTGCATCATCATTTGGAGATTTATATCATCTGCAGGAACAGAAAGTGATTGCAGTACAATAGAGTTTAGAGAATATTCGAGTCGAAGAACATTTCAATCTTTCTGCAGTGACAGGCAGAATGAGAATCCAGTATGATGAGTGTGTGGGAGAAGGTGTGTCCGGGATTGAGAAAGGCTGAGAAAAGACTGACAGACACACAAACAGGTAGACAGACAAACAGGCTTGCACAAAAGAGATATTCACCCAGGCAAGCATAATGACAAACAGTTTAGAGCAAATTCCGTCAGAGTAGCCATGTTTCAAAACACCAGGTTTTCTTCGTTTTCAGCACACTGGAATCCCGGCACAAGGGTCGTTTTCTCGGCTTGAACTTGAGTCAGTCAAATATACACACAAAGTCTGGTGTTTCAAAACACGAGTATACAGTTTCGTCTTATTACTCATGTAGCAGTCCTCCAGCACAAAAGTAAACAATCTGTTACTCATGCTGTTTTGCTGTGACAAAAACCCTCTTGTACTGTCATGGCTTAATCATTTCTTTAAACTAACGACGACAAAAGATGCTGCCAGATGTCTGAGGGCCTCAGCGCTTTAAAGGTTAACCTGAGTCGAGCACGAAATTACGTTCACAGAACATTTAACAGCTTCATTTAACAGTGAGTAATAAATATGTTGGTAAAAATTTAGTTTGCCTAATTTTAAACACACAACGATTAAATCTAAAATAGCATTTCCGACCTCACTGAAAGGTGAACTACTGTGACAGTTTCTAGAAACTGAGGTTCATTTGTTTGTTTGTTTGTTTGTTTGTTTGTTTACAGACGAGATTGATTATGCCGATGGGCTTGTAATCTGTGAACAACAGATAACATTTTAGTTTAAAATTCTGGGAATTAATGTAATTTAAATATTAAAACATACTTATTTTTAAACTCAGGTTACCCTTTAAGTGTTAGTGCGTTCGCGCGCCTTTAATAATGTTTGTGAGCGTTTGCATTACACAAAGGAAACTGGGCTCCCGTGACAATGTTGTGACCCTAGACACGAGACAGTAATGTACAGCTTTCCCATCTGTTATTTCATTTATTCTGACAGGCAGTCGGACATCTTTCAAATCTCATCTGACGAAGTCTCAACTGCTTAGAGATTTTTTTAAATATTGAAATTATGCGTGAATATATCAGTTGAAACCGCTACAGTCTCCTTCAAACCATGTCCCAAGCTCCTGAAATCTCTAAAATAACATTCTCGTATTTTTGTTTTAAATTTGTAATTCTATTTTTAGTTTCTTGAGTCGGGTTTCCAGTATTTCCTTTAAGAATAACTCAGTGCTCTGAGTTGACACTGACAGCTTCATCAACAATCTCGCCAATACATTATTCAGTTCGTTTGTCACTAAGCTAGAGTTTGGACTCGGCAGACATAACAAACTTTGGGTCCGCTGCGTATCTGACCTGCCGAGTGCTGGTCGGTAAGAAGGGGGTAAGACGTCGGTGGTTGTTTATGTGCCTCCCACAACCACTTCCCCCCAATCTCTCTCTCTCTCTCTTCCCCCACTTTTCTTTCGCTCACTGTCTTTCTTTCTCTCTCTCTTTCTACCATACACACACGCGTGCACACCAACACGCACGTACGCACACACACACACACACGCGCGCGCATGCGCACAACACATATGCACCAAAGTCATGAAGTAATGGTAAGTCTTTGCATATATACTCACACACACACGCACACACACGCACGCGCTCGCTCGCACACAAATTCATGCACACACGGATCATAGGCCTTTTGTTTCGTCTTGTGTTCACTTTTGTCTGTCTCTGTGTTTTAATGCTCCACTAATTACAAACACGGCAAACGATCTGCTTATTCAAACCAAATAATAAACTAATGTATAACCACAATGTACAGAATTTAAAAAGGAGGAAAATTTAACCTGCTAATCACCTCTCTTCCCTCTGTCTGTCTGTCTGTCTGTCTGTCAGCTACTCGGGCTGTCCACCCCTCTCCCCCAATAGTCCACCCCTTCTCTTCCCCCATACTCTCCTCCTACCTTTCTTCAGGCGTGTCCAAGCTTATAAACGCGTTTGTATACGAGACTGACAATCAATCAATCAATCAATCAATCAATCAATGGAGAATCTGGTCAACTGTCTTGGTTTAACGACCAAAATTTTCGCGCACGCCCCCACTAGCCCCCTAAACACACACACAAACGCGCTCACAAAACACCAAGAGAAATGGCACACCTTCTAGTATATACAATTCAAAAGCATAATAATCTATAGACATATATCTCAGCTCACATGTATTTGTAGGCTACTTACCTTTAATGACAAATGCTGGGAATCAGAAGCATCCGAAGGATCACGTGTCTTTTCTGTTCCTGTCCACCTGTGAAATCTCCGTCAACAAGAATTTTAATTCGATCGGACAACAAGATTATCCAGTTTCAAAAAAAAAAAAAAAAGAGGGCTTTTTATGGTTCAGCGAACAAACGACACAAACAAATCAAGAGAAACAAAGATAAACGGGGCCAGCTGACATAAGCAAACTCTGAGAAAATAATCGACAATTCAAACCGGAGCTTTGTGACCAAACAGAGTCGGACAGTTGAACAAACAGACGGTCATCAGCGAGGTGAGTGACACGGCTTCACAAGGAGACCGGAGTTCAAAGCTACTGTTCAAAACCTTTATGCAATTTCGAAGCAGGCGAGATACGTTGAGATGAAATCCGATTAAGATGTATGTATTCTTTATTACAATATTTTCTGTTTTGATCCGCAACTAATCTCCTACCTCTTCGCGGCTTCAGGTACAAAGGAGTGGTTTAGCGAGAATAGTGGCTAAAAATAGAATCTGGCTCCGCAACGGTGCATCAAAGAGAAGTTCAACGAATAATTTTTTTATTTTACTTTTTTTTATTACTTTGTTTTTTTTTTAGGGGAAGGATGGAGGATTTTTTTGTAATCAAAAGAGTTTGCTTGGTGCTAAAATGGCCTCAAATGACAAAAACTGGTATCCTACTTTTGGAATGGCAGTACATATTTGGTTTCGTGGACACGCTTCTGGCAGCCAGCAGCGAGAATATTCCGGTGAGCTCAGAACGATGTCCCTGGCCGGCCATTTCTGTCAATCACGACAGCGGCGGTAACAAGACAGTGAACCATACTGTCACCTTCTCAAACACTGCTGGCAGCGGCATTACAAGAAGCTTCTTCAGACTGCAAGAGTCTGGCTAACCATACCTCCCATCCTCTCGTTTTCCAGTAGTTCGGGCCTATCGCTATCTGCACATCAAAGCGCAGGCACAGCCTTCGCCCCATTAATCTTCCATCGCACTGCGACTGACATGGCCGAGAAATCGAATCGTACTCCGGGGGATGGTGTGGAAATTGACATTGTCCCCGTCGCTCTGATCGCATCTAGATAACTGCACGTTTCATTTCAGAGCAGCCGGCTACAGGCCGAGCCAAAGCCGGTTGGATAGTTTGAAGAACCGAGAATTAACCCGCCATACTGTACCCCTGTTAGGGTGGGAGAGGGGTTTTGGGGGATGAGAAAGGAAAGAAAGAAGAGAGAGAGAGAGAGGTGGAGTTAAGGAGCGCGAGTTTTGTGAAAAGTCAACACCTCTGATGTTTGGCTTTAGTCATCGATGAGTGTCTACTGTGTGAAAGATAACACGTTAAAGGTCAGGGGGCAGTTGCACGACACATTTCTAATTTTAAACACTTTTAGGCCTTAAATCTTTTTAGATAATCAGTCTAAAGTACACACCAAGATTTTAGAATTTTTAAAACTAAAACTGCTTTAAGTGAGATAAAGTTGTTTAAGTCTAACTTTCCGTCCTGTCAGTACAATTTCTTGTATGTTCTTGTGCAATGCATCAAAATGGCTAAGAAGAGATTTTGCTTCTTTAGAACAGTTTTAAGGTTTAGAAACGTGTTGTGCAACTGGCCCCTGATGTCCACTTTAGACATATGACAGAAACTTCTAGATCAGAAGGACCTTTGGTACTTGAAGTTACATAAACAAACAATTGGGAAACTGAAAAAAAAAACTTAGTAAGAAGACTAATTAACGAACTAATTGAGTGACTAAGAGAAAAGTGACGAAGGGTGACTTTCTTCTCTTGCTCTTCTTCTAAGAAGAAAGGGAGGAAACTGCATAAAAATCTTCTCTGGGACCAAATCGCATTCTTATTCTCAAACGGAATACTAAGGCGTCGATTTATCCTCAAAGAAGTCTCGTTAACCATTTCTTTAATTGTAATAAACTTGAAAAGACTGTCTTCACATTTTTCCAATAATCTTTCATTTACAATTTTTATAAGTATGAATAGGTTGCAAATGTAGCCTCCACACGATCTCTTGTACAACAATGTCTATTTTTTCATGGTCTGTATTACGAATCTTCACACGAATCTTCCTGTCTCGACAGCCTCTTCTATAAAAAGCCTACATGATCCATCTATGTGTACAATTTAACATGTTTACCGACAGGCAGAGAACACAAAAGAATGTCTACTGTCTGTGATGACTCTTCATGCAAAGGGTTATCTTATGAAGGCGAAAACCACAAGACCCCTGATAACCATGTTCAATAAACATGCTAACCACAGCCAATAGTTCACTTTCCTATGTGTAGTATTGGCAAGTAAAAATTAAAAAAAATCTACTGAAAGCGAATTAATAATTTACATCAAATAGTTTACCAAACAATACTTCCGAGCTTAAAGTCAATCAACGGGGATAAACTTCAAACATTAATGCTTCTGGTTGAAGGCAAATGTGAAATTACACACAAACACAAACACTGGGAGCTTGATTGCTCGATTGATTGATTGATTGGTCACGTGACTAGTTAAGTGATTGAATAGTTTGTAGTTTGTTTATCCAATGTCTGCTGCTCCACAGAAAGAAAGTGTAAACAAAAACTGTGATAAGACAAGGTTATATTTAATATAGTGTCCGCTCATAATTAAAAGAGAGACTGAAAGACAAGAAGACATACGGAGAGACAACCAGAGAGGGGAAGAAAGAAAAAAATGAGAGAGAAATATCGAGAAAGAGAGAGAGTGAGAGAAAAAGAAAGTGAAAGAGAGAAGCTGGAGGCAGTTTGTGTCCTAAAAACCTGAAAGAAAAAGGAAACCTTTGGCAAAAACAAATGAGAGAGTCGTCTCATACCAGTTTTCACTCGAGGCACAAGAGACGATGGAGGAGCAGGGCGGGCAGTTACTCTATTTTATGTCGCGACTCCTGTAAAGAGACAGATTCCTCCCACAATCTCATCTCTGGCCCCGCCATAAGTCACGGCCCTCGCTGCTGTTAAGCCATTTTTTTCCTCATCCAGTTTTTTTCATTTTAAATTAAAAAGTGGGTGAATATAATGTGTGTGTGTGTGTGTGTGTGTGTGTGTGTGTGTGTGTGTGTGTGTGTGTGTGTGTGTGTGTGTGAATGTGTGTATGCATGTTGGTGTTCCAGTTCCGATTCACGTGCAGCAAGGAAACATCTAAGGCCTCTTTATCCAAACCCTCGTACTGAAAGATATTAACCAACAGGAGTGTCGCTTATGGGGACCTTGAGCTTTCCTCCCTGCTCTCGTTACACTTGTGTATTATCGATCTGCCTGTGTTTACTATAAGCTTTCTTCTTTCCAATAAAATCGTACTTTCGCAATGGCTGATAAGTTTTGTAGTAGTTTTAAAGTTGGTCTAAATATTCAATTAAAAATAATTTGAACATGAACAAAAATCCTCTCGCATGATTGGAATGAATGTGCTGGTGGTCAGAAAAGCTTTTTTTAAAAATTATTTGATGATAATGATGATGATGATGATGATGATGATGATGATGATGATGATGATGATGAGCGGGCTTGTAATTAGTAGTTTATCCCATGTACAGTAAGACCTCTAATTACGAGTAAATCGAGATACGAGCCAAAAATTAGTGGAAATTTTGTTCTTACTTACGAGCGGAAATTCGATATACGAGCTCGAGTCATTTATATCTCGTAGTGTAAAGACATAAAAAGATTTGTCTCATCAGCTGATTCAATCAGCACCCGTCTGCTCTCCGGCTCCCTCCCTCCTCTCCGCCATCTGCCTGCCTCTGTTATCGACAGTCTTGGTCTCATCCAAGGTAAGATTGATAAATATAACACATTCTTTATTATTTTATTATCTATTTTTATATTATTGTTCTATTAACATTTTACTCTACAGTACTGTATATTATGCCGTATTTACATATAAATTGTGTTGTCGTGGGAAGGTTGGATCGCAATAATGTTATTTCCTTTATTTTATATAGGAACAATAGTTTTTTTTTTTACATGTGAGTTCGGTTGTGTAGCGGATTAAACTCGTATGTAGAGGTACTACTGTAGTTTCTTGCCTTTGTTGTACCCTGAAGGAGTCGGTTTAATTATGGTTAAGTTTAATGTTATTCGCATAACTAATAACTGGTTATTTATAAATATTCAGTCATTATATTCTAAATACGCATATTCATTCAAAAGACAAGACAGTGAGAGGTACTGGAAATGTGTGGTAGGAAAGATAACGAGCATGCGCACGCACGCACGCACGTGTGTGTGTGTGTGTGTGTGTGTGTGTGTGAATGTTCAGGTACATGTGAATGTGTATATGCCTCTCTAAGACACACACACACACACACACACACACACACACACACACACACACACAATATATATATATATATTTTATCGCGCGTGTGTATATGAGTGAGTGACTCATGTGAATGGGAGATCAAGACTGCCATGGGGATCAACAACTAATCACGTAACATCTATCAGAGATGTTTACCAGCTCCACCACTTGTTTCCTCCAGTTTTCCCTCTTTTCTCCGTTTTTTGAAATAAAGAACACAACTCATATTAGCTTATCGCTATTACGTCTGCTCCCTTCTCCTTCCCCAGCGGCATTCTAAACATTTCGGTTTACACTCGCTATTCACCTTGACAGAGACAAAACCACCCAGGAAAATCACCTCAGTCATCACGTGATCAGGATTTTAGCCATCCAAGCACCACCTCCCCCTCCCGCTACCCGCCCCTACCTCTATTCCTTCCTTCGCGCATAAGATCAGCGCGTGGTCTCAACAAGGCTCACGAGGGGTTTGAACTGTGGTTTAACCGTGTGGTACGTGCAGCTAGTGATAAGAAAACCAGACGCCCAGCGCGGCGGCTCGCGGGACCCGCCCGCAGTTTATCGCAACCCGGCGCAAGGGGACAATATAACTGGTGCGGCAACGAACGATAACCCAAGGTCCAGCCAGCCCGAGGCTGGACGGAAGTCACGTGGAGGCCTCGCGAGAGTTGACGTGAGACAGCGCAGGAATTGCATGCGATGGTGCATAAAGCTGATAGCGCAAGCTCCGCATCCATGAGTGTCGCAAGGCCTCTGTGATGGAGTAGAACACATCCCCGCCCACTCATTCCTCCTATCCCCCTGCCCCTGCCCCCCTTTCTCTTTCCCTGAGTATTATTTTTTTTTTTATCCCGACGCCATAAAACGCGGCTCTGCCAACGCTGAGAAGGTGCCTCACAGTTCCTCTCACCATAACCCATCGCCACCCACCCCTTGCACATCACCTCCCGCTCATAACCACCCCGATCACCACCACCCAGTTCTAATGCACGTGAAGCATGAGGACAGTGATTGTTGTCGTTTGAATTCTC
Source organism: Marisa cornuarietis (assembly GCA_004794655.1). Classification (NCBI taxonomy): domain Eukaryota; kingdom Metazoa; phylum Mollusca; class Gastropoda; order Architaenioglossa; family Ampullariidae; genus Marisa; species Marisa cornuarietis. Next base: position 1,969,647 of record SMMW01000524.1, read on the forward strand.
TGACTTGACATCAACTTGCAAGATGTATTTCATTCAACTAGCTGACCTCCCTGTAGACCGCCCACAGTACCTTCAGTTCCAGACTTTTACAGAATCAAATCATAAAACTTTTTTCTTTTTGTTTTTAAGAAGAAGGGGATGTAGGCGCGAGTTGGCACCAGAGCTATTCTGGTGTCATTTAAGGACTAGTGAGGTGGCTCCCCTTTCAGCCTTCACACTTTACAATCTTGTTAGAATCCGAATGGTGACCCCATCTTCAGTCTCGACCCTTAATGACCTGGTAAGGATCAGTTCTGACAGTATCGTTAGGGACAGTATTAATATATTTTTATCATGTGCTTGAAACCATATTTGATTTTAGTACATGAAACTAGTATTTATTTGTTTTATGGTATACTTCGTACCCGATTTGAATTTATATTTTCATTTGATTTTACATAGGGACAGCGTTAATATATTTATGATAAATTTGATACCATATTTCAGTTTAATACATAATTCTTGTCACGAAAAATATTTGTAGACCCTCAGACTAATGTACTTGGTGAACTCTCGTGAGATTTTGAGTTCTTAGTAGCCTTCGAGCGGGAAAAGCTGTGACACTGGACTGTGTAATATTAGTTTATTATGAGAACTTTGTCTATACTATGTCAGTAGGCTAACATTAAGATTCTTGTCATTCTACTAGTATTCTTTCTTTCTTTCTTTCTTTCTTTCTTTCTTTCTTTCTTTCTTTCTTTCTTTCTTTCTTTCTTTCTTTCTTTCTTTCTTTCTTTCTTTCTTTCTTATAATAAGCCAGATAACCGTCAGTACTGTACATGAGAACAGACTGCATTTTACAATTTTATTTTTATCAATATTACCATATGTAAACAACACTACATAAACGAGTTTACACCTTTTGCAACAGGTTGCTCTTTCGTTGTTTCCCCATCAGCTCAAAACAACATCATACCATCGATCATTTCGCATGGTTGCAGGGTTGCAGAGGCGCCACGCAGTCTGTCGGAGCGAGGTGACCCAGAGTCTCCGGCCAAATGACGAGAGTACAAGTCGGAGTCCCTGGGCCTCGCTGTTTTGTGATTACCGTGTTGAGTTTCTCGATATTTCCTTAAAGGAAGGAAGGGAGAAATATTGAAAAGAATGACACTCGGAAGAAAAAAAAGAAAGAACCGAAGGAAGGAACGAACGATAAAGAGAGCTCATAGATTCCGACGCAGATAAACAAAACAAATAATGAATAAAAAATATGAATACAAAAATAGTGCAAACATAATTAAAGAAACAACATCCATTGTCCAGCTAACGTCACCTTGGACATTTCCCAAAGCGGTTGAGTATTTTGTTTTCTCTCTTTTTTTTTTCTTTTTTGTCCTACCTCGATCAGTCGATCAGTTCAAGTTATAATGTGACACACAATCGATATTATTCACGCGTAGCTCTTCAGTCTTTTCAAAACGAGGCTTCATGTGCATCATACTTACGAAGAAAAATCCCGAGGGCTTCGCAACGCGAGTCACATCGCACAGGCATTGCTCTCTGCCATTCTCTGCATAGGATGACAGATATGATATGACAGTCACACTCATTTCTTTCCTTGGCAAGTGATAAAAAAAAATGAAAAATTGGGAAAATGATGCACGCTTTCTACGCATGTGTTGAGTGTACAGTACCTCTGTTTAGATTTTGTAAACTATTTCAGTTTAGGTCTGTTAAAAATAAACTTAAATAACATTGCACACGAAAATAGTTGACTTACTCTACAAGAATGAAGTGTTATTCCAATAAAGTTTTCAAATAATAATTTAATAAATGTATTTTATGCGTGCGACATATGATAATGTCAGCCTATGTGTGTCAGGTTTTGTTGACATTTATTTACACTTGATGTAAGTCTTGCAGACACTAAATAGCAAATCTAAATATTACAATGGTTAGGTTTCATTTTTCTTTCTGAAACCCTCCACCTTGAGAAACACTGACTTTATCATTTGTGAGTATCATATTCAGATCAATGTGCAGACTCCTACTTCACAAAAATTTAGCCCCAGCACTGCAGACATGACACCACCTACAAAAAAAAGAGAAATATATTATTTGCTACTATCACATTTGCTAGTTCTTTATACATATGATCATGGAGATGAAGTTATAATAAATAAGGTATTTACAACCATTTTTCTAAAATCCTCTAAATGGAATGTATCTATAATTTAACTTTTCATGGTGACCTGGGAGTCCAAACCCGGTTCTGGAGACTGGTGGAGTAGACCCTGCCATAGTTTTGTTTCTTTATTATTCTACAACTAACCTTAGTGTATAGCAAGGAAAGTAGAATGTGAAAAGAACACCTTTCTTTCATTTGATCTTTTTATGAATGTTCACAGCAGCACACTTCAACTTTCACAATTATTTACATGGTCTAAGTTTAAAGTATCTCTCTTACAATTATAAGATGCTGGCAAGTATGATTGCCACTGGTTATGTGGTGGTTAAATAATGCTAATATCTTTTTATCTTTCTACATAGCTTCAGCAGAAATAGATGATTACTACATATAGATGCTCCTAATCTACATTTGCATATGGTAAATTTTGTCAAAGCTGTAATAGTCAATAAAAGTAATGATGTTTTAGCTGTAGAAGTATCTCTGCTTTTGCTTTTACTCTTAAGTAAGTGTTAAGGTGAATTTCTGACGATGGCTGGAATTTACAGGGGGAGGAAGGGATAGTTGTTTTTCGCCGAGCCAGCAACTAAGGCTATATCACGGTAAGGCAGTCAGCCTTGTAAACAGATGCCACATGCAGAGAAAGAACAGCGTGCCCGAGACGAAATTTGAACCCAGGAAAGCCAACCTTCACTGTACTGGTGACAGACGCTAACCGTTGCCCCCACCCCGGACATTATCACAACTATTAAGCTACACATAATCTAAATTTCTCAATCTTAGTTAAAGGTTTAAGGAAGAGTTACATTTAAGAGACTTAGATACCATGAACATGAGAGTTATGAATGTACACACCATCCAATAGATTAACATGAACAGCAAATAACAGAGGCTGATCAAACACAAATGTAGAAGCTATGTTCACGCTATGTAATACCAACACATTGGACAAAACAAATTAAACAGGTCAGAAACAAATGTAAGAGACATGTACACCACTGCAATACATGCATATGGGGGCAAACAAATTATACGGGCTGGTGACTTTAATTCACAAAGAGATGTACCATTGTGCAATATACACCTGAACAATACATACTATGGCGGTTGATAAAAAACAAATTTTAGAGATGTGCACACAATGTGCAAAATAGTCACATGAGATACAGCAAAATAACAGGTTGGTGCTACAGAAATATTAGAAATATGACTAAATAATAAATACACAGGTATGCTGGGTAAGGTAAATTATCTCGTCAATGACAGAATCTAAGTACCACGTGAGAAAATTGTTCGGCGAAAATGAAAAATAGTACTTACATGCGTGATAATCTTTTGTTTCACTCTTTTCAAAATGGTAAGAAAGCCATGATTAGTACGTGTACGCATATTACCAAAAAAGCTCCACTGGTACAGGTTACAAAGCAGTGTCACACAACAAATTTTATTATCTTGCAAACGAAATAAAAATACAGTATCAGTCAAGTGATTTTTTTCCCAAGTGTTCTTTGGTATTCGTAAATATGAGAACGTGGAGTGGATTCATTTGATAGATAGATTACGCCTCGTTCTGGTTTTAAGATGGCGCTTGCCCGAATAAGGTCCATTTTTTCCTGGTCGGGTTGCCAAGGTTTGCCGGGTCACAGGGTCATAGTCAAGTCGTCCATGGCAGCTCGACCTTTAGTCAGACAGATTCTCTCACTGCAGTGGGCTTCGCGCCACCGAATGTCCCGAAAGCTCGGAGAAGTTGAACGTGAGTGCATGTCACACTGCGCCGCGTGACCACGTGGTGGGGTCACGATAAGCGTCTCTGGTTCTACCCGCAGGGCACCTGACTGTGGAGACAGGTTTGAGCCAGGGATGTTGTTCTTTGCCAGGGCCCGTCAGTCCAAAGGAATCGATTGACTAAATTTCATTCTTCCACACACCCCACCAGCGCATTTTTTTCTGGCCGGTCGCCAGGTACCCGTAGATCCACTCAATGCCTCTTTACAGCTGTCCAACACGCGTCGTCGCTGAACCATGACTACTTGATGAACGAACAGGTAAATCAGAACTTTAAGACGATGCGCGAGCAGTCCAACCCTTGCTGTTTACCTTCTAAATTGTGCTTCTGCTTGACTCCCCCCTCCCCGATTTCCCCTCCTCTTTTACTCTCACAGTCACAAGGTCTCTCTCTCTGCTTGCCCTGCACCCGACGACCTTCACACGCCTCGCACGTGCAGTACACCGCGTGCACTATTTGTCTGTCCGCTCTCTGCTCATGCTCTCTGTCCGTGGAGCACGTGTACCTTAGCAAGGGACGTGAACTCAAGAGACTTTGACAGTGTAACACGAGTAGTCCGCAAGTTCTGTATCCATTTACTTCTAGAGCTCACTGTTGAAACAGTGTTTCAGTAATCTTTCAGAGATGCAAGCAAAAAGTTCCAAGAGACAGAGAAATGGAAGGACGGATAGAAACAGAATGAGAAAGAGAAGGTGACAAAGAGAGAGAGAGAGTTAAATAAAAATTTATTCATCCCAGAGGGCAATAAGATGCAGCTCGGTACACCAGCACAACAACAAAACAACAATACTACAACACATTCATATCCGCTCTACCAAATAGTCTCATACAATCATAGTGTATATAGGTGTGTATGTGCGCGCGTCAGAACAACAATGGTTTGGTACAAGTGTGTGGACTTACACGTATCTTTGTAGCATATTAGTGTGCTTATACACACATGCATGCAAGTATAAGGTCAGTGTGTCTGCTTTCTGTGTAAATATGAGTTTATATGGCCATGCTAGTACATATGTATTTATGTGCCTCTCTACATAAATTTGCACACACTCACACACACACACACACGCACGCACACGCACGCACACGCATTGGAGTCATTCTTCTTTTGTCAGCATGATCCTGAGAAATAATGAGCAAATGTGAGTAAAGAATTTTTAAAAAAAGGCAATAAAAGTCTCATTAAATCATGCTGTAGATAAAAGGTGAAAAATGAGTGTAAAAATAGATGACGAGGTCAGTTAAGGAACTCGAGCCGATTGCCATGATCATTTCATACTTCTCTTCATAATCATAATCATAATTTCATAATTTCCTTTAACGCTGCGAAAACCTAAGTCGCGGGGACATCACTGCCGACACTCCATCACGATTCTCTCCCTTCCCGTCTCGTGTATGACGCGTGCTGTCCCAATATTCCTTAAGTCTTTTTATTTTTCAACTTCCTCCGAGTTTTCTTCGCTTTTTCTTTTTCCCACTCTCAATCATGTCGCGAGTTTTAACCTTCCATTTCCGGCTTGATTGTCGTCTGCTGCCGTCTGCAGCTCGCGCATGCGCCGTCCGGTAGGTGGTCGATAACGGAGGACATTTGCGCCAATATGGCCGCTGGAGATAAGAAAGCGATCGATAGGAGCGCGAAGATGGTGGGCCCCGCTACAGATCGACTTTCTTGGCAAAGGGAAATCAGTCATCATAAAGCCCAGGAGAGGCGCAGGGGGAGCCAATCCAAACACCAGTTTGTATAAATGCCTTTGTGTCTCCGTGTCTTTGGCCAGGCGAGCCCACCCTCCGCCTGAATGAAGTGCCGGCCTCACGGCAGAATTTGTGGCTTGTTTCCAAACTGTCTCGTGTTTGCCAGGATTTATCATGGCTAATTGTTCTTCCACGAAGATCACGGTGGTCTTACATTGTTACACTCTCTAACCTGCCTTTTGATTGTTTACGGCACGAAGCTTGTTGTTTGTTATATATCTTTATTTTAATGTGATATGTGTTTGCGATTGTGTGTGCGTACGTGTATTTGTGCGCACGTGTGTGATTATGTGTATGTGCGTGTGAATGTGATCAGTTGCGCGTATGTGTGTATATTAATATTTATTATTAGTCCACTTCGTACCTAGGTGGTACATAAGGCATCCACTAGAGACCTCATTGTCTCTAGTTTCTGTTTCCATAACAAGGTTTTTGTGTGGGTTTTTTTTTTTTACAGGAATGAATTGTTAGTCCATTGCCCAGCCCCCTGTAGCCCGGGGGACCAGTGGACCACTCTTTGTCTGGTCTCTACCCTTCGACCTGGGTGACCATGCTAGGAGCTAATGCTCCTGTCGGCATAGCTCATTGGGTCATCGAGACACGCAAGCCCCCCGACCACGACAAGGTGGTGATCCAACAGGGGGATGTGTGTATAGGTAAATAACAATAATCATGATTGTATAGCGGATTTCTCGACTGTAGAGCAGACTCAATGGGCTTTACACAAATAAAAACAAAAAACAAATGACGATGTTATACAGAGTCAAAACACATACAGAAATAACAACAAAGATGATATATTAAAAAGTCTTTGATGATGATGATGATGATGATGATGATGATGATGATGATGATGATGATGATGAAAATGAAAAATAAAGTACAGAGACAGAAGAATAAAAACACATACACGGATCGAAACATTATGTGTGTATTCTGACAAGTGGGATGACTAAACATATAAAGCCAGTAGTTGCTCGCAGCTTGCTTAGTCCAGTTCAAAAACTACTAGCGACTATATATAGATGTGTGTGTGCGTTCGTGCGTGCGTGCGTGCGCGCGCGCGCGCGTTCGCATTGACTTTATGCATGTGAAGGAAGAGTCAATTTAGAAAAGACACATTTATCGATATTCGTTCTTCAATCACTGAATTTTTTTTTCTTGCGGTTTTTGTTGTTATAACTTTTAAAGTTCTGTGCTGATCAACGTTGATGATAAATGTAATGGACTTACGACGACGTCAGGGACAACAGTACAGTGCTTCCCCTACCACTCTTGTCCCCCTTACCCCCTACACACAAACACACACACACACACACACAAACACAAACACACACACACACAAACACACACAAACACACAAACATACAAACAGACACACATACACACAAACACACACACAAACACACAAACAGACACACATACACACACAAACACAAACACACACACAAACACACAAACACACACATACACACAAACAGACACACAAACACAAACACACACACACACACACCTCTGTTTCCTATCACACCCAGGCAGAGCATGGAGGGAAAGAAACATCCTCACGCTCTGTTCTCCACGCACGCGTACACGGATACACAAACACAGAAATAGCAGACACATAAAGACAGAATAACACTCCCACGCACATACAAACACATACAGGGAGAGAAACCAACACCACATACATTTTCTTTTTCACACATATGCATTTTTTGTTTCTCTCTCTCTCTCTTTCTCTTTTTCGTTCCTTCAATACTCCGTCTCTGACTCTCAAAGCTTCAAATAAAAACAAACAAGTTTTATTATTCTTTTCCTAGTTCTAAAAGCCGATGCTGATTTTAATCTAGAAAAAGCACCCTGTGTATTAGTCTGGACTTTGACGCCATTAACCCATTAAGATATGCCCAGTCCCAAAGGTACATAAACACCACGAATAATTCTGGGAAAAGATAAAAAAATATTGAAAACAGTCAAACAACCAAAAAAGATGGCATAAACAGATAATCAGCTGTGAGATGTGGAGATAAGGAACCCAATGTCCATGGGATAGACTGCAAATGATTTAAGTTGGTGATACTCGCTTCCAGACAGGTGTCGTACCGTGCGATGGTTTATGTGTTTGCTGTTGTGTAAAATTTTACATCTTTTCATTGTTCTCTGTCCGTTTTCTGCGTGTGCCTGTCAGTTTAACTTTTATTCCTGGAATGTGTATCTGGGTGAATAAACAAAAAAATACTAGCATTCCACAACACATATACACGCACACACTCACGCACGCATGCACGCACACTCATACAATCAAACACACATCACACAAAGACACAGCACATCCATAAAAAAACATACGCTACACACACCCCCACTAACACATAAATAGACACATACATAGACTCCTACATAGACACACCCGGCAAATGCACGTGCACATACATAACAGCAGAAGGAAGGATGGAGGGATGCATGGGGAACAAGTAAAGGTGGAGAGACAGAGACACGGTGCTTGATTTGCTTGCATTAGATTCGGGACACAGCCGACAAACAATACCGTTATTATCACCTCCACACCTACATCTGCCGCCACTGTCGCTTGAGCAACCAAGCAGTGTCGAGTGTAAACGAGCAACATCGAGATTATTGTCCATCCTCCCTCTTATGCAACACACACACACACACACACACACACACACACACACACACACACTCTCTCTCTCACACACACTCTCTCTCTCACATTCTCTCTCACACACACACACTCTCTCTCACATACTCTCTCTCTCTCACACACACACACACACACACACACACTCTCTCTCACACACACACACACACACTCTCTCTCTCACACACACACACACTCTCTCTCTCACATACTCTCTCTCTCTCTCACACACACACACACACACACACACACACACATTTTTTCCATCTCCTCCCCTCCCCTTACCACCCGTGTCGTGTCTTTCTGTCAGTGCACTAATGTCCCAGTCTCACCGCCTTTCTTATTATTCTACGAGCTGATCCGTTTACCAGCCTACCTCCCATTCTGTCAGTCGTTCAGTCTTACCGTTCCAGGCCATCGCCCACAAGACTAATTATCAATTTGAGTCAATTCTTACAGCAAACTGACACCGATAAGGGAGGAGGGTGACGGGTGAGGACTCAAGCAAACTGTTTGCATAGGTCAACAGATTTATTCACTTACACGGAACACCCGTCGCCAACCCGAGAACTCTTCTCAACACTTGCAACCATCCCTCCCGTCCTCGTCTATCTTGCCCCCCCTTCTCCCCCCCCCGTACAGACCTTCACGCATTTGCGGGGGGAGGGGGGAATGCCGGGACCAGCGGGGGCCACTTAGTGTTCAGTTCCTGTGACGACTGGCAACAAAACAACACGTTTGAACTGTGGGGCCCGGATGGGGTCTGAGAACCCAAGCGTAGGACAAACAAATCGGTGTTTGCCGAGGGAGCTACAGTTGCTGTCTGTACACATGTTGCACATTAGTCAGGTACCAGGTTGCGGCCACGCGCCGGAACATAATGTGCGGAGGCAACATGTGCTGGGATGTTGTCATTAAAGGATGTGAGAGAAAACTAAACTCGCAGGGTGGTTAGGGGTGGGTGGGTTAAGATGTGGAGCACTGAGGGAGACTGAGTGTTGGCGGAGGAGACGGGGGAGGGCGCATGTAAGTCAAAGAAGGAATGGTTGGCTGGTTGGTTGTGTTTTACGCCGTGCCAGCAACTAAGGCTATATCATAGAGATCAAAGAGGAAAAACAATGCTCAGACGGCTGGTTAGTTGATTGGTTGCACTTAGGAAAAAAAATTACACTGGAGGAAAAGAAATCAGTGAAATGCATTGGAAATATGTCAAACTGCTCTCAAATAATTAATTCCACGCGAGAAACAGTTGACGTGTTGCTTTCCATTGCATAGGACTGAACTAAGAAATGCAGTCAGTGTATATAGGACTGTAATTCTCACCAAGTAAGAAAGAAAATAAAAACAGTCAGATGGAAATGGTCTAAGAGTGGAATTTTGAACATTATTTCATTGATTTAGCCAGTGTTTAAGAATTTTTACTTTCCTCGTGTATCGCACTGGTTTATCCTTGCTGAAGCCCTAACATTTGTCATATAAATGTGACCAACGCTTTTGTGTGCGGGTGCACGAAGGGTGGGGACATTTCTAAGCAACTGTGATTTAATTTTGCCGTTGTTTACTTCCTTTTCGAGAAATATTCATAAAATAATCGCATGGTGAAAGGCATGTCATCTACAACAAAATCTCTATCTTATGAAGGGAGATAATTAATGAGCGAGTTATCATTGTAGTGTCTGCTCTAGTGACTAAAACTTTTTTTAACTTTGTGAGGTCAGGGAAGGTTCTTAGCCTTTTTTTTTCGGTGTGGGATTTAAAGAAAAGGGACTTGAAAATAGATCAACTCCATTTAGAGCCGGACCTCCGAAAGGAGTTGTCGGTGACCGCCGTGAATCGATACGTTGCTGGAACGTCAAAAAGACGTAATGTACGTTGCACTCAGGTTTGTTTCCCCTACGTGATTCCGTGTTTGGCTGCTCGTTTTCCCTTATATTTTTTTTTAGAACGCGATAGAATTTTTGTTTTGTGTCTTTTTTGTGGTCTGTCCTTTGTTTGTTTCTTTTTGTGACCCCTGGCATAATACCAGCCACCAATTTGCACAGAAGACGTGTGAAAAATCGGAGGTCATTTCCTTAAACACGGGTCATATGACACGTAATGTCCTACCTCCCATAGCATTCAGGAAATCCCCTTTCCCCACTGTACGCATAGAAGCAACCCTCTTTCAACTTTAATAAACAGTGCTTTGTTATGTTCCTTGCAGAAAGGTCGCGACTCATTTGCAAATAGCTGCAGGATGGAAGCTTTCATTTACGGCGCCCACACTCGCGAATAAATTGTCTAAGGTCAGAGGATTAACCGGCTTAATGGCGCGGCTGATGTAGTGGTGGAGGTGACGCCGGTGGTTTGAGGACGGGAGGGGGGGGGAGGAACCCAACAAAATAAAAACGTGAATATACTGCTCACAAAATGTTGAGTAACCTTTCGATAATGAAAACACGCGTAGTTTTAGTCTTTTAGACATGGAAATGTGTTTTAAAAGCAAGTAGAATATTTTTCTCATTATCAAGGAACCGTAAAATCGTAGCATAGAGTCGATTACAAGCAGAATTTATTCACTTGGTCACATGGTAGTTCACAAACAAGAACACACGTATATTAACACACGCGCACGCACACACACACACACACACACACACACACACACACACACACACACACACACACACCAATGTACATAACTTTCTGTTTCTAAATTATACACACATAGAGACAAAACGACCATAGAAGGATACTGTCTTTTAGTGTTACAATATTTCTTTTTAAAAAGATTAAAATCCCATTGTAAAAGGTGAATGAACGCTTACTGTTATCTAAGATAGATGACCCAGAATGTCCAAAAACATTTTACATCTTTACCCCGAGCCGTATAAAGCTGCATATAAACCGGTCAGGCTATGAAAACCAAAATACCCGCTGCATCCAGAATTGAACACGCCTCTTGGGTTGTCTTGATAACCCTAAGAGTGAAACGCTAGCATACTGGCTGCAGATACCCGACACCACCCAAGGTTTTATGCCCGGCATGAGTCACAGAAAACAATAAGCTTAAAAGGATGACCCGATCTTCTTCCGGTTTGTGGTCCATGTTTGCAGCCACAGTGGACGTGCAGGACCAACTTGATCTCGTAAAAATGGTGGAAAATGAGTCGCCTGACACGGATCTTTTGGCGGAAAGGTGTGAAGTTTGCAAACTGACGCCGCTAGGGTTTGAGGTGAGCAGTGGGGCGGAACGGGAAATTGATTGTCAGAAGAACTGGATCTGTGTACGTACATGCAGCGTGCGGTGGTGAGGACCACAGGTATAGCAGGACACACACACACACACACACGCACGCACGCACGCACGCACGCACGCACGCGCGCGCGGATGGCCATTTATCTTTCTGTCTCAATCTCTGTTTCTCTTTGCCTCTGTCTCTATGTCTTTCATAAGCGCGCACGCTCACACAGACATAAACATGCCCACACGCTCACACACACACACACACACACACATACACACACAGAGTAACTTACCTACCATTTTGCCAGCGTGGGTTTTCCAGTTTCGCGATGCACAAAGACCTGCGGGAAGGTCCTCCCCAACAACAGACTCACTAAAACCAATGAAACGATGGACTCGCCACCTTTTGCGAGACACACAACACATTACATGTCTATTTCAAACAAGAACAACAAACCTTTGTCCACGGTTGACTTCATGTTTTCCAGTGATGGCCATTTTACACGCATCAATGGGAAAATCCTAGTTTCTGAGGTTCATCAGGTCAATAGAAAGCTGTCACACCTTTCACAACCTTTTTCTTTTTTTTTCTTTTTCTTTTTCAAGCGGCTAAGACATCCTTTGCGTTTTTTGCCTGTAACTACGCTTTTTAAAGTCCTCGGGGTCTGAGAATGAAAGTCAGCAGCTGATAAAGTGGTGACCACACCTCTGCTCTGTCGTCTGCGATCGCAGCAACTTCTTAGTCCGTGAGGACAATTTATACAGACAGCCTTTGACAGATAAGCCACTTACACGCTTCGCAAAGCTGCGATCTGATGAAGTGCTGACAACCAGAGAGAGAGAGAGAAAGGGAGAAGAAAGAAAGGGAGAAAAGATTACGGTAGTGATACACTGCTGTAGATAAAAGAGAGACTTTTTTTAACTTGGCTGCTGTGGAGGGCTACGAAGGACCTCCCCTCCCCCCCCCCCCAATCTCCAGCCTTGTCACTGCGTCCCTCCATCTGGCACCAGTTGTCTGACACAGCATTTTATTCAAATTATGTGCTGGCCCACCTCTCCCAAAAAAAAGGTCACTTGTCTGATAAGCAAGACAGCAACCTCGCCGTTGCAAGTTGACAAGATTTCAATTACTAGAAGGAAGCAATGGCTGTGGTCACATTATTTGGATAATGTAGGTGTGTCTTAAGAATGATGTAGATGTAAGATAACATTTTTTTAAAGTTTTCTATGATGTCAGCCTTATCCTTATCTTGTTATGTAACCAGCACTTCATTATTGTTGTGTTTCTGTGTCTCAGCATACTTACCGAATATAATTGCCCACTGGGATTAATAAAGTTTTTAATTATTATTGTCATTAATTTAGTTGACAAACCACCTTTTGTAGTAATGACGATGGGTCCTTTCTTCGCTGGTACTGTCGGCTTCCTGCCTCTGCCGCTAGTTACACCTGGGCAGCTACTTTATTATCTTCATCCGGGTATGTTCTTACAACTGTACACAAAAAAATTTATAGTTAAGTTTTTTAATAGTCGGAGATTTTAAATAGCAAAATTTCAAAAGAACTAGGAATATAATTTAATCTATTAGAATTGTTAAATATGCATTCGAAATGTAAAGCACACAGTTTTCTGGAAGTTCTCAAAGTAAAGTTTAAAGAAGAAAAGAAAAAGAAACAAACAAACAAAGAAATGTTTAGCATTTGAATTCTGTGGTAAAGTCAAATGAGTTTCTAATAAACTACACTTAAGATCATTTAGTTTAATGCCTTTTGTTTAAAAAATAGTTAGTTTGCTTTATTCCACATGACTCTTCACTTCCTGTGTCACGGTGTCCAGTAGCTTATGTCTATCAATAAACCTAACTCAAAAAATATCAATTATTCCCTAAAATATTTGTTCTTTGTTTATTTGATTGCTGTTTTTTTTAATGTTAGCTTGACAATAAACAGGAATTAACCAGTGATTTGACTTTGTGTTGTTGTTTGTTGTCGGAGAGATCAAATGAAGTGATGGACTTGTCGTGAATACCGATGTTAAAATGTGTTTCATTGACATATTGACTGCGGAGTGAGCATGTGATCCAGAAAATTCCATAACTGATGCTAGCGATCGGCCTCATCAGGTTCTGTTAGCACACACGCAGTTGCTGAACTCTCCAGCGCTCAATAAATTTTCGTAGTAAATAAAAACGTTTTGTTTCAACATTTACGAGGGCTAGCGCGCGTGCACACACACACACACACACTGTCTCTGTGTCTCTCACACACCCTCTCATCTCTCTTTATCTCTCTCTCTCACGAATTTCTCCCTTATACCCGACACGCACACACACACACACACACATACACACACACACACACACACTCTCTCTCGCTCATTTTGTCTGTGTGTGTGTGTGTGTGTGTCTCTCTCTCTCACTCACTCATACACATGCGCGCTCAGATATGTAGGCTCGCGCCACACGCTCTCACGCACTCCCACTCTCTCTCTCGCACACAGACACACGCGCGAACGAGAAACAATTCCCAGTATGCACACATATATATGTACGCGCCTTCCTTTTTAATTCTTATTGCTAATAATCAATTACGCAAACAGGACCAGTTCTGCGAGAGGTGCAGCACTAGGACCAGCAAAGCCGCGGCTGCAGCTTGTGGGTGAGAAGATGCGCTGGACTGGTATTGAACTGGAGGCCGGGTCTTATCAGCTGCCAGCAGACGCGCCGTAATTTCTCGCCTCCTTTCAATCGCTGCCGAGCTGTCACGATGGCGACGGAAACCGCGCTCGGTCGGCACCACGCCTCGGCCATACGAGGGTGTTCGATTCTAACCCTGTCCCCTACTCCAGTCCCCGGTCCCCCTACCACCATCACCAATACTTAACACATAGTTCGTTTGGTTTCTTGTTTGATTGTTTGTTTGTTTGTTTGTTTGTTCAAGTATGCCTGTTGGCAACCACACAGGCACCCACGCATGCACACACACATTCCTTGATAAAGACGAAAGGTCACAAAAAAAATTAGTATGAAGAACAATGAATGTTTGGTAGTGTGTGTGTGTGTGTTTTGAGGGGTGAGAAACGTTAATTACTACATAGAATCATTCCATGACAAGAAAAAAGAAAGAGATCTGCTTCTTCTGCTGTATACCTATTTGCTTGTTAACCTGTTTGTCTCCCCCTTTTCCCCCTTGGTCTCTGTGTCCAGTTACTGTGGCCTCATTATGCGCCCTACTTCAGTAGCATTGGGAGCACGCGACGTCTGACATATAACAGTCTAATAATTTGCATGTCCGTTCATTACAAGCAGAATCTTACACTGACGTAGTTTAAAGACCAACCTGAATGGTTTGGGGTGGGTTTGTTTCTGTTTTGTTTTATTGTTTGTTTGTTGTTGTTGTTGTTGTTGTTTTTGTTTGGTTTTGGTTTTGGTTTTGTTTTCGTTTTTGTTTTCTCGATATCGTTAGATATAGGCGACATAAAACTAACCTGTAAATTTTAGCCTCCAAACTCATCCGTTAATTAATTATCCGCTAGCAAAGTACGCGATTCGCACCTGCGATCAACTACGTCACACTAGTGCACCATTCACAACATCGCTAGCAGTCGACAATAAACAGAGAAAGAGAGAGAGAGAGAATGAGCGACAGTCCGGGTTGTTCAGACAGTGACAGTCTGCATTTCTTGTAGTTCTGAACAAACTGCTACTTTAGCGCGAGAACTGCAGACTTTCACGATGATACACTTCTAACGTGTGAGTTGTTTAACTGTAAACATTCAAACACAAGGACAAGAATATAATTTCAAAACAATTTGACATGACGAGGACCGTCTCATACTTTGCATATCGCTAACTAATTATAATGTCTACAATTCAGAAATCGTTCAGCATCCCGCGCTGTCTCACAACTAGCACATCATCAAGGCCGCGCTCGTTACTAATAATTATATCAGATGACGTGTCAACCGTCTACCCGGTACAACATAAGCTTGTGTCTGGAAAGTGTTCGAACTCTTCCTTTCCTCGGGTACGCACCGCAGGAACCAGCTGTGCCCGTTGTATCGGTTACCTCCTCGCGTCCTTGCCCAACCGCGGCGAACCGTTGAGGTGAGCCGACGACATTGTTTCGACATCACGGGACACGCCTGCACGCGCACCTAAACCGATCGACGGGGCGATGGCGCGTGCGGCCCACCTGTGGGCTTGTGTGGGTTGCGCTTGACCTTCCCACACACTCTTGACCCGGCGCTAATGTGATGCACGACTTTTTTTTCTTGTCCTGTTTTTTTTTTTTTTGTGTACAGCTGCCGAAGACTTGTGGTTGTTGATTGGCTGCCGAGAAATCGTCTTCGTCGTCGTCGTCGAGGACGCCGACCGGTGTCACGATCTCAGCTTTATTTCGAGACATCTTTCCCAACAAGCAGCAGTTGCGCACGTGCAGATGTACGAGGAGTGTGTGATCGTGTGAAGACGAAAAAATGTTGGGAGGATGTTGTTCCGGCTCAGTTGTTAGGTAAACAAAGTTAGCAACGTGAGCGCGAATTAAACGATGATTAGCGAGGACAACGAAGATCAATGAAGCCCAGTGCAGATAATTCTAAAGATCGCATTGCAGTGCGCGTGGCCGTGTCTAGAAACATCAACTGTGCGCGAAGTCTTGGGTTTCACAAGTCGTGAACGAGACACCTGCTCCACAGACCGGCGCCATGGCCATCCCTGCTTGTAGGATGTTTGCCTGTGTGGTTCTTACACACTGATGTCATTTCTTTTTGTTAAAAAAAAAAGGTGACAGCGGCTCTGTGCTTCGAACATTCTGCATCTGATTCCTCTGTTCCTGTGATGGCCTCTCTGTTTATTTTGGATTTTCTTTCTTGCTTTCTTTTTTCTTTCTTTATGTCTTTCTTTCTTACTTTCGTTGCTTCGTACATGTGACAGTATCAGTGTGTACTGCTGCCTTCGCGTTTGTTCGTCTAGAAGACTGAACGACGGACGGACGGACGGACGGGCGGACAGACAGACATTGTGTCTAAGGGCGTTTTAAGTGTGTTTACATTAACGCCTTCCTGATGATGAAGGTGGCTGAGGACGATTTTAACATCGGCAAACATGTTTCGCAAAATAAACACGCCCCTTTCCCATTTTTTTCTTCTTCGACTTGGATGGATTTCGGCCGAACATCCTGATTAGGATCAAATGAATTCTTAAACAATCACTCAGTGCTCTGTCATTGCGCACTCATTGGCGTTTTTGAGCGACAGTCTCTCAGTGTTGCCTGAAGATGGCAAAGAAAATGAGAACATACTGCATACAATGGTTACGGAGATGGCTGAGAGTGAAGGAGACAGAGACAAACTTCGGCTCCACTCCCCTACATCCCTAGCTCAGAGGTCTCACCGGAAGTGAACTCCTGCCAGTTCTGTGTTGTGGAAATCTTGCCCCCTTTTTTCCCCTTTTCCTGTTGCATTGTTGCTTCTCTTCCTACCCAAGTTGAGAAATAGCCCATTCGCCATGCGAAACCGAAAATAGACAGCCTCTTGAGAAGTTCCAGAATTCCTCGCCAAGAGCCCGGATGTACTGAGGTGCACGTGCAGCCCGCGACTCTGTGTTTATCAGGAAATATGGCGGACCGCGTGCCGTTTGCTGACACACCCGGGCCTGGGAGGCGACTCAATGGCGGACAAGCAAAGGGAGGTCACTCCCAAGCACCTCTGCCCTCTGGAGAGGTCGCTGGAGGGGAAGATAGGGGCCAATCAGATGACAATCTGACGTCGCAGACTCTTGTTCCTTAATCAAGTCGAGGCCCCCGCACCTCTCTGGTAGGCGCGGGCCATGTCGCAAGGTTGTATCAATATTTGCCCACGAGTGTCAGGTCTGTCAAAAGTTAGTGCTGCCCTCCCTTTCCTCGGGTACGTTTGTGTCTTTGAAAAAGTGCAAACAATACGAGTGTGTGTGTGTGTGTGTGTGTGTGTGTGTGTGTGTGTGTGTGTGCGTGTGCGCGGGCGTGCGTTCGTGTGTTTACGTGTTTGTGTGAGTGAATGTGTGAGAGTAACACAGAGACAAATTCACATTAACTTTTGAAATGTGAATACGGAAGATGCTTCTAGAGAAAGTAGAAGAAGAAGAGATTTAAAAATTATATTTTCCTCATTTTACACAAGGCTGTACGCGCTCATCAGAATTTAGAAAGGAACACGTAGTGGCTGATTAAACGGGACTTTCAGACCCCTACAACCGTTTCAACTGTGTTTGAGTCTTGTGTTGCAATTTCTCTATAAATGTACACCAACTGGTCAGCAGAGGGATGGAGAACAGAGGGGGTCGAGAACTGGTGTCTTAATTCGAAAAAAAAGGCAGCCGACCCTGTAAACAGGTGCCACATGAAGAGAAAGAACATTGTGCCCGAGACGAGATTTGAACCTATAACAGACAATCTTCACTGCATCAGTGACAGGCGCGAACTGCTGCGCCACCGGACCACCCACCGTGTGGCAGTCAGACGTGACATGACAGTGAGGAGACCAGTGCCAGCGGTACACAGGGCCACTAGCATGCTTCTTCAAGCGATCCCAAAGACCGGCACTTCAAGCGATAAAATAGGGCGAAAGAAAGAGAGAAAGAAAAGTTGATAAATAGTTGTTTTTTCGCTTCAAGAGGGTCAGCAAAATCGCCAGTAGCGAAATCAAGATCTGAGAAAACTTCAGCCTCGACAAA
Organism: Marisa cornuarietis; assembly: GCA_004794655.1. NCBI lineage: Eukaryota > Metazoa > Mollusca > Gastropoda > Architaenioglossa > Ampullariidae > Marisa > Marisa cornuarietis. Next base: position 1,987,950 of record SMMW01000524.1, read on the forward strand.
GGGCATGGGGCTCAACGTGGTCAGAAGAAGCATGGCTACCTCTACGTCAAGTGTACCTCCGAGGTATGACTACACCACCACACTTTTCAAGCTGTCTACGACTACAGATCAGAAATAAATCATTTTCACGAGATAGATAGATAGATAGATAGATAGATAGATAGATAGATAGATAGATAGATAGATAGATAGATAGATAGATAGATAGATAGATAGATAGATAGATATAGATAGATAGATAGATAGATAGATAGATAGATAGATAGATAGATAGATAGATAGATAGATAGATAGATAGATAGATAGATAGATAGATAGATAGGGACTGGTCCCAAAGATGTCCACCGCTCCAAAGATCCCGGTGTCTGGTGTAGCATCCTCCGTTTAGTTCTCTAGATGGACAAACTCGAAGACAGCATTACACACTGATACTGTCATATGCACATGCACGAAGCAACGAAAATGAGAAGGAGAGGTCAGAGAGAAAGACGAAAGAAAAAAAGTATTAAACCTAAGAAAGAAAGAAAGAAAGAAAGAAAGAAAGAAAGAAAGAAAGAAAGAAAGAAAGAAAGAAAGAAAGAAAGAAAGAAAGAAAATGGAAAATAATGGAGCATAAACCGCAATCGATATTTTTGCACATGGAGATCTCCAATACCATGACGAATAGTTTTCTGTCGAGATTGCCTCGTTCTAAAGGTTTCACCGAGCGCACAAGTTAAGAGGGGCCAGAGAACGGCCGAGGGAAAAAGAAATGTGGAATGTCTTATTACTTTACAAATGGAACTGGCGAGATAAGACACCCCGCAATCACCCCCACCACCACCACCACCATCATCACAAAAAAAAAGAGTCCGGACATTGAAACCAGTCGCTGATACTTGTAGAATGAGGAAGGTGTTTTGAAAGAAGGGGGGGTGGAATGTAATCTCCTGGCAGACACCGCGCGAAAGGAAAGCGTAAGAGTTTGTGGGAAGGTAGGTAGAGGAAAGTGTTTTCAGGAGACAGGAGATAGATTACATGTGTGTCTCGCTATCTACCTTTTGTAGACTCGAAAATCAACTAATTTCCCCCCCGAAAGATAAAGGCTATTGCAAGTCCATTAGGCTTGGCTGTCATGCAGTTGCATGGATCCAAGATGAGGCATGGAAGGGTTAGCGCCCCTCTGTCTCGGCCTCGATAGACGGCGCTGGGGTCGTGGGGTCAGGCTCGGTCTCTGGCGTAAGACTCGCAGAATCTCGCGGCGTCGCCCGAATCGTTACCGCGGTCCTCGAAAGGAATCGAGGGAAAAAGTTTGCGATAATTTCCATGGCAACGCAGGATTGCTGGAGATTTATTGTCCAGGCGGAGGGGAAGGTTAATTCTGAGAAAATCACATTACAAGCGAAGAGGTCGCTCGCCGCGCGCAGTCCGTTCAGGGCCTCGAAGAAGATTTATGTTTCCTCCTCAACCGGTCCGGCTTCCTCCGCCTTCCGTTCAACGGCCTTTGCTATCTATGGAAAGCATTCAGCCAGGGTTTGAACTACATTTGCACATAAACAAACACACACATCTCCGCTTTTTTTTTCTTTCTTTCTTTCTTTTTTCCTGGCGCAAGTCAGTCCGCTCGTCTCGGCGCGCCACTCGTCGCTGTCCTCAAAAGCCCGCCCTCCCAGTGCCTGCCGCCCTGCCCCTCCCCAACACCCCGGTGGACAGAAGAGTCCGCACGCGCTTGCCTCTCGAGGCGACCGTGACGTCACATTTTTGCGCACGCGTAAATTGGCTGCTTCCCTCGCGACCGGAAGTGGCGTCTTCTGCTGCGCCGCTCGTCGCCAGTGTGCGAACGAGTTCCGGTGTCGGTGAAAAGGGCATTGTGGGGCCCGACGCAGCGCAGCGAGCGACAAAACGCATCAATCACTGGCAAACGTCTTCATCTTTCATGCGATTTAACGGCCGTAGCTGAAATCGGGACAAGTCTTTAAACGTGTGCCTGTCGTTTGATTAAGCGCCAGGGGTCAGCCCCTGAAGTTCTTTTTGGGAAAAAGGAGGAAAAAGAGATGGAAGTCGTGTAAAAGAAATGAGGATATTTAACGACAGCGAGGAGGGGCTATTGAAAGAAGAAGAAGAAGAAGAAGATTATATGGAACGCACGAACAGACGCCATCCACGTCTGTTACTGCCATCTCCTCTAGACATCAGGCTTTTGAATTTTATTTTTGTTTAATATTTATATTTTTTTGTTTTTGCAATGCCTCTTATTTTTTTATTCTTTTTTCTTATTCCTTCCCCTTCAGTTTTCTCGTCCTTCTCTCATTCCCTTTTCTTGGACTTAATGCCTTGTTCGTTCTCTTTTTCTCTTACCCTTTTATTTAGTTCTTCTCCTTTTTTTTTTTTTTTTTTTGCTTTCTCCTCTTTCGTATTTACCCAACCCCTAACTAACCTATATTTTTCCCTTTTTCCCTTCTTCTGTGCTAGATTTCCACTTTCAGTCTACGATCTCTCCACGACTGTACGTTTGTTGAGATGACTCACTGAAATAAAAAAAAATCGATTTTCTTCTTTTTATAACCACCACGCTTCGCAAAACTGTTTCTCACTATCACTATGCGATGTTTACGATATGATTCAGGCGAGAAAGCGTTTAGGGAAAATAATGTGACCACTAAAACCCAGCATTTGGCACTAAGTTAATTTTCATGCAGCCAGCACACACTGGGCGAACAGCAGTGGCAACAGACTATTTCAGGCCATGGTTTAGCAGAATAATCGTTTAGGAGAAGTGCATCGACAGCTTAACATGTTGACTGGTTGGTATTCTAGCAACCCTGCTGCATGACCATCGACAACCAAAACCGCTGAAACTACGATCTTAAAATGGGGGACAAACAAGAATCAGTCAAATGCTAGCCAAAGTATGAGGGAAATAAACTCCGGACATACCAGAAGCGAACTAGTAGAAGTGCAACTAGTAAAAATTTGTACATGAGGGTAGAAGATTAAGTTGAAATGACAGAAAATACTGACAATAACAATGACAATGACAATTCTTTATTAACGAGAGGTAAATAAGCGAGAAGGTGCTTTTTTTCATTTAGCCCTCGCCCCGTACGGGGAAAGAATAAACAAATAATTAAAAGAATGCAAAAACAATTAGTAATAAACATGAGGTAACATCAAATAAGAGTGGGAGGTGAGTATGTACAAGGTGATTGTAAAGAAAAAAAAGTACAGGCAAGAAACAACAGCAACAACAAAAAAAAAAGCAGATATTTACATGGATCCTGGAATTGAGAGGTGTTTCTACGAGGCTCATCTAATTTTCTTGTAAATGTTTGAGAAGATGGCGTCTAAAGCAGTTCAGGGAGTTCATCTGCTTGAGATGGAGAGGGAGGCTGTTCCACAACACGCTCCCTGAATATTGGAGACTAGATTTATAGAGGTCTATTCTAGAGTTTGTCCAAGTAAGAGGCCAGAATAAAGTGTCAGTAAATAGCTAAGTTTGATCAGACATTACTGACAGACACAGCTCTTCATGCTGTGGAGGAGAGATCTCCAGCTTACTGTAATGGCAGTGCCCATCCCCTCTCCTACAATACCGTTCCCAACCATTTTAGGAGTCGGGTGTCCATTCAACTGCTAGATAAACTGAGGGAAGTTAGTTGCGCCTTACGGGTCGCGAATCGGCGTACCCTCGTGTTGGACGCAAGTACTCTCTTTAACCACTCGACCTGTTTAAAATGCCATAAAAGCTCAGTTAATCTAAGACTCTAGGTTGTGGCTAGGTTGCAGTCCTACAGATAAAAACATTCTTCAACCGACAAGCCTGTAAACTCCCATCCGTTGAGGATGGTTGTGTTACAACCGACGGTAGACGGACGAAATTATTGTCGCAAAGAAGATGCTGTCGACCAAAGAACGTTTTCCTGCAAGAATATAAGGCTTCACTACTATCTATGTTATTCGTGTTATTCTTTAGCCATAATACTTCGATCAGCTCTGTGTGCTCCTGCGCAAATGTTCAAACAGTCATCAATTTTTGCGGGTGCATACAAGCCACCTGGAACTCAGAAGTAAAGGTATATATAATTTTGCAGAACTTGTCCACCTTTCTCTCCATCCCCACCACGGTGATTCAAGATCCACCTAAGAGTCCATAGAAAATGGCTGGCACGCCGGGTGAATTACAGGCCACCCCGCTTAAAGTCCTGTAAGGAAAAAAAAACCCACCAAGAGCTCAAAGCGAATGCCATATGGTCTATAAAAACTTGGGACACAATTATATTACAGAGTCTGCAGTGGAACGCGCTATGACATTTTACTGCGGAATGCACCCCTGATTGTTCGCTTTGTTCGCCAGTTTAATGTCCCATTCACCTAGAGCAACGGAGCTGCTGCCGGATAAGAAATCCCGCGAGACATAATGTGGACTTGCGGGATTTTCAACCGAGATGCAGCTTCGATACGGTCGGCGTTCTCTTGAAAGAGAACTGCGATTGACCTGCCCAGACCAACTCTGCGGTGGTGCTTGTAGCTGACTGTCAACATGGCAGGCTAGAAAATAGACGAAGGCCAGCACTTCTGCTGCCTGGCGGAAGGACAGTTCAATTCGACCATTTCCTGTCGAAAAATTGAAAACTGAATTTACAAAGATGAATGTACATCGCAAAACTGTGCTGAAACTGTGGAACTTGGTGAAGATGGTGAAGGTTTGTAACCACAGTCTTTAAAAAAAATTTTTAAATCCACGGCAACAGCTTCAAACAGATTTTTTTTCCTCCACATGCACCATTTACCAACACGATTTCTTCCTGCTGCAAGAACTGCAAACTTAATAAAGAGATTAGTCTCAGTGCAAGAGTTCCTGTTTATTAATCCCAAGATGTGGCCTCAAAGTTCAATAGAAAACTTTTCTCAGATCACATGACATGATGCGAGTTGTGTTGGCGAGTCTTTTCTATATCGTGCCTTTCCTGTACAAATCGGTTATTAGTTAAAAGATCAAAGGATGCTCTATATATGAGTCGTAAATGCTCAGTCGTCACCACTACGGTAAAATCGTGAGTTCTTGGGTTCAAATCTCGTCTCGGGACAAAAAATGTATTCTCTAAAAGTGTCATTTTCTCACAATGTTTCTTACTGTGTTTTCAGGTCTTCTTCCCCTCCATCATCCCTCCATCCCATGGTGCGAAATTACTTCTAGGAAGCACTTTTCTAATTAAACTAGCCAGTCAAACAACCAGCTTTTAAAAAAACCTTTCCCCGCATTAAGTATGTGTTTCACTGAAACAGTCAAGGGACCGGTGCCACCGGCCTCCTACTCTCCCTCTTCCCTCGCCGCAAAGTCCATGAGATCAATTATTTTTAACTCTGCTAACGACGGAGACAATTAAGTGCACTACCTGCTTGAAGCAGTTCAAAGAAGGAAATTGCATTTGAAAACACATCCTGTGGACCGATCAATAAGCACGTTTTGAAATAATGTTAAAATTATGAGATTTGTCGAAGGACATAATTAATTTTCGTACCCAAGACTGCACGTGTTCAGTCTTTTACAGTCTATTTCGCTTAGTTTTTTTTTCTGGAATTTACAGTGTATCACACGACTAAATTGTTGTAATAATGCAGTTCGGGTCACGTGCTTTAAAGTTGTCTCCAAATGTGACAAAAACCTCATATATTCCTATTTTTACTTTCATGAAAACTCCGCGCTGCCTCTGATGATAAAATCGTGCAAGTTTAGTCTTTGTGGTCGTGGAGACAGCTGTCCAAGGAAGAAAAAAAAATCCAAATTCTGTATTTTTCAAATCTTTTTCGGTGTTACCCTGCAAATAAAAAAAAAGTTATTTATATTATAGATCAGTTGGTGGTAAATTTTTGGGTCTCAACGGACAAGTTGAAAATAAAGCTTAACGATTTGTTTTATTAGGGGGAATGTTCCTGGAGATGTGACAGCTTTTATGGAATCTGAAAGCCTACAAAAAAATAATGAACAGCCAGAATATCCTCCACCTAGCAATCTTCAGAAGCACTCGCAAATACCCGGAATGCACTCGGAATCACACACACACACACACACACACACACACACACACACACACACACACACACAAAGTCATTTTTAGCTAAGCTGATTCCACACAAGACAAAAAAAAAACAAAAAAAAAACTCGGAGTACCTTGGATTAATCATCACAAAACTCTTGGTTAATCCATCCTTGACAGGCTTCATTCTTCTTCAGACTCATCACGCTGGGAGTTTTACTCTCACTCATTTCTGTCCGGAACCTCCGCGATCCCAACTTTTGCATCTGTGTCCCGACCCTTCAAAGGTCTTCACTAGCATCTTTGACCTTCTTGTGATTCTTTTAATTGGCACTCTTTCTTTCTTTCTTTCTTTCTTTCTTTGGTTTGAAGTTATTTCCTTTCATGGATTTAATACTTTTTTTTTCTTTCGTCTTTCTCTCCGAGCTCTTATTATTTTTTCCTTCTTTCTTTAGTTTATTTGTCGTCTTCTTTATCCTTGGTTCTGCAATGTACATTCTTTCCGTCTGTATCTCGCTGGCTTCCATTCAAGCACACGCAGGATCTTTGGTCATTCTAAGAAGACAGATGCAAACATTTAACGGGAAGGTGATTGCTCGACCTTTGAGAGAAGATCGCCATCTTTGGTGAAAGCTATCACTGTCTTCATCTCTCATTGTGTGCTCGTGTGAGTGTGCTTGCGTGCGCGCGTGCGTGTCTGCGTTTGTCTCGCTTGACCAGACATCGAGATGGTCTCACCCTCCAATAATCCGCTACAGACACTTTTTTTTTCTTTTACAGTAAGCTCCCCTTTCCCTTTTCTTCCTATTCCAACCACTCTACTCTCTGGCCCCCTTGCCTTTCATTCCTGGGCCGAGATGAGTTCTAACTAAAGCACAGTGGGAAAACTTGAAGGGTTAATTAACCTTTGCTCCCTTTTTTACACGAGAGTTCTCTCCCCTGCAGACGCCTTATCTCCTAAGCTGATCCCGCCTCGCAGCTCCGGTCATTTCCGGAAACTGTCGAGGATGATACGATTGTTGCCGAGTCTGTGACCGGAAGACGCAGGCGGGCTGGAAGGAGGGTCTTGTCAGCACGAGCGGGACATGTTTAAATTCCACCAGAGTGAGGACGCCGCAATGAGCACGCATGCGTGCGCACGCGCCCGCCTCTCTCTCTCTCTCTGTGTTTGTGAGCGCGCGCGCGCGCACTAGGGTGAGCTGGAAGGACAAGCGCGCGGCCAGATCTGATGTAAGGAGCAAACCTCCTCCCCATGGTCGTTGGTTTAACTGAAATCAGAGATTAAAATGTTCGGCAGGTCCTTTCTCTCTTTGTGTCGCTTTTCTTCGCCTACCTCCCCTGCCCTCCTGAGACTTGCTTAACGTGTCTGTACGGTATTCTCGCCACTCGCTGAAACCATCATCAATAGTCCTACATCCCCCAATCTCACCATTCTACCCCCTCTCATCTGCTCATGCGCGCCGCTGTCTAGCAAATTCGTTCACTGACCACAGCCAGCTATTGGCTGACATCTATAAATTAAGAGCGCTTCCATATCTAAACGGCAGCCTTCCAGCAAAAAGAAAAAAAAACTAAAGAGCTACGCGCTTCGGGAATCAAGGATTCCATCCCCAATTTTTTTTCTTAACTATTAAAACACGAGCAACTATTGAAAAGGCACTCATCATAAGGTAATCCTTTGCCGTGAATATTACTCTGTGGCCCCCCTAGCTCCGAAGATAACCGGGGCGTTGATTTCAGCATCGTATCGGCAGTGATCGGCAATGATCGGCAATTTCCGGTCCGCGATCGGACACGACAAGAGTTGGCCGCCTGCCAGCCCGCCTAGATAAGCCGATAGTTATGAAACTCTCCTGTCCCCTGAAAATATTTCTCTAGCCTCATCTGACGTACTTTGAGATGGGGCGTCCCGCCTTCGCGCTTATAAATAAGCAGCAGCAGGAGCAGGCAGTAGCTTTCGTCTGCCACCTGGAGGACTGGTCCCAGGGCCTACATGGCTACACGATAGGAGTATGGCTAACCGTTGAACACAACGTGACGTAGGCATTCCCACTGGCTTGTTTATGTGAGATTTTGTTTCGCTCGTGCTCGGATCATCATCATCATCATCATCATCATCATCATCATCATCATCATCATCATCATTGCTAGCTTAAAACAGGAGCCCCGGGAGCACACGTTAACCAGAAGAGCATGATGGCTTCTCTTCTCCGAAACCTCGTGTGCTGTTGGGATATCGTTCTCGATTTTATTGTTTTCTGTTGTTCCTCGAGGGCCATCTTTATCCGACTGTTTGAGTCTTTACACTGAGACAATCGCTGTGCAGTTCTCGAAGGCATGGTAGTTATCTGCAGACCTCATGGATGGCAATTTATCTAAGCTTTTTCATTATAATGTCTGTGGGTTCATTTATTTATTCTTCCTGCATTGTGTTTTCTTCTCCTAGAAGGTATGTTTTTATGGAAGTCGTCATCGTCGAAGTTGTTTTGCCATGTCTTGCTCCTACTAGATTGTTTGTACATATTATTCTTCCTACTAGAATGTTTGTTAATATTGTTGTTCCTGCTACAAGGTGCGTTCATATTGTTGGTTGTACTAGAATTGTTTATTTTAAACGTTGCTCGTTATGGAATGCATGTTCTATAATGTTCATCTCGTAGTTTGATCGTTCTGTATGCTTTCATATATGTGCTCATCGTATAATGTACGTTGGTATAGTTGTTCATCCGAGAATGTTTGTTTATAAAGTTTATTCTGAATCTGTATTTATATATCTTTTCAACATAGAATTCGCCCTCGTCGTGCTGTTCGTCCTCAACTGTGTTGGTATTATTTATTCTTCTTTTTCTAGGGGCGGTCTGGTGGCGCAACCGTTAGTGTCTGTTATGAAAATAATGAAGATTGAATGTCTTGGTTTAAAATCTCGTCTCGGGGTTGCTGTTCTTTTTCTGCATGTGCCATTTGTTTAGAGGCCTTGCTGCTGCTCCGTGAAATACCACTCCCTCCCCCAATCCACACACACACACACACACACACACACACACACACACACACACACACACACACACACACACACACACACACACATTCTTCTTCTAGCACATAGTCATCCCAGACTGTGTGTTTATATACCGAATCATCTTATTTCCTTGCTGTACGGGGCGAATTGGGCAGGTAGGTCTGTCAATGAGAGAAATAACTTTTCTGTACCATCTCTAGCCCTATAGCTGCCGCCGCCCTAGTCTGCGTTGCTTCTATCACAAAACACAAACAAACAAACAAACAAACAAAAAAACAAAAACAAAGCAAACAAAAAGATGTGTCGACGACAACTGTAATGTGCACGTGACATACAATTAATGTATCGGTCAATTACTGGGGCTGTTCTATCCGTTAGAGTGCCTCCCCTGATCTTCTCGCTTGTCTCACCCTGCGGTGAATATAATCTGCAAAATGTCGGCCAGATATTTTGATTTTTTTTTATCCATTGGTAATGCCTCCCTTCTTGTTCTCGCTCGCCTGAGTCTGTGTGTCATCCTTCTGTAATGGATGGAATAACTGTTGTGGCTGTTCCATCAATTGGTAGTGCCTCCCTTGGTCTCGCCTGCCTCACTGTGGACGAAATCCCTGCTCGCTGTTGTCGACGCCAGTTAACCTTGTGGGTTCCAGGCTTACATTGGCAATTTGTTTGTTTTTTGTTTCATTGTTGTTGTTGTCGGAGATACTGAACACAATATTTCAGCTCAAGGTTATTATTATTGTTATTATTTTTCCCATGCATTCGATAATTAATGTCAGAGTCCGGTCTGTCGATGAAGTTCGTCACATTTACCTCAAATTAAGATTAGCCCTGTTTTCTTTTCTCTCTAGATTTCTTGTATTACCGCTTTATTAGATACCCAAGTAATGTGATTACTAAATGTCAGTGCTAAATGTTAGTACAATAATGTTGATGTTTGGAAGTAACCAGATTATAACGATTCACAAATCATTTAAATCACTTTAGACCAAAACTATTTTTTTAAAAGAACAAAATGATATGAAAAAAGCAATAATTATTTGAAAAACATTATTTCAAAAAAAGACAATTTAAAAAATATATATTAATCTAGAGTGAGTCTGGTGTTCGCTTACATTTATAAATAGTGAGTTGGTCAGCTGGTTAGTTACATCACATGTTTGTCCAAACATGATTTTTTTTCACTGCACAACGAAGAAGGAAATATTTTTACACATGAAAAGTGTAAGGCGGTGTGTGCATTTTCTCCCAGCCGTAGTGTCTGGCTGAGGGTAAAATATGGTAAGTGACAGGTTGACATCTTTTATCCTCATTTGAATATTTGCATGAGAGGACCAAGGGACATGACGTGTCCATCTCCTTGGCGACCTGCGGACTGCTGTGGCAGGAAAGTCTGGAACTGTCATTGGATCAGACCAGTCAGACACAAATATGTCGGAATCGCGCCAAACGAGATTTACACTGGACATCAATTTAGAGGGAATACAGGAATACAGGAATACAAATACGTTTCCTGAAAACATTTCTTGTATTTTTGAGTTGGTTTGTGAATGAGGGTGTAAATAAATGAGCGAGAGAATAAGACTGTTAAACAAGAAAAATACAGAGAGACAAAAACATGAGACAGACGTAGCCCCTATTCTGACAAAGAGAAATACACAGAGAATAAGCCAACAAGATTCCCAAACGTATTGTCCAAGGTACAGACAAAATACACGGAATAAATCATAATCGTCCCAAACTTATTGTCCAAGGTACAGAGAAATAAACAGGGAATAAACCCGCAATAGTCCCAAAGTTGTTTCCAAGATATAGATGAATCTCAGCCAGCTGCGGAATTTACTCTGTAATTCCCTCTTCCCGGCTCCTTCTCTCTCTCTCCCCCAATTACTTTACGTCCTGCCACTAGGATACCATATTCGATTAGGTGTGTGGTTGGAGTGATATCTTTATTATTTGATTGTATCTTGCCATTATCCCAAGGCAAACAGGAAAAATAAATTTCAAGAACAATATTACATTTAGCGGTTGTTTTATTTCCTTTTCACATTTATTAAACCAGAAAGAGACATAAAGCCCAGACATCTCCCTTAAAGATCTAGCGGGGTTGCAATATGTTGTCTAATGAGTGGGTGAAGCTCAGTGTACGATACCGCTGACCAAAGCTTACCGATCACCATGTCCAGCGTCTACAAACATCATCATCCACAAAAATAGGTCAAAACTGTGACGTGACGGTTGTACACAAAGCTGCCTAAATAACATACGATCTACCATTGGCTGAAGCCTTCAGTATCTTGATGTTTGATTGATGGCTTCATCTTGTGCATGGTAATATTTTTTTACGCCTGCCTCGAAATACACCGAAGGCTTTTTTTCACACACATTTGAAGAAATGTTGTCTTGCACTTAGCGTTTGCTTTTCTTTACAGGTCAATTGTTTTTTTTTCCTAGAAGAAGCTGCACCCTACTAGGACTTTAAGGGTGCATAAATGGTCATGCTCGTAGTACTGATACTTTTTTGTCAGCAGCCGTCGGGCTGGCAGCTGCCACATGCATTCGAGCCCGTTGCACGTGCGACACGTGCCTGACATGGCGCCGCTCCGTGGTGTGAATGTCGGCTCACGTGCTCGGCTGGGCGTCAGTTTCGGCGACGTCCTGTTGTAGCCTCGACTGGACTCAGAGCTTGCAGCAGACAATTTGTGAATGGCGTCCGCTCGGGACTATGAACAGGCGGAGGCATTAAGAATAATTAAGGTGCAGTGGGGGCAAAGGTTACTCTCATGCTAAATTTTTTTTTAGGTTTGGAAGGCGACGATTTGTTAGCTGACTTCTCCACTCATTCTCCCAAACAATTGTGTTTGTACACATTAAGCAGGATACGTACACGTGCGAAATAGAGAGTGGGGAAGGAATAACTGTGTGTGTGTGTGTGTGTGTGTGTGTGTGTGTGTGTGTGTGTGTGTGTGTGTGTGTGTGTGTGTGTTCTCGCGCATGCATGACTGTACATTGGTCAAGTAGTAAGGGAGCGAGAGAACAAATTTCTTCCAATACACGAAGGGCCTACCCGTATAAATAAAAGGAAAATTGTCATACATTTCTCTGAGAAAAGGAATGTTGATTAGATAGATTAGTAGGGAAAAGATTAGTAGAAGTCTGTAATAGACAGCTACTCTGTTTTGACACAAATCAGTAAGCAACCTAACCAAATCATAACTAAGAAATATCATTCAAACTGAGAAAAATGTAACGGTAATCATTCATATAGAGTTTTCTCCAGCATCAGCTCGCCTCAAAGCACTTTACATACATAAAGACCCACCAGTACACATCGTTTTAGAGTTGGTATCAAATCACCTTCATGATGAACACAATACACAACACACACGATGAAGGAAGCTGAAGTGGCCGGAGAAAAGCATGGACGGTCAGCTGTGTAAGACGGTATCACATGCAAAGAGAGCGACGTTGGAGCCAAGATACGAACCCACATCACCAGATTCTTACTGTCGTCGTGGCAGGCGGTTTACCCACTGCTCCCCAAGCAACGAAATACATCCTTCACATTTACATCATGGTCCCAGATAATTATTTACAAAAAATTCCATTTCATATTTTACAGTGCAATAGTCTTTGATTTTAGCAAGCCAAAAGGTGCTAAACAAAATGAGATTTGCACAATGGTCTCTTCCCACCTGCAAATGTCTAGACAAATTATGGTAACTTAAGTGTTTAGTAATATCTATTAAGAGACCGTAACAAATTGGCTTGTGTGAGTTTGTGCTTGTGTGTGTTTATGTGTTTATGTGTTTATGCGTTTATGTGTTTGGGTGAAGCGATTTTCTGGCTGGCTGTGTTTCTGACCGTATTTCTGCAAGAGTATCTTCCCTTCTTTGTGTGCGTTTGATCTATATTGCATCGTTTTGTCTGGCTGCTGGTCTGTACGTCTGTGAGTCAAGTCAACCTGTTTGATGTCTTTCTACTTTTCTCTCGCTCATTCCGACCATATCTGCGCCTCCCACAGGTTCAGACCTATGAAGCAGTTTCTGTAACCCATACGTGCCTTTATTAACAGCGCAGATAGCCTCAAAGCCTCCACATCACAGGAAGAATATCTTTAATTACAAACGTTTAAACAAGAAAATGAATATGTGGAAAAAACCCTCAAAAACGAACAAGAGGGAGGGGAAAAAAATCAACAAGGGAGGTCACCTTGTTTCCCTCACTCCGCGTGGCAGCTGTCACCCCGAGGAGCGAGCAGAGAAGGGGGGCGTGGTCAAAGTGCTGCACCCTCGCCAAGCCCCGCCCCCTGAAGGTTTGACCGCGCGGCGGAGAAGAGGCCGCTGGCTGGCTTGTGGAGCACGTCGCCTGCACTTCTCTGGGATGACGAACATTGCGAGTCGCCGAGATTTCCTTCCAGACTGTAAGTGTTATCGCTTTTTGTCTTCTCTTTCCACATCTCCTTGTCTAGGTCCGGCTCTTCAAGCGGCCGAGGCTGTCCTGCGAGTGAGATACGTTAAGATACTTGGCACGGAGTAGAGCTTGTGAAGTGGATGCCCACTTAACGCGACTGATACGACATGGCCTCGGGAAGTGTGTGTGTGTGTGTGTGTGTGTGTGTGTGTGTGTGTGTGTGTGTGTGTGTGTGTGTGTGTGTGTGTGTGTGTGTGAGAGAGAGAGAGAGATGGTGAAAATAAAGAAAAAGTCTGAAGGCGACCGGCTTTTACTGACGATTGATCTTGATGGAAATGCTTTCTTAGCTGAGAATCCAAGAAGCAAAGCCAGGAATAGGAGGGCGGCCTCGGGGCTGGTATAAGAAGATGATGTAGTAGATGACATAAAGAGCGGAGATGGGGGGTGGGTGGATGGGAGGAGGAGGAGGAATGCGGTGACTAGACTGGACTGGACAGACACGATGTCCTGTGAGGAGAGGAGATGATGGGTGAAGGTGAGGCCCCAGCACCGCAGGACAACAAGCCATGTCTTAGCGCCTCTAGTTTTTCTCAACTGCAGCTTCCACCCTGAAAGCGAGAGGATTACTGCTTCCTCCTTACTAAGTGATAAGAAAGATCGGTCAAAGCTTGTAACTAATCAGTTTGGATGAGGTGTCAATCTTTCTCGAACGGTGCGAGTTATCAGAAACGCAAAACGCAAAGAAAGAGCTTTTAAAAAAAAGTAAAAACGGCTGAAATTAAATTTGTTTATAGGAAAGAATGTTCATCAACTATTCCGCTCCCATTGCCTTCTGCTAATGCTTTAATGATCTGAGGAATTAAAAAAAGAATTTAGTTTATTTGGTTGTTTTTTTTTTCATTCGCGATGTCTTCTATTGTAAAGCTACCGGAATTATACCATTCATTGATGCGAACGCTTTATCAAACTTCTATAATGAACTGTAGAAAAAAACAATGATGATGAGGAGGAGTAGAAGGAGGAGGAGGACTAGCAACTAAAATACAATGGTACGGTAATATATGAGATATTAAAATATGTAATAAACATAGCATTTAAGTTAACTGAGTGCCAAAGTCATTTTCATCAAAATGAATGACAGAATTCTCTCTCTTTTTCTCTATTTTAACTTATGTCATTAATTTCTCAATCTTGATCTTTGCGCCCACCATACTTAAAAAGATGTGGGGATTTTTTTCTACATTAACCTGCTTTTCTGGGTCTACACACGGTTGGTCATTCAGGTGCTGCTAGCTTTAGTCGAGGTTCTGATACTTTGTAAACGTGATGTGTTTCTCCTCCACATTCATTCATCAGCTTTACAAACCGCCGGGTCAGTACCCCTAAGTAGACTAACACTTGTGGATAAAAGTTGTGCTCATGTTGTTATGGAAGAATTTTGTCATCATATGTTCATAATGTCTTTGATGTTTATGTTGTAATGATAAGGAAGGGCTGGAGGAGGACACTGGATGTATGTATCTTTCACTCACTCATTCACTCACTCACCGACCCACCCACCCATCCACCCATCCACCACTCACTCACTTGGCCACGCAGGTGGTGTGTGTGTGTGGGGGGGGGGACCGAGTAATTATTTCACTAATATATTTTATATCCGCCATATTATCATCATTTGCATCCACCACTGACTCTCCTCCTGACGCTGGACCCGCCATGATGTCTAGATTGCTTTAAAACCCGATTTGTCTTTATAATAAAAACATAAGACTTGAAAAAAGTATTTGAACCATGGACTGTGTAAACAAGAATCCTCAGTGTTTTAGTAAGGCTAAATAAAGCAGCTGTCAAGAGCAAACTATAAACACTTAATGTGATAACGAGGGATAACACAGAAAAAGTAGAGAATGTTATCGACGATTATGACACTCAACAAAAGTACAGCATGCTTTATCCAGACACAATGGCATATGTGCCGGAATATTATTATTAATACAATAATTTATCAATAATATTTATTTTTAATCAAGTAGTCGTGTGGCGGTTTTTTTTAAATCGCCCTTTTGCCATCCAGAGAGAAGACACCACGCAGTGAGATACAGAACACAACATAACAACACTGGCGATGATAAATGTAGCAAGAAAATGAACTACAGAACCCAACATAATGAGACTGGCAATGACAACTACAGCAGAAATCTGAGCTGGTCACAGCTGTGGCAACGGAGGATTACTTTTCATCCTACAAGTTAATATTTTGTTTTGTTTTGTTTGTTCTGCAGCCTTTAACGTATTTAAACCGGCTGAGTATGACCTTTAGTCATTTGGAGATAGGCAATTTACTAATCACTAGTTGGGGTTGTCTATCAATTACTCGTTACTAGGTAATTCTTCATCACGGCTGGTGCAGCCTTGCACAAGAGATTCTCGTTTTGACCTCATAGGAACCATCTCGAAAGTGTTTCAAGCTCAGATGATCTTAACGATGAAATCATCATCAAACGACTACCATGACAAAACTGGTAAACCGGAAATGGCAAGATGGCAAAACTTTAAAATACAAATGAGTTGGGTAAAAACTGGCTTCTTACACAGATCAGACTGAAAATTTCGTCAAATTTCGAGTTAATTAGGAATTAAAATGGTTGTGTCATTTTGAAAGTAAACGGAACAAAAAAGCGGATAAAGTGGTTGAGATCTTTACAATCTGCTTTCACAAAGACAGTGCGCGTGAGAGAACTGGAAGAAAAGTGGGAAAGGTATGGGGGTTAGATGGCTGGAGTTGGATTACACTCAAAGGAAATCACTCTTCTGCGACTCTTCGTGTGAGAGAGACCCACTACTTTCTCCTCCTCCTCCTCCTCCTCCTCCTAGATGAGGACTGCCGCAACTAAGTGATAAAAGCCGCTGAACCGGAACCTCTGCCAAATCTAGCATGGATTCTCCCAGAGAAAACCAAACAAAAAATTGTTTGAGTTCAGTGATGGATTGCTTCGTTTAGGGAATGACTTTTATTTTTTAATGCAAGCAGGGATCGGGGACTGAATAAGGAATTATCTAGTAACAATCCTCGGAGAAAATAAACGTGAGTTAAGTGTTAATGTGGAAAGAAAGGCTTGAGATATTTTAAAGAATTAAAATTGTGTGTGTGTGTGTGTGTGTGTGTGTGTGTGTGTGTGTGAGAGAGAGAGAGATTTGGGGGTCCTGGCCAGTTAAGTGTCCTAGAAGCTTGACTGCTTTTTTTATTTAAAAAAACAGAAAGCTAAGGTTTGAAGGGAGAGAACCGCTATTGCCGAAACAATGGCTGATCTGCACGAGAAGGGCCTGCAAAAACGCGATAACGTCTTGATCGATGTCACCGGTGGGAAGAAGAGGAAGGGGGGAAAAGAGAAAGGAAGGGGGGATGGCCCGCTTTGCACGTAGGCGACAAGCTCGTGCTGTGCACGTGCGCGGCGTGCGGCTGGAGAAGAACCACGATGGCGGATGTCAATTTCGTCTCGAGCCCGCGAGAAAGAGACGAGCCGGTACACAGCCGCGTCACTTGCACTCACAACTCTGTCGTCAGCTGCATGCTGGCGTTGGACAACGCGCCTTCCACGCGCGAGCAATAAACTGCACTGACACCCGTGTGCGAGCACGTGTGGTGAGCAAGTGGATCACGTGATGGAGGCTAAGCAAGCTTACTGCTACAAGAGACTGGATAAGTGAATATTCCGAGACCATGCGAGGCATAAAAACAAATGTTATGAAAGCCCACGTGTTTGGGGAGTTTTTTTATTATCGGTAGGCTTTTTTGTATTGGTAAAATACGTTACGATATTAAGATTAATGCGCGTGTCATTATCTCAATACTCAGTCGCATCGACAGCAACAGGCTGACGTTGTTGTTTTCTGGTGTTTGTTGGTGTTTTACGGCGAGTCAGCACTTTGAGTCGGCAGCGTGACGAGTAGATGGAGGTCAGCTTTAGTGCGCCACCTGCAGAGAGAAACGGCGTGTGGCGAACCCTCAATCACATAATCTTGCTCTGTGACAAATGTTTTATCCTTTACTTCACTACAATGGCGACGACGACGACGACGGCAATCACGACCCACGACGACGACGATGATAATTAATAATAAATGAAGATTTTTATAGCGCATATTAACACTCATAGAGAGCATGCTGCTGCTGCTGCTGCTGCTGCTGCTGCTGCTGCTGCTGCTGCTGCTGCTGATGATGATGATGATGATGATGATGATGATGATGATGATGATGATTGGTGCACAGGCTAAAGAGGCTGTCACCACGATAATGAGAATCGTGCTTAGAGACTGGATGTGACCCATGTTCAAGGGCTGAGCATCGGGCATTTTCCGTCAGTTACTTGTGTGTGTGTGTGTGTGTGTGTGTGTGTGTGTGTGTGTGTGTGTGTGTGTGTGTGTGTGTGCGTGCGTGCGTGCGTGCGTGCGTGCGTGCGTGTGCACGTGCGGAAATGCTAGTAACTTTGTAAGACACATTTGATTATTGGGTGTGTGTGTGCGAATGTTTTTCGTGTATATCAGTGTATGTATGTAAAGCGCCGTGGGGCTGTCTTCAATGGTGGAGACAGATGTGATATTTATTGAAGAAGAAGAATGCGAATTAACACAAAGGAAAGATTTGCAACTTTGCACTGTTCACTTAAGGATCTTCTTAACCGGCCAGATGTAGTCGAATGTTTGAGCAAGTTTGCCAAAAGTTAAGTCCAAAAGGTCACTGCACACTGGGGGCAATATGATTTGGGAAAATATGCCAAGTCCCAACATGTTTGCCAGTATATGGGTAAACATTTGCCAGTACAATGGAGGTCTGCCGTTTCGCGTGGTTCGCCCGGTTAAAACCGGCCTTCAGAGGCTTACAACAATGTTTTGCTGGTCTTTGAGTTCGTACAGACACGGGAATCCAGTCGTACACCGCCGACAATGGCCGAGTTCTCGCATGTAGTTAAAATCGCAAGCACACGAAGAAAGAATACTGTGTCTTTGCAGCTAATAATTGGGGACAAATGCCGATAACTATTTGTATGACCGATAAATCTTATTATAATAGATAATATTAGCTTCACATGTGAGAGAGAAAAAAAAAAAGATTTCGGGTTAGTTCCTGCATGGGATGCGAACCAAAAATGGTTGGAAAGACAGATGATGGCCCTTATCGTTGCGCCCCATCCACTTCTGCTAAGCAGTCTGTAAGGTTTCCTATGCAGCTGTGACAAATACTGAGTGTGCCAGACCCTTTATCGTCGCATTTAGATTAAGATAATACGCAAATTCCTCATCCACTAGCTTGTGCTGCCTGCCACCTGTAGGTGAGGAAACATCTGGGAGGCTGCCTCTGCCTCGATGCCATAGTAGGGAGCAGTTACAGCAGGCACTGATTCGTCTGCAGATGTAGACATGCAAGGGAAAGGGTTTGGGGGTGGGGGGGGGGGGGGTGGGGAAATGTTGCGGGGAAACATGCATCTACAAGAAGCGGTCTATGCAGGCGATAAGTGACGAAGGGGAGTAATTACTGATTCGAATGAATGGAGTTTTGCGGCGCTCCATGAGCTCGGCTATGTCACGGCGAAAGTACTGATATAAGGCTATCGCAGGCTTGAGAGCATCTACAAGGAAGTCTTAGGTGCAACACCCATAGCACAGGAAGGTGGGTGGCTGGTGGAGCTGCCATAAATAGATTAAACGGCGCCCCAAGCATCACACGATCAAACTAAATCCTAGATCCCGGGTGCAGGCCCGCAAAGTCTGACGAGTGTTAGGGAAATGCAAAATATAAAAAAAAAATTATCGGGCGGCATAAATTTTCTCCACAGCAGCTCAGTTTGCATGTGCGGGCTAAAAAAGTGTTCCCAGGAAATCTTTTTAACAACTGGTGTGATGCCCTTAGGTAAACGATTCATCATAAGTGGGACTATTATTAGATCGCAAAGTGTGTTCCTTTTTATTATTTTTTATTATTATTATTTTATTTTTATTTTTTGGAAGGCGTTTTACAGAATTTTCAGGAAAGGAGGTAATACGTAGTTGACAGGTCAGGGGTTAGTCGCACAGCAAGTTTCTAAAACTTAAAACTCTTCTAAAAAAGCAAGTTTCTTTTTTAAATCGCTACTTTGCATTTGAGATGCATTGCATAGGCGCCTGCAAAAATGTGTTGAAGAGACAGAAAGTCTGGTCTAAACAGTTTTATCTTATTTCAAACAGTTTTAGACTTTAAAAAAGTTCTTAAGTTGTGTTATGCACTGTTCCTATAAAACTGATTATCTAACTAGATTTTAATTCATGAAAATGTTAAATATCCCAGAACGTTTCTGTAGACTTGCCAGGAGAACAAATCTGTGTGTGTGTGTGTGTGTGTGTGTGTGTGTGTGTGTGTGTGTGTCAGACGCAATGCTATGCCGAACAATTATGCCACCCTTTCCCCATATAGCAACCTCTTCTGTGCTTTCCACCTCAGCCTTGAATCCTCATGAGTATTCTGTGTCCGACATACACTTGCCTGTGTCCACCACATCTTGGACTCACCATATCCTACAATATTTTGGTGAAAATCCGCAGTATCCTTTCCCGTGTCCCCCACACTCCTCGTCTGAGTCCGTCATAGCCTTGCCACATTTTGCCATACCCTCAGTAGTGTCCGACATTGATCAGGCAAAGTTCGATACCTACTAATCAGTGTCCACCATAACACTAGTCATTGTCCACCATTAATCCCATTGTCGGCTTTCATCATATCATTGCAATGTCTGCCAACCTCTTGCCACTTTCCGCCACACTGTTGCAGACGTTCAACATTGATTAGCTAGCATCTCACAGATATTAATTAGTCCTTAGCTAATGTACGAGGGGAAGTCAAATGAAGTCTAAGGGATCCCAGGAAAATGATTCCTGCTCATGGACTCCGTACAAATCAAAGGAGTTGCCACCCCTACCATTATTGTCCTGAGTGGGGGGACAATAGAAGAAGTGTCTTGCCAACCATGGGGATTACAAAGAGGTAAATGAATTTCCATGTCCGACATTTGCGTGTCCGTGTCCCCCAGTAGCCTTATCAGTGTCCGCCACAGCCGCAAGACTGTTCTTTTGCATCTCGAGCTGGTGCCATCAAACTGCCTTTACCAGCCTCATCACACCGAGCGGCACCATCAGTGATTCCTCGCTTCATTAGACTTTGTTACTTTAAGCAGAAAAGGTTAGCTACTTTTGTATGTAGGCATAACAAATGTGTTTTTAGGAATAACATTGATTGCCGGAAGTGAATAATTAAAGCCATGGGTCGAATTGAAAATGGCGATGCTCGAAATGTATAAATATGTTTTCTTTCTTTCTTTAGCTTTCAAGAGAGAGAGAGAGAGGAGGAAGGAGAGAGAGCAGAAATGCGAGAAGCCTCAGATCTGAGGAGGTTGAGGAAGAAATGAGGCAGCAACAGCGTGTTAAGGCGCCAAGCGCCAGAAGCTGTAGCATCCCGTCCCAGACTGCACTTCGTGTGTGGCAAAGTTTATCACGCATTAAACCTTACATCTGCATCTACATATCTGTCCCTGTCAGGTCAGCAGCCGTGGCAAACGAGAACCCTGCCGCTGCCAGCCTCCTTCTCTTTGCACAACGTTACGTTCGCGAGACTTGGCCGTGACTCGTCCGTCTGGCCAAAGTGCTGGCACCCAGCCTTCGCTGAAGGAAGGAGGGAAGCTCTTACAGCGCGCGTGATAAAGTGGAGTGGGGAAGGAGGGCTTGGGCGGGGATGAGGATGAGGATGAGGGTGCGCTGACGTGTACAAAGGTCAGCGTTTTGTCTGATGGCTGGTTAACTAGCTTTCGCAAAGCCGTGAAAGAAAAACCGTGGCAGGCCTTTAGACAGACAGGGGGGAAAATTCGGAGAAAGACTCCATCATTTCACGATGACAAACGCTGTGTAATTTTTACTACTATGTTAATTTTGTTGATTTGGGAGGAACAATTTTCAACTTGTGATGTCATACTTCTGAGAATAATTGTTATTTGGTCTGTGTTCCTTTCGCTACCCGCATTCACAAGTCGGTAGTTCCGCCCTGTACAACGATGTGTCTCGCACGACAATGAAGTTTATCTCCCTTTAGCCGCATTTCCTTGTTCGATTTCCTTTTTAGACGATGCCTTTATGTTGCGATATTTTCTATCTTTACTGCTGTTAACTGCGTTTCTGTTAGTGTAGGTGAGAATGCAATCTGCCCCCTCCCCCTTTCAAAGACCAAATAATTATGATGCTATGGACAACACAGAAACTCAAAAATATTCCGCGCAAGTGTTCTCTTTATTCAGCGCCGTATTCGTCGTAGTTTATTGTTAGCGGAGGGAGGCAAGGGGCAACATATCATCCTTACACGTGCACGACGACAGCACCATCAGCCGCAGCGTCAGTCGCACGCACCTAACTAGGTCGCCATGGCAACCCAGACGCCGCCAGGTTTCGCAGGCTGCTGGTTTGTATATCGGTGCGGCATCCCGCGGCCGCTTCGCGAAGCACACACGTGCGGTGCTCGAGCCTGAACACGCCGGGGTGGCGCGGCCAAACATTTGCCCGCTGATATCAACACATCACCCAATAAATCGCCGTCGAGATAAACTCCAACCGTTTGACGCCCAGCATTTTAAACGGCCGCAGACACGCGGACCCGTTAGGTGGGTGCGTTTGTGGCTGGTACCCGCCTGGGACTTTCCCTCGCCCCTTACGTTTTTTTTTTCTGAAGAAGAATGGAAGTAGATGAATAGATGTGGAGTTCTAAACGATTTAGTTTTTAGTTTTGGCTGGTTGGTCGTTGTTGTCGTCGTCGCCGTTTCTACCGAGCATGAAGGAGATTTCGAGATTTCACAAGCAACTGCTTTTGAAGTGAGTAGTTTTTAGCTTACGACACAAACTCAACGAAGCTCAGTAGGAGTTGAGTGGTGGCTGACGAGGGGCGTGAGAAGGCTGACTGTTTTTACTAACTAACGCTAAATCCCTGGTAGCGGGTCGAGATAACAGAGTATGACTGTCGTCGTCATCGTCGTCATTTTCTTCTTTCTTTCTTAACATTGGTTGAATGATGATGGTGTTCTAATGTTACAGATAAAACATGGCTGGTGATCAATTCATTCCCCATTTTATCGAAATTTCATTTAGAGATTCCCCCACGTAAGTTGACCTCGCAGTGTCGATGAGCTCGAATGTCGTCGTTGATGCAGACTGCTTTCTCGGTTATAGTCAGGTGATCATGCACCAGCTTTAACAAATTCCCCCCAACCACACACCCCTCTCCCCCGACTACCTTTCTTCCCCCCACCCACCCCGGCAACTCCCAACACAGGTACCAAGAAGTGTAGATCAAAAGAATACCTCTGTGTTTCATGCATGTCAATGTTTCATGCTCACTCGCCGACATCTTTCGTCATGGTCTTGCTTGTCGTCTGAAATTCCCCCGAGCTCTCCGTCCTTTGTCACTCTCACCACCACCACCACCAAGCCTACCGCTTACGGCCGTTGTCGCTGGGTAGTCGATAACATCTGGCGCCAAAGCTTTTGCAACGAGGGGACTGGTTTGTTGTTCGCCGTGAAGTTTGCAGCTACTGTCGACACTCACTGTGATTCAGCGGCGTCGAGGTGTGTCGGGTAATACTCGCTTTTAAAAAAAAAAAAAAAAAAAAAAAAAGAAAGAAAAATACATTGCTGAGATTTCCATAGGTGAAGCGATACACGCATGCACGCGAATGTTGCGTGTGATGGTACGCGAGGCATGGGACGTGGCGATGGTGCAACAAGAACAGTGGCGATATGGCGAGGATGGAGACAACACGATGGTATCAACAATACCAGAGCTTGTGCCATGATCAGCTCGCTTTTTCACATTCTCACTCTCTCTCCCCCACGCACGCACACGCGCACTCTCTTTGTTGCTTACCTTTGTAGGGGTTGCCTTTTTGATTCTGCCAGGCAACAATATTGTATTGATGTATATGGTATTATCGCCTATCACATTGCTTGCTTGGGAAAAAAAAGTCATGGATGCTGTGGCGACATAGCCTAGCGCCGGGCAACCCCTTTACAACACATGGTGGACGATGTTTGAGGCTGTGTGTATGGAGAAGTGAAAGCTTGTTGGTTATGGTTATTATTATGTGTGTAACAGTACTGTGAATAGAACATTTACACGTGTAAAAAGTTTGTAATTTTTACTGAAAAGATGGGAGAGCTATGTGAGTAACCACCTTTACTTTCTACGTGACACACACACACACACACACACACACACACACACACACACACACATACACACACACACATCATCATCATCATCATCATCATCATCATCATCATCATCATCATCATCTTCTTCTTCTTTCTTCTTGCTCCTCCTTCACTATTCTCATTTTCTCACTTTCATCTTTTTTATTGCGGTGTTCACCGAAAGCTCCCCTGATTCTCATGCCAGGGTTTCATATGCAAATTAACACGCGCCCGTTTTTCCGATATTTTCTTGATAGCTGCGAAGCATTTGTTATTCTTTAAAAGCCTTTCATGCAGAGCTGTTGACACAGTTTAAGCAGTCAGATGGAACGCGACCTGACTCAGACAGGGGTTACAGCTGAGAAAACTGAGCTTAAAATACAGGAAACCTCTGATTTGAAGTAGCGGGATAGTCTGGTGGATAAGCACAGTGGCAGTGACGACTGACGAGAAAAGCGATGATATATTCTTAGAAACGGTGATTGTGCTCCTTGGGAGAAAAATGGAGTTTGAAAGTTCTCACACGCGCGCACTCGCACGCGGGAAAATATTTCGTTCCTCTCCTTTAATGCTTACGATTGAAGCAGCAGTTATCGTGATAACCGAACAACTGCCATACAGAAGGCGGAGCTAGATAGCATCATTAAGCCATTGGTCAGTATCTGCGCGAGGGAGGGCTGTACACTCCGCCTTCCCGGCATCCAACCAATGAAATGCTTTACACGCGGGCAAGGCCAGAGACGGGCGCCCTCTGTCTCCACCACCGCGCGCGGTGCCCGTGTCACTGCCAGCCACATGATTGACAGAAGACCAATTGTTGAATCATCCCCGGCACGCAACAAGCCAATCAGAGCTCGATCTTGCTGGGCCGCACCACCATTATGTCAATATCAACAATGTAATACGCCTCATGATTGGCCATTAATTCGTTTGTCGCGCCGGCCTCGTCTCGCCTTCCCAGCCGCCTGGCGCCAGCCTGAGAGAGAGAGAGAGAGAGAAAGAGGAGAGAGAGAGTTATGGTGGAGGGGGTGGTACTCTAGCTTGTTTAGTGTTCAACGACTGAGTGGCAGGCGGTTGGAGAGAGCGCGTGGTTAGGTGGTACCTTTGAGCGAGCGATCGCTTGCTGGGAGAGAGAGCCCCGGACTCTCGGTGAAGTTACACACGCACACGAGCGCGCGCGCGCACGCATGAAGGCAGACAAGAACAGGAAGGGCTGCTTTCTCCCTCGCGATTCTTCGTCTTCTCTGCGATAGAGAAGGGTGGCGTCGGTTTGTGTTTCTGACAACCCCAGCGTCTGTCTCATCAACATGTGGATTGGCTGTATCGTGAATATCACATCGCAACCCGCTGTCGCGGTTCGGTTCCAAGTGTTGTGACTGTCGCGTGTGTGCGCCGAGTGCTAGGATACAAGGCTTGATGGTGCTCCATACTTTCATCGCTCGTTTTATCCACGTCATCGTCGGTGCTGCTACAGCCTGGTAAGCCAAATGGATAAAAAAAATCCAACTAATTCTTTTTCCTCATTAAGTGACTAAGATCCTATTTCACATTTGACCTGCATAGCTTGATCTTTCTCTTATTGTCATCTCACATGCCGTAATCTCTTTAATCATTATTCGGTTTTCGCCGATGAAATCGTCTGATAACCGTGCTGGAGGCTTAACCACACATCTGATGGCACGGGTCATGGCGGAGTTAGTCTTGTAACGGAGTAGGTCGGGTTAATCCGTGGTATGAATAAACTGCTGATAATCGGATCGACCGTTTCAGGTCGGAAAGTATGTATGTCAATAGATGCAAATGACAAGAAGGGTTTTCCGACTGACACACGATTAAAATGTAGGCTGCAAGTAATCAAATATTGTGCGATCGAAACAGCAGTAGACATTCGTGGGTGAGAATAAAGTAGGCATTTTGATTGATGCTCGATTAAGATGTAAGCCGCAAGAAAGCTGCAGGAGATTTCTTGACACAGGTTCGGGTCGCGTGTTATCAGTGGATTTTCTGATTATTTGGTGCCGGGTCACAAACGAGTGCATCGCAGAATTTACAACCACTCTGATGCCGTAGTGACATAAGGAAATTAAACTGCAGATTGGTTCAAAACACATTCCGTACAAATATTTGCTGACATGTTAAAGGCACATCAGTAGAAAGTCTTTTTCCCTGTTCAATGTCCGATATTTATTATCACATATTTTCCTTGCACTGGTTGTTGATCTAATGTTCAAACATATGTCCCAGCCATGTGAAGTGGGTATGTGATGTAAACACCCAGTACCGGACAGTTTTTCTTGAAGGAAAATTTCGCTTCACTCTACACCCTATGCGAAAGTAGATTGATAAGAGTGAGCGATAAATATGTCAACATGATGATGATGATGATGATGATGATGATGATGATGATGATGATGATGTCCTCAGATCACACTAGCCGCTTTTTCGTGTAAGGTTTAGAGAATTCTCCACACATGTAAGGTTATTAGTTGATTTTAAACAGGCGAGTCTTGAATGAGTGTTTACAAGGGAAGCTAAATTATCAAAGTTGCTTCATGGCTGTTCTTAAGATGACAGATACACGCGTATGTTTGACCAAAATCATTTTTAAAAGTCATGTAAAATTTAGTCAAGCGTTTCTTTATACTCGTGCGGCTAAAGTGCAGTCTGCTTAACAGGAGCAAAAACTGAACCCCAGGATACTCAAAATTATGGAGACTGGGTGAGTGAAAGTCGGCAAACACCCCAGCAGAGTATGTCTGAACACTGTGAGAAAGTTCAGGTTGATGAAGGACAATTAAATCTTGGAGTTATTTTATGATTGCTGCTGACACTTAGAGAGTTCGGCTCTAGACAGGCACAGCTGTATGTCAAGACCAATAACCTACTACATGAAATAAGGATTTTTACTTACCCGTTCCGGAAAATATGTCGCTCGATTTTTATACACTTATAGTTCAGGTGAACACACCACTAATTTTTATACCTTTTTTAAATCCTTGTCACAACTTTGCTTACCATAAAAGCTGTGTTTATATATAAATTTTAGAAGAAACTTGTACATAGGCAGTAATCTTGATTCAGCTAGATGGCACAATAAAACGATAAGTAGGAATGAAATTACATCTTACTTTTGTTATGTATTTATTTATATGCCGCATATGTGATTGATAAAATTTGTAACTCGGTGTCCTTGGAGGCCTCTTGTCCTCAGCCACCTAGCGAGAAAACAGAGCGACACCTGATGGATTTTTCAGGTGTGCGCCGAAAGCCGCTGTCACATAAAACAATTTTAACAGTGTCATCTGTGGCTCGGGTGGGGGGGGAAACAGGTTTCTTTCAACATAAATGTTGATGACGGAGATGAAAAACAAGCGAATGACGGTGAGGATGATGTGAACGATGTCTCGATGTCTATCTAAAGAAAATCTAGGATAGGTAGGTGGAAAAAATGTCAGGAGTAAAGGGGTTAAGTATACACAATTTGTAGCAATAGACTTTTAAGATAGGGTTTATATCGTTAAAACTTTTAACTATACTGTATGTACATTCTGCATCAGGTGGAGGAATGGAGCTGGTAATGAGTAATCAGTTGGTAATGAGTAGCTCATTCACTTTATTTTCCGTACTAACAGTACTAGCTCTAAGGTATTCTGTGTGCTAGCCCTATACTGAACCTGTCAACAAGACTCAAACATGCTCGAGCCTGTGTCTCAGCTGGGACAAAAGTGGAAAGTGATGCTAACTAAACTGGGAAGTATGCAGCACTCATTTATTTTTAGCAGCACTTATCGTTGCCTCCCACCACCAATCTGTTCCCGTGGGTGAGAGTGCGCGTCCGCAGGACGAGAATGAGCACATCAACAAAGTGCCATCGCCATGCGCGTGCGAACGATGCAAAACATGAAAAAGGGAAACAAATCCCGTGTGACAAACCGGCGGCATGTGCATCCCCGGGCAGCATACAAACATTAAAACTATTCAGCTCACGATCTTACGCGGGTTTTGTGTCAGCTGATGAAAGACGAAGTAACCCAGAGGGAGAAAAAGTAGACTAAACTGTGTCCGTATTTCACTTTGTCTCTTCCTTTCTTGTGCTTACAAGTGCATGTATATGCATATTTTAGTCACTTTCCATTTATACAGCACACAGATGCTAATATAGACATGGGTATGCGCGCGCGAACACACCCACACACACACACACACACTATCGCCATCAGACCGCAACTAGTGTACAATCTAGGAAAACAAAAATAAAATAAAAATTAGGAAAGAAAAACTGAGAGTTGGCGAGAAGCTATAACCAAGGCGTAATACTGATAAGAAACACATTACATCACCTGGGACGAAATAGAATATCTTCCCATCAAAAAAAGGGGTTTATATATATATATATATATCTTCCTCCACAAACCTGCGGCATGGCGGCGCTTAATCAGCAATTAATCTCAAGTGAGTGTAATTAGTGATGTCACCAACATGATTCATCACCCGCTAGTTGGTGGCTTGTATCTCGACAGTAGATCGTAGGTGGCGACCTCGGTACTTGCGGAACAAACGCCTTGTTCATGTCAAGTATTCTGTTTCTTTTGCACGTGCTTTGCAGATGGTATTTCTTTACATAGTGTAAAAAATATATATCTTTCTTTCAAAATGGCGAAACTTTACATGCACCCAGACTCCCATAGCGCTTTCGTCTGATTCTTACTGGCAATGTAGATGATGATGATGATGTCGGTCAATTTTCCACAACTATCACCACCTTCTCAAACAGTCGTATCCTGCATGCTTGTTTGATTGATTCAGCTCTTCACTTTTCCTCTTGCCTTCTTGTTCCGTATCCTTTAACCTACGCTCGAAGCTTTCATTCCATTAATAATAATAATAGCAGCAGCTATAACTTGTAATGTATGCATATATGTATTTCATATCGTAGTTGTCTATGTTTGAATGAAATTTGGCATCTTTTTTGCACATGCGTACACACATTCTCCTCCACAGGGTCCATACACTTCAAGAGTCTGACAATTTTGAAATTGAGGTGGCTTAATTGCTATGCATACACACTCGTGAAGCTTACTCTAATAACTTACTACGATTATCATTTCTCTCTCTCTTTTCTTTTGTCTAGTCAGTGAATGCTTTTGGTTGTATAGTTTCAGTCGTTGTTTCGGTTTTATTGTCTGACTGACAATC
Source organism: Marisa cornuarietis (assembly GCA_004794655.1). NCBI lineage: Eukaryota > Metazoa > Mollusca > Gastropoda > Architaenioglossa > Ampullariidae > Marisa > Marisa cornuarietis. The sequence continues at coordinate 2,016,852 of SMMW01000524.1, forward strand.
AAAAAAAGTGTTCCTCGGTAATGTGATTGAAATTGAAAAATCATTTGTGTAAATGTGTGTGTGTGTGTGTGTGTGTGTGTGTGTGTGTGTGTGTGTGTGTGTGTGTGTGTGTGTGTGTGTTTTCAATTTTCACACCTTAGCAGAAGTGACTCGGCTAGCGAGGGCATATAAACTCATCGTTAAGAACTCAACTCATCGTTAAGGACCCAACTCATTTTTATTCAAGTACAAAACTTGAGTTTTAAAATCTTGACTGGTTTGTCTTACGCCGTCATGACTTAAGACACATCAAAGAAAAACATGCAAACACCGAGCAGAATGCTGCTTTTAAGCCACTACAACCACGACAACCACTGCACATGCCCCGGACTACAACTACCTTTCCTGTTGATAGTACTACACACCTCCTTCCTTTATGAATTGTTCATCCTAGGTAAGCATGATGAAGACGTTTTTCATCTTTCGATTTCACATTCGTTTATACCTCCCCCCCCCCCCCACCCTTTTGCGCCTCATTTCTGACTTCCGGCAATATCTTGCAGACTGTTGTTGTTTACCCAGAAAATGATGAAAATAGGCCAGGGCCTCATTGACGTCTGTCATTGGACACTGTTCGCCGTAGATTAAGAGCAGTATGATGCAGAAGTGCTCGTCTGATTAGCAGGCTAGCGAAACAGCTGCACTTGAGATAATTTGGTTCTCGTGACAGCTGCGCTTGAGATTAGCTGCCCCTCGTGACAGCGGGGAGATTACTCGAAATTTGCCGCGTTAGCTAAACGTTTGTGGCGTCAATGGAGGGGGGAGTCTGTCTTCGGGAGAGAGGCTCCAAAACACCTTTTATTTCGAAGATAAAAGAATAGACAGTAACTTTGGGAATGTACTTTTATTCAACGAAATGACACAGACAAGAAATGAACACTCACTCACTCACTCACTCACTCACTCACTCACTCGTAGCCTAATATTTTGTTTAGACAGCGCGGCTTACTTCAGAGGTGATGGCGTTGTGCTCTTTGTAGTGTTGACTGTATGACATCCTTGTGTTGATCTGCCTTCTCTCTCTTCAGCCATACTGATGGGGAAATAGCACTTCCTTATCCTTCCTCTCTTCCTTCCTTCCTTCCTCGTTTCTTGCCTTCTTCCTTCCTTCGTGTCCAGCTCTTCCAGTTGACCTCCTTATTCTCTATCCCTCTTTTCTTTTTTTTTCTTTCTCTCTCTCTCCCTCACACTAATAGTCTTAATGTTCAGGGCGACATTGCGTTATGCTCTATATTTGAATGCCAGAGCAGAGAAGGAGAGATATTGCTGATACTGAAGACAAACATTCTCTGTTGGCACGATGAACAAAACGGTTCCTTGTTCCTATCCATAGTCTATCACTCCGGACTGAAATCTCGAAAAAAGCGAGCTCTAGTTACCTGAAAAGTGAGTTGTAATTACCCCAGAAATGAGTTCAAATTACACAAGAAACTAGTTCTGGTTATTCGAAAACACACAAGCGGTGTTGGAGGCACTTGCACATGCACCGATAACACGGGTCCACCCTCCCCTTTCACTTGAACCCTCCCTTCCAACGCTCACATTAAGCAATGTATTACCCCGCCGTCCCTTCCTCACTTCGCCCTCCCACACAGCACTCGGACTGAATTTGTGAGCTTATTGCTTCTCTTACATTAGTTACCGAATGGGTGACGAAGAGAGATGAAGAGGTGGGTGGGGGGGAGAAGACAGCTACTGGAGATGTCGCGATGTTAATCTGTGCTTAATGGAAGTCGAAGTTGCATGAAGAAATCGGATGGACTTGGCTGCTTATCGAATCTCGCCACCGCTACCTCCCAGCCCCCATCAACACACCTAATTCTGTCACGTGACCAAAAGTGGCCCGTGCGTTTACTCTCAGGTCGTAGTTGTCTGTGGCTGGAACTGGCCAGCTGTCAAGAATCTCAACCAATCATTTTCAAGTTGTTGACTTTTGGAGATTTTTTTTCACAAGTCAAAAACAACAAACAGCAAAAAGTAAACTTGAATGTAATTTTTCATACTAACAATAAATTACAGAATACCTTCATTGGCAGATTAAGACTTTTAAAATTTAGGGAGTGCGATATTTAAATAATAATAATAATAATAATAATATCATCACCATCATCATTATATATATATATATGTTATTGTGTTTTATACTTTTTTATCGAGCTGCCCCAAATTGCTCGTGTTATCTTAATCATCAATATCCGGGTATTGAAATTTGCTGGTTTCATTATTTTCAGTGTATGGTCTTTCATATCATATAACAACAGAACTTTGGGTTTCTTCCGAAAGTGCCATGACGGTTAATAGTCGACATTTGACAAAGATCCTGTTTTTGGTTAATGCGGATGTGTGGTGTTATCTTTTTTTTCCCCGCTGTTGCAGATTTCATCTGACGGGCCTGAGCATCCCTGTAACAGACACCAGAGGTTGTCGGGTCCCGGACTGACTAGACTGTCCAGTGAGTTGAGAGCAAGGTGAAGGGACAGCCGAACTGGGTCTTTGATCGACATCTCGTCATAAAATATCATCGCCCGTTGGATGGAACTCCCTCCCATCACCTGCAACTTGGCGGGATGAGAAAAGGTGCCAGTGAAGGCGGAAACTAGACTGAGGACTAGCTCGCCCCCCTCCCAAAACTGCGGCTATAGTCTAAACTATTTGTTTCAAGGAATCGATTGAAACGTGAGATGCCAATACTTCCTCAATCTCTCTGGTTCAAAGTTCAGACGCGAGGGTCTAACCACAAACCTTGAGGCTGACTCCTCGACGCATACCGTAAATCAGACTAGTCCACGAACTCTCTGGAGTTTTATGTTTTTCCTCCTTCATTCCAAAGCTGTTACACCAAATTCGATGTGCAGTGCTTTTTTCCTACTCGGCTTAGAATGTTAAGAAGAACACACGACGATCAAAAGTTGCCACTCTGTCAAAAGAGATCTTTGTAAAATTAATCGTTTGTAGCCTGGACTTTGAGGGAAAGGGTTAACCTTGTCCTGAAGTTTCATGCCAGTGGTTTTGCTGCAGAGTGGGATTTTGTTCCTTGTAGCTCGGTGCTGGCTTTTCTTAAGTCACGCAAGCCCGCACGGGACACGGCTCTAAGTGAATAAAACTGTCGTCGGCTCAATAATTCAAGAGAAAAAAAAGTTGCCGTTCGCCAGTTAACGTCTGTAGAAGTTACCCTCAAGTGGGGGAAGCCGCTTTGTGAGCAGGAGACTGTTTGTTCTTCGTGTGTGTCACCTTCTGCAGCATTAGAAAAAATATATATATTATTGCTGCTCAAGTCACGTGCTTTCCAAATCTGGCCAATCGGAGACTTTTCAGTGCGTATGTCACTCAACTGCTGAAGCCGTGGACTTTATACTCTTCCAAGTAAGTACGCATCATTACCATGTCGGCCATGGCAGACCAGCACCACTCGCCGGCGGCCTGGCTGTCCCACGAGGCCAGTCGGGTGCCCAACGGGTACGACGGCACGGGTGCGGGTATGCCGCTTCCCTCAGAAGACATTAGTGACATGTTTTTCCCACATCCGTTGGATTCGAACCCTTCGCACATGAACGCAAGTTACTACACAGCTTCGGCGGCCCGGGCGCATGGTTATAGAAGTCCACACGGTAAGTTTCGACCAATTAATAGCGAGTGTTTTTTTGTCTGTCTGTCTGTCTGTCTGTCTGTCTGTCTGTTTATTTGTGTTTAGTAAATCCACATGCACCGTTAGACTGCACTTTGAAGAAAGCAGCATACGATATGTCAACATTATACGATTTTAATACAATTCACATGTTACAGAGACAAATGAAATTGGTCTTTCCTCTAAATTATGGACGGAATTAAAATATAAATATTTGTTATCTACACTTAAATATATTCTTTCTTGTTTTTGGTGTTTTTTTTTCATTTTTGTCTTCCGTAGACTCATCAACATTTATCAGAATATTCTTGAACTGTATACATTTGTATTTCGGTCGCATTTTATCTATTTGCTCAGTTTATGAGTGACTTAGGAATTGACCAAGACAACTGAAATACAAAAGCTTAAAGTTTCTGACCTGTCGAATATTATATATATATATATATTATTACCTGAGCGTATATTAAAGATAAAACTACGTAATTGATCAACTTTTTTATTTTTAATGAGGTGGGGGGGAGGGATCACAAGAAGACTGAAAAAGGACTGACAAGACTTCGGACTTGTTCAGGGTTTACAACCTGTCTCGCAGAATCTGTCTCTGTGCACCGGAATGCTAGTTAGGTTATTTCCTGTTTTTCTAGTTTGAATGTGCAAGTGTTGTAGCATCCTAATCCTCTTAGCAGGATGCTGTTAGGAGTGAGCAGCATGTTAGGGCTCCAGCGATGAGCTGGTGTTGCTCAGCCAGTCGCTAGTCGCAGATAGAGTGTTGTCGAGTACCCAGGACTAGGCTGCTTTCACCACCATGTATCCGACACGATCAGCCCAAGCCGCGGAGGAAAGCTGTGAAGTGTGTTTATACGGGTACTCAAGTGGGTGGCGCCGGGTCGGCAAGCAAGAGGGAGATGAGGTGTGCCGCTTTCTCTACAGGATACTAAGGAGGGACAAAAGTGCCAGGAAAAACTGAGCTGATGTAATTGGAAAATAAATAAATAAATAAATAGTTACACTTGGTTCAGAGAGTGGGACAATGACCGCAGAAAGCCACAGAATCTGAAGCACCATCGTCGCGAGTTCTCGTTTCTGTCGCAGCAGTAGTCTGGTCAGAACTTGTAAGAGTGCGTGGGAAGAGTCTTTGTCTGCTGTCGGTTAGTGGGAAAAAGGCACAGTCGTGTCACAGAATGACCCCACGCATAGAAAAGTTTATTTCCAGTAAGTAGTGAAAACCACAAAATGCTTATTACTTAGCGAGCATCACAAAAAGCCTTGTTTACAAACTCTAAGCCTGCTGAGGTCGTCTGTGATGTTAAATAATCGAAACCTTCAGGGAAAAATTGGGAGGATGAAGCACCAGCGACACACACACACACACACACACACACACACACACACACACACACACACACACACACACACACACACACACACACACACAGAGGGAGGTCATCAAAATGCTAGGCATTCTAAAGTGAGGTAAAACTAATTCGGGCAAAATGAACTCTAAAGAGGCTGGCATTGAGTGGTGGTCCTTTTAAGACTTTTTTTTTTATCGTGTGCCCGTGTGACTGTCAGTAGTTTTTTTTTTTTTTTGTAAATTTCGTTTCATTCTGCGGACGCACTTTAAGATTTGTAAGTTTACCAACTTATTTTCTTACTATGCATTTCAGAAACTGTCTTCGTTTCTTGTTTAAACTAGCCAAACTATTTGTGTATTTTAATGAATTATAAATTTGATGGAGGTATTGAAGAGGGAGGCAATTTAAAATGTGAACACCAGCAACCTAAACCCTCCTTTATTTGTGCCTCCCCACTTCTCCATTTTTTCTTATTTCTTTCCCACCTGCACATTTTCTTCGTCCACTGTGTCATTAATATTTAAAGTTTTGTTTAATTGGTTATAAAGGAGAGGAACATAAAACGCTAAGACAGTCGGAGGGAGGGTGTATTCACAGAACTTAATGTTGACCAGTGAAGTAAGGGACTATAAAATTCCCTGGAAATGTCCTGTTACACTTTAACACACCCTCTAACATTTAATAATCAAAAGAAATAAAAGTTTTGGATCTGTCCCGTTTGAAGGGATGTAAGACAGAGAAACGTGCAGGAGGGCTTGGTGGTTGGGAGGAGAGGGTGGGACGGTTGATCAGCTTGGAGGAAATTGTAGGAAACACCAGGATTTCTGCAAATGCTGCCTGCATGACCATTGTGTCAGCGTCAGTGATAATAATGGTAATAGTGGAGGTGTGCTGGCATTGTGTCGCCGTAGTTAACTCCATCTTGTTCCTTCCGTCGTCAAGCCTCGTTGTTCTGAGTTCTCTGTAGAAGTCGCCAGTCTCCCCCCCCCCAACCACCATTCTGTGAGTCATGTTTCTGCTGATGCAGGTGCGTTTAGCTATTGGTGTAATCACGCGGTGACTACTGATTTCTCCCCTCGTCAAGGACTCGCAGGGAGCTCTATTGCACAATCACTGACTGGAAAATGGTCGAAGATTGTTTAGCTAGTATCTAATAATTACTGCTGCCGCGTAACTGAAGGCTGGTAAAACCGATGACAGTGGCTCGAATTAATGAAACAGAAGCAGACCGCTACGATGGAAAGGAGGAACCAACCAAACATCAACAACACATTTTTTTTTAATTATCTTTCTTATTCTCTATTCTACTGATTTGCTTTCTCCGTTGTTACAAATATCTTGTTCTCTTGCAATCAGATTGTTTCACTTTTCAGTGGCATTAAGACTTGTATTCTGAAAATTTAAATTCTGTGTAAAATAAACATGGAAAAATAGAAGAAGAAAAAGAAAAGAAAGAAAGAAGGAAGGAAAGAAAAAATGATAAAAACAAGAAAACTGTTTGAAATAGAAAAATATTAATAATAGTGCGACGTATCTCACCCCAACACTCTAGTCTCTGACCCTATCCCCACCCGTACCCCGTTCCCTCTTAGCTCTACTGTCCCACATCTCGGTGGTACACGGCAAGCGTAAGCGGGTGGGATCCCAATCTTGCCTGTTGCTATCCACAGGCCCCGGGCCCCTTGTGGTTAAACTGTCGGGCCTCGCGGGGAGAAATATTGTTTTAACCTTTTCCAGCACCACTTTTTTTTCCTTACAACCAAGTTCCGACACGCGCACTTTCCAAAAGATTTAGATCGCTTCAGAAGCTGTCAGGTACCTGGCCATTAGCCTCCATAGCCAGCGGTGTTTTGAGGAGGAACTCTCTCTCTCTTCCAGGCTGATAGCGTCGGGGTGGAGGAGACGGTGACATGCTGCTGCTGGTGTTGGTGTTGGTGTTGATGATGCTGATGATGGCTGGGATAGGTCAGCTTAGACAGGTCCTGGTTATTTTAAGAGTTTGATTGATTTTTGTGAGGTGAGCATTGCGTGATGAGTTATGAGAGAGGAAAGGGTGTCGAGGACTGGCATTGACGGGGGACAGAATGAAATGTCAGAAACAAAGAATCGACTTGTCTGTCTGGTGCTGGGCTGGCACCGGCCTGTCTTCAATAATGTTTCTATACAAGAGAACGAGACACGCCTACTTAGCTACCCACGAAAGACAACCAACCCCAAATCTCTCGTTTTTTTCTCTCAGAGATATAATTAACCTCAAAGATGCAGTTAACTGCTGAGATACATTTAACCTACGAATGTCGACAACAGGGTGACACTCGTTCTGTAACTGTTCATTTCATGTAAAAATTGTAACCATGGTGACACCTGACTCGAATATTTCTCTTTCCTTCCTGTGCGTCTGTCTGTTCTTTCAAACTACATCGTTGGTTCGTGTGTGTCTTGTGTGTGAGCGCGCGCGCGCTCGTGAGAATGTACTTGTGTGCGTGTGTGTTTCTGGAATCCCTTGCAATTACCCAGCAGTCTGAGCGGCGACCGGCGCTGAGTTCGTGAAACCTAAACCTTAACTATATGTCGTAACAAGGTAATTGGCCCTGGGTCACCGATGGGGGGTCTGCAACAATTGTTAGGCTACTGGCGCCTGGCGACTGAAGCAGGGGGTGGGAGGAAGGACTGTGGATAAGGGTGGGGACACGACCTGTCGAAGTGCTTGTGAGCGGGTGTCGAGCACCGCTCCCCCAGGACTCAACCTTAGCAGTTTGTTAAAACAAATTCCTGACCTTTTGATATACATGATAAAACAGAGAAGGCACATAGGGAGTCACTCCAGATTTTTTCCAAGGAGCTTTTGTACTCCTTGGCATCTTTTCCACTGACTTGGCATGTTGTCCAGTGACGTGGCATGTTCGTCACGGACTTGTTACCCTGCTGTCTGACTTTGCCTGAGTCTTATGCGAGGGACCTCAGGCCTCGGTGTCCTATGTTATCTTGTTTTCAAATTAATTTTAACGTTTTATTCGTTTTCTCTATGTGATTATGCAAAATGTGCAAATGAGACATTTTCGCAACACCAATCGCGATTGCGACTTGAAAATAGTTTATTCTAGTTTATGACTTTGTCGGGAAATAATGCCATCCTCACTTTTGTCTTTTGTGTTCGTTCTTCTCTTCTTATCACCATTCTTCTTGTCATCTTCTTCTTGTCACCGTTTCATCGTTGCTGCTTCATCAGAAGTCAGAGGTTACAAGAGGACAGCACCAATTTTCCTCTCCATTGATGATGACAGAGGACCAGTCTGCGAGACTGAGCCAAGTTTTCTAACGCTGTCAACGCTGTCGCCACCAGTTGATTAGGTGGGAGTGGGGAACTGCTGGCGGTGAGGGCCGTCGACGCGACGTTTGTTGCCGTTTGTATGCGATCCTCCACGCCACGGCGCCCTCCGGAACTGACTCAGCCGAACTAACAGCAATATATGCCTCAAATATCGCACAAGGGTGGGTGGTGGGGGAAAAAAGTCTCGCCAGTTATTTTTAGGTCGAGGACTTATGCACGTGTGAACCCGATTGTTTGGAGGCCAGGTCGTCATTGATGTTACAGCCGCCACAACACGACACTCGCGCTGACCCATCACGTCATCACCTATTTATCTTTGAAAAAAAAGGCCACTTGAATGTAAAATAAGGCAATAAAATTAAGTTTTAAAATAGAAACAAAACGGCCGATGTCACACCCACTCCGAAACTGTAATGAAAGTGCAGGGGAAAAAAAAACCTAACATAACTGTAATTGAAATAAATATGAACGAACGCTGCAACATGGCGCGCTGATGTCACAGTCTCCCGCCATCTGGTCCAGGTTCAAACCTATGTGTAACCACAGTACTACCGTCGCCATCAAGTGGAGCTGGAGATGGCAGCAACAGTTCATCTCATATTAGGCGACAGGAAGTAGCGAACAAGGATTCGCAACAGGATGCAAAGTCGGTAATCTGTCAATACGATTATACTAAGCGCTCTCCAGGCACCGCTAGTCAAATCCCTGTCCGACGCAGTATGGTTTCCTGACTCACGCTAGAGGGCGCTCGCATCAGTTTCGTTGCTCTCTCTCTCTCTCCCTTTACAAAGATCTCAAGTCTCCATTTTGCCTGACTACACAGTGGTCTACTTCATTTACACTACAGGTGCACACCCCCAGAAACCGCTTTAACTCGTTTGTATACAGAGAACATCCACTGCATACTCCTTGTCCCTGAAATAAAAGTTCGACTGCCCAGTTGTAATGCACACTTTACTCTGTTTAAGTGATAGATTCTATCTGAATTTTTTTTGAAAGACGAATAAGTGCCTTGGGAAGGAGGCATATAGCGCGTTCTGTTGAGAACACTTTTTGCTGTGACTGTACACCAGATCAGCAGGGCGTCTTAAATGCGCCGTCAAGTAAGAGGCAGAACATCTCAAGCAGGCAGATGTAAACGCTCTTCAGAAACTGTTTTAACTAAGTGTTCTGAGTTCTGTTCACTAACTAGCATTTAAATTTTCAGAATTGTTATTTGTTCACATTTTTCAATGAGACGAATAAACTTCTTTGGGGAAATAAGGTAATTTTTTGCCAGACGAAAAAGTAAAAATAAACTACTCTTCCTGGGACTACGAAGACACAAAAAAGATGTTAGAATTTATCCTATCGGAACTTACGCGAAGATAGCAGAGTTGATAATATCCTTACTACAACTTTTGACTACACTAGATGATGATGACGACGACGTGCAAGCCCCTTGGTGATAAGAAAGCCATCTCTGAAGAAGCAAAAGTTTAGCTATTGGACTGACTTAATTTGCAATCAGGCTCATTTTACGCGTGAAGTAAAAGCGCTGACCCAGGGTTTGGCTGCATGTAAATTCTTGACGTTAAACCTAAAGTGTTTCGGCAAAGCCTCCAAAAATCGCTGTTGGCTGTGCTGCAAGTGCGGTCTTGACGCCGGTCTCAAACTCAAAGTCGACTTCGCAAAGCTTGGTCTGAATAGTCGACTGTTGACCGGCGATCTAAGACTTATTTTCGAGACCACACACGCAACAAAGCCCCCACCCCCACCCCACCCAGGATCTTTCTCCGCAACTTACGACTTTTGTTGAGGACTCGTGCGGAAATCTTGCGGGTCGCCTCTAGATGTTTGATAATCACGCCAGAGCGAAACGAGGCCGCTTGGCTTGGCGGCGAGCGGGGTCCGATCGCCTGCGACTGAAGAGAGCGGAAGCGTGGTGGTGAGTGAGGGCGACACTAACTTGACTCCCAAGCTGGAGAGCGGAGATAAGCGAGGCCAGTCGTGACCCGTCCTCAGCTTGTTTGCACTGTTTGTCTTTTGGTAATTTGATGCTGCTGACAAGAAAGCGTGAGTATGGAGAAGTGGTTTTCAAGTGAAGAATGGTTTATAGTCGGAGAAATTCTTCATCCGTGTTATCCGGCAGATTTGTCGTCCTTGTCTGTCCGTCCAATCTATTACTCTCCTCTTGTTTTTACGCGCACCCAGAAACGAATATTTCTACCCCTTTACGTACAAGCACACGTGCAAATGCATTGATGCATTCATACATAGAAATGCATCCAAAAATGCAGACAGGCATACATACAGAGAGAAAGAATGGCAGACTCAAAGTAACTGACCGCAAAAAAAAGGGAAACATAATGACAAGAAATAAGTTCTGCGATGACAAGGGGCAAAGTATTTCTACATGGCCAAGTTCACACCAGGCAAACTTCGATAAACATCTATTGACAGATGCAGCGACACTCAAGACCAGCTGCGCAGCTATGGCGATCAAGCGATATGCATGGGACACAACGCTGTAAAAGGGAGGATACTCGCATAACCGGGGAAGACAACCCTGTCGCTTGAGAAACTGCTGCAATTCTTTACAATCTTGACAAATAAGCTACTTGTTGTAAAATCTAAATAAAGCAGCCCCGAGTCTTCAAGTCGGTGCCTGTGTGACACAGAAATGTATCGCAAAATCTCCAAATAATTTCCTTCGTCACCTGCACTCTAGGCACAACCTGTCTGATGAGTATTTTCACCGTCTCCATCGATGTTTCAGGCTGACTGGGAAGATTTCAAGACCAGCAGCCTATTTTCCCATCCAGCCCACATTCACTATCTGGAACTAATAATACTAACAAAAGTAAATCTGGAATTCAAAACACGTCATCGTTATTTGCTGTTGCCGATATATTAGGAAACACATCGTCTGATTGTTGTCAGTCAATCCAAAATGCCCCTCGATGGTGACATGTTATCACTTAAGATATTTATCACATCATACTTTAACGAAAGGCGCACTATTAATTAAAACAGTACCTGACTTGGTTGACAGAGATGGGCTAGCTTTAAATGTAACTCTCTCATCCCTCATCCTTAGTCTTGTCAGGTCAAGAAAGGAAGGAAATATGTTCTTTAAACAGAATAAAGAAAATTCTAGAGAGTGAGGGAATATCTACAGAGACAAATCAGATTTTAATACATCTTTCTGCTCGTCCTATTCCCAAGGATTGTTTTCCGCTTTCTAATCCCTCTACTGGAAACGCCTATTCTTATCGTGTAATATTTGTAAAACCTGGTATGACATTAGTTGATCTGTTTCATGACTGGCGCTTCTTTCTGACATTTCTTTGATGATTTTCTCTCTTTTTATGTCTATTTAATTACCTTAATTGTTGTTATTGCCTCTGCTCAGCCTCAACAACGCACTGTGAGTCCATTGACACGAAAATCGAATGCCGTGTTATATATGATGTTGTTATCGTGACGATGATGATGATTATTATTATTAAATTACACTTTGGTTGCTAGAGTTACCACACGCGCGCGGGCATCTGTGCATAAATTAATTACATTATTTCAGTAAATTTCGTTGCGGATAATATTTTTTGTTCAAGACGAGGTTTCTAAATAACTGCTGAAAATCGTAAACATTCAGGGCGGTTGAAGTGAGTAAAAGGCTAGAAGGCGTTCAGTCTAAAATGTTTGTGTTTACAATCTTTCGATCTTTCATGTCTTGGGCGGTGCTGGTTAAGTGGAACTGGGGAGAGACTTCAACTTGTACTACGAAGGCGTTGATGAAAATAGCTCGCTGGCAACGAGAACTGACTGCACAAAGCGCTTTTCCTCACACCAGGCGCCGATGTTTGGCGCCGATGGGCTGCAGACGACAGCATCACCGCAAGAGGGCGCCCCGGTGGTACCTTTGGTGTAAGACACGCCGCCCGTTTCGAGAACCTCGTGGCTGCAAATACACCTTCTCCACCACCGGCAACCCCTCACAACTCTTTATAACGGAGGTCTTTTTCGTCTTCGAAAGATTTCGCTTGACACAACGGTAACGAAGATAATCGTTTTATCTTCAGGAAAGATACAGATGAGGACGAAAATGGAAGCATGGCTCTCTTCAAATTATTCCTTAAGTCCTGTGTATTCTTAGAATATAAATATAAAGATTTTAAAGTGTAGCTTTCGATACAGACATCGATAATAATACAGAAAATAACTCAAAACACCTGATAAATAAGAGCTGTTTGTTTTCGATCGTCTGGCACTCAGCTCTCGTCTTGAGATGGACAGACAGACTCGACTACTTTCACACAAAATGACTTCGAGTTCCTGCACTGTCCGGACAGTATCGGCGATGATAGGTGGGAATCAGTGTTTGCCTGTCAGTGACCATATAAATCCTTCATCTCTCTCTCTCCTTCTCTCTTCTTTCCACATCATTTTTCTCCCTGGTCCAGAAAGTTCATTGACGTTCACATTCTTGTCGACTACGAAGCCTGCCTTTAGACGTTTAGGGCCTGCGAGTTCTGGCTGTGGCGGCAGTAAAAACCTCCCTCGGACGCGAACCGAAACGGAAGGAAGACTGAATTCTAGCGGTGGCGCCCATCTTCTGTCAGCAGTCTGCGAAATAGCGGGCGAGCGGCGAAGAGCAGAGCGGGTGGGGTGAGAGTGGAGGCACGAAAGAGGGTAGGAAGAGAGATGGGGGAGGGTGGAGGGCGGGAGGGGTATGTTAGGAGGTTTGCATAGCGGGACTGATTGGAGTAGAAAGATGGGCCTTGGTTGACAGGAGTGCAGTCTGCGATGTGGCTACCCTGCTGCGTCACTCTCTCTCTCTCCCTCTTTCTTTCTTTCGTGCACATTTCTAGTCAGTTTGCACGATAGTTTGAAAGATCGTCGCTAGGGATTCATTTCACTTTGAATGAAACGCTAACCGTGGCATCGGTGCAAGTGATTGAGAAAGAGAGAGGACTGGACACTGAGGTCTTCCTAGGTACCTGTTGTTTGAAGTCAGAACTTTTACAGTATAATCGTATTTCTCGACTTGTTTTTCTCTTCAGTTTCTGTTACGAACGGTTCGCATGTTTGTAAAGCCACTTCTCAATTTTATTGAAATAACTCTCAAAGATAATCCGCCAATATTTCTTAAAAGAGCGATAAACATTCGAAGTCAGCGACGCAAGGTATGCCTGTCAAACGTTCTGTTAACATTTCTATAATTTAAATATGGAAATAGTTTACTCGATCAAGCGTCGGGTGTGAAGGTGTTCACATTTCCTGAGCCCTTCCACTTCAAGCAAATCTGCAAACTAAGTGTGAACCGGCACTGACCTTTCAACAGCCTTCCTGGTTTGGGGAAAACCTACCCTCGGTCCCTCCCACCTCTATTCCCCCCCCCCCCATCTCCCTTAAGCCCCTCCTTGCCAAGACGGCTTGTTGCTGTCCACTAGTTCTAGCCTCTTGGTCCACGCTGGCCGCTTCCCTTCTTCGCCCCTTTCCTTCGTCTGGAGGTGGAGGGTGAAGACCGAGTGGCTTGTGTCAGGCTCCTAGCGCCTCTCTGGCCTCGTAACGGTCCGGTCGCTGGCACCGGATGCTGGCCGCTGACACTTTAGGTCACCGCCGCCAGGCCGCCAACGGGGCCCACATTCACACGATAACATGGCGCGAACATACTTTTGTACATGTTTACTTGCCTGCCTGAGTCTGTATTAAAAACTCCTTCATGGAAATTTTGTAGTCAGCCATTACCACACTTCTACTTTTCTCGGCGATGGGGCTGCGGGTTGACGATCGGAGGACAAAACTGGAAGCTGGACAAATGTCTGCTCAATGCAAGGTCTGTCTGTCGGTCTGTCTGTCGGTCGGTCGGTGTGTATGTTTTTTTTCCCCTCTCTCTCTCTCTCTCTCTACCTGCATATTTGTCTTACTTACACTTTCAGGAGAGATAAACGCCGTCTTACATTTCCTGCATTTATTGACGCATGTACTAAGAAGGTCACAAATTCTTCTCATGTATAATTGATAGGCGGTTAATCTAATCATGGCCTCGTTTGCTCCCGGAGCACTGAAAATCTGGAAACGCCCGAACTCAACCTCCGCGTGCCTCTGTCTCTCTTTCTCTGTGTGTGTGTGTGTGTGTGTGTGTGTGTGTGTGTGTGTGTGTGAGAGAGAGAGAGAGAGAGAAAAAAAGATTTTTTTTAAATTGTAAGCCGACACCGAAGTGTGGGAATTCTGCAAGAATTTGAGGGTTATGGAACTTTGTCTTCGCCTGAATGTTTGCTGGCGTCTTTTCGCGCGTGCATTGAGCGGCAGATAAATTAAACCTGCAAAAAATGCCAAAGCGCACGCAGGCCCCAGCTGAATTGCTGGGGGGCAAGGTGGGGGTGGGTGGGTGGAACAAGAAAAGAAACAGCGTAGTTGGAACCGACAGCACGTGGATCCAAGCGAACGTTCTCTTCAACTCGACATCTCTCCGCCTGGGACCCTAGTGCCAGCGGAACAGGTTCAAACGCCGATGAGGCTGCTGCTGAACACTAATCGGTCGACAGGTGGTGCTACTGGTGCCGGAGACAAGACACTGGGCTCAGTGTGTGTGTGTGTGTGTGTGTGTGTGTGTGTGTGTGTGTGTGTGTGTGTGTGTGTGTGTGTGTGTGTGTGTGTTGAGAGGATGCGAGCGCGTGTATGTGCAGGAGAGAGAATATGAGTGAAACATTTATATATATATATATACACAAGTGTGTGCGGAAAGATAGTGATGTATGTATAAATAGATATTTATCTGTGTATGCGAGTACCTTAAGCTTATATATATAATTATATATACATATATGAGAAGCGTGTGTTGTGAGAGCAGAGTGTTAAATTCAGTTTCGTTAAAAATTTCAGTGGAAGCTTAATGAACTAAAAGAGACACATACTTCTGTTAGTCCGAGGATACAAAATAAATTTAAAAATAAAAAAAAAACGAAAATTAAAAAATAATTCTTGCTTATCTTCTTGATGTATCACGTGATCTCGCTAAAATCTCGTACTTTTCTGTATTATTTCACACTTGTCTTTCATCTTCCTCTTATACCCTTGACTAGCTTCCCTGGAGAAACCGAAGTGAATGGCGAAAGAAACAAACTCACTAACATGTGAAACAGTTCCACCTTTCTTGCAGGCTGTCCAAGACCTATGGGTAGGCATGCAATAATATCGCTCAGTCTGTGCTTGACACCATCTGTGTGTTCAAGTCACACTAAGATGTAAATTAAACTGCATTAGGTGTGGTTGCCAGTAGTGAAATATTTATGTTATTTTCATTTCTTCCAGCTTCGCATTTTTAGGAATAAAGAGAGAAGAAAACATATTGATCCCTCCTGACTCCTACCCGGAGTTGGTGGGTGCATCAATACACGAACATACTCACCATGCGCTCATTCACACACACACACACACACACACACACGCACACACGCATACGTATGAACAAACAAACACAGAATACTTCGTGCAGTCTTCGCTGGGATCGGAATGGAAGGGTGAGAAAGAGAAGGATACATGTTTGGAAATTTTACAGTCCCGGTTTCAACTCTTTATAAAGATACTTTGGGGTTTTTTTTTCGCTTTTTTATTTATTTATTTTTGGACGACCTTTTCTCCTTCCCTCCTCCCTTCCTCCCACCCCACTCTCTCTCTCTCTCTATATATATATATATATATATCTTTCTCAAATATAATCCAGACAAAAAAAATTCATCTCAGCTTCGGTAAATACTCATCGTTTCCTCTCGGCGAAAGGTTGCTAGAAACAAAACAGACATTTCGCCACTGTGACTGTTCACCTCCTTCTTCACTGTGTGCAACACGGATAAACACACAGGGCGTCTGTGAGAAACTGCAAACAAGACTTTTTTTGTTGTCAGAATGCACTCGCATATTGAATGTTAAAACACATTAACAAAGACCACGCCCTGGCGGCTCTGTGTATCGGAGAAAACTCTCACAAATATCCGTTGTACAAATGTAACTCGTAATTAGAACAGAGATGCTTAAGCACCATTTTCGCCCCCAAAGAGATATCCATATTTTAATTTCTTTCTTCAATTGTAAACATAGCTACTTGTTTTTTTTTTTGTTACAGTCTATCTATCTATCTATCTATCATAAAAATCAAACTATGTATGGTGATATTATTTACCCAGACATGCATGTAGGTCAGCCGGTATTTATAGCAGCATTTTATTTTCTAGCCCACGGATAATTTTATTTGATGAAGATAAACTAAATAAAGGGATACATCTCCTTCTAAAATATAAATTAATTAAAATAATATTTTAGGTACCATGATTGATTAGAGATGAATCACGTGAAGGGTATAAATATTTATGTTATGTGCTTCAAAAATTCATGAAGAAAAAGAAGACAGAAGATATTAAACAATTGCGAGGAAGGAGGTGGCTGAAAAAAAAACGCTTCAAAGCTTTACAAATAAAAGAGATGAGTGGCAAAGTTGCAGGATGCACTGTGGGCTGGAGGAAGGGCATGTAACTGAGAGATGCACGCGCATACTTACACGCACGCACCCGCAGCGACACACGCACACGAACACAAAAAAAGAGAAAGGGAGACAACAAGTACTTAATGCGCATATAATCAATCCAAGTCCTGACATAATTGATATTCTGCTACTGAAGAGGGGAAAACGTGGATTAAGGGTGAGGTTTGAAATATCTCTCTTTCAAACACACACACACACACACACACACACACACACACACACACTCGATGGCAAAAGAAAAGACAGAAGAAGACCGGAACTGAAGGAACCTTGGGAGGTCCGGAAGTAAAGACCTCGGCGCCAGCGTCTAAGCCAATCAGGAGCGCGTCGAGCCACTAGAGGGAGAGCAGCAGCAGCAGGAGGAGGAGGAGGAGGAGGAGGAAGTGACACTCGGAGGGGGAGGGATGTCAGAGCTCCGAAGGGACACGTCTCCACGCCAGGACCAAGGCGGTTCTTCTCCGGCGCTGCTCGATTTGAGCTGTTTATCCCCAATTGATTGGCGGCAGCGTTGGGAGGTTTAATCAAATGGAAATGGAATCCGGTGCCTGTTAAATATTTATGGCGGCTTGAGAGGACTTCTCCCTCAGGCTAGGGCTGGCATTGTCGCGAGTGATGCATGGTTATCCTGTGTGTCCCTGCAGTCAGGGCTGGGTGCTGGTTCGAGGACCTTATTGGGAAAACAAGAAACATGCACCGGAGTCTTAAGATACACCATCATCATTGTCGTCATCGTCAGGATCATCGTCGTTTGGCTTTTCTATATTTCATGTATTGTTGTATTGAAAAATATAAACAAAAGATTCAAAGCGATTAATGTTTCCCATCTGGCAAAGTACTGGGAGAGAGGATGAAAACCAAAGGAGTAACATACACATTTGTGTCGTCAGAATGCGATGGCACGCGCGCTCTCCCACGCGTCTATGAACATTGGCTTGATAGCATAATGATTACTCAACAAAGTGAAAATCTCTGCTCTAAATTTGCTCAAATATTAGTCAGTGTTTGGCGGCGTGTGGACCAAACTTCGGCGGCACGCAGGTTAATTGGTAAAGCGATAGCTCGGGAAGGCCATTTCCTGTCCCTCCCCACGTGCAGCTCCTTCACGATGACGACAAACAAAAGTTGGAGTGAAAACACGGAGATCGGCTCACATTACATGGAGCCTGAAATCTCGAAGACCATGCTGGCCAATTAAAGAGGAACCTAGCTGTTACAGCGATTTGAGCCTGCCTGTGTGCTCGGTGAACATTTTCAATAATTGTAAATGGCGTAAATTTTACTTTTCATCCCATCCTTTTCCTTTATACTTGTACTTTCTTGGTCTAATGTCAGCTCTCTCTCTCCTTCGCTTGTTTGTGTGGATTATTTGTTGTCTGTCATCCCAGGTAGTGTGATTCATTAGTTTGAGTAGGAGAGAAACGTTGTCTCCACATCCGTTTTTATATAAGAAAAAACAGAATTGTGGATCCTTCGAGAACGAAGAAGGGAGAGTTTGTTTTAGAAGAGACAAGGACTGACACGCTTTTTTAACAGCAGGCGACATTTTAGTTCCCTGTTACACACTCATTGAACAATAGTAACAGCGTATAGGCTAAGTCTATAAAACCTGACCGAAATTCAAAATGTAAATAAAACGTTTTTTTTTTCAAACTAGAGTTTAGTAGTAAGAGCGTCTTCATACCCACACAATCACGAAAGTAAGAATGGAGTGTACAGCAAGAATCTTTGCATACTTATGAACCAAAGCCTGGGGAACGATTGGCAAGTGTGTCACTTTGTCGAGATGGCGATATGCTAAACGAAGCAGCGATCTGCTGGAGGCGCAAAACTGTTTCATGAAAAATACGAAATAAAAATAAGATTGAGGTCGTTAAAATTATAAAACCCGAGGCATATCCATTTGCATTTAGGTGTGTTCGTGGTTTGAATAGGAGATGACAGTTGACGGGGTAGGGAAGAACGAGAAGGTCAGATAAGAATGTCTTGGATGTATAGGACATCTTACACGATGCTAAAAAAAAAAATTAGTTTTTTTATTTAATATACTATGTAATTTGGTTGGGAAGTTTACCTCAGTCTACAACGATGACGACGTAGATGATGATAATGATGATGACGATGAAGAAGAAGAAATTTATTTTCTCTGCCTTATGTTCTATTTTCCCGCTTTTTCAGTGTCAAGTGCCTCGCAGATGTGCAGGCCTCACTTTCACCCCCCTCTCCACCCATGGATTAGCGAGTCTACCAAGTCCATGGTCCCGCACGCTCATTCCGGGTGGATGACAGCCTCACACTTCAGCAACAAGGCGCTCAGCCACCCGAGCCCCACAGCCCCGCTTTCCGTTCACCCGCCCACCTCCATCGCCCCCACCAACTCATTTCCGTTTCCACCCACACCTCCCAAGGACGGTACCCCAGAAAACATCGGCGGCTCTACGGGAACAGGTAACTCTGTCGGCGCTGGGTCCGGAGCAGCGGGAGTGACGGGGTCTGGCGTGGGCAGTTCCGGGGCCAGCGGGTCGACGGGCAGCGGACCAGGTGCTGCTGAGTTCTCCCCGGACACCAAACCCACCACCAAGACTGAGATGGGTGGCGGTCTGGGCGGATGCGGTGACGGCATGGGAGTCGGGATGGGGGTGTCGCCCTTCTCACACACCCCGCACCCCGTGCCGGCCTACCCGACACCATACATGGGCACAGACTACAGCTCGGGACACCTGGGGTTCCACCCCTCCAGCATGTTCAAGACCGCCTCCTCCATGGCCAGCAGCCGGCCCAGGAGCAAGGCCAGGTCTAGCACGGGTAAGTCACGTGATATGTGTCTTCAATCGGTGCCAGATCTCTGCAGTGTGTTATGTGCTCTGGCGAGGCCTTCCTCCACCCTCTTCTCCAGAATATGAACGTACATTTGTAATGGACCGCTGACTGACCACGTGACCCCAAAAGCCCCCTCGATGGCGCGAGAATCCACGCACGTCTGATTTTTGTTTGTGCAAGTGGTTTGGCTGATCTGTCTAACGATCCATCTTGGTGTAATTAATCACATTTTCATTGAACTTTAATTGATTTGTACACTTTTCTATTGGAAATAAAATACAGGAGGTACATAGGACCCCTCGCCCCATTCTGTACTTTGGCCCGTCATTCACACCAATCCTACTTTTCCGGTGATAAATCTGTTGGTCTCCTCCATGCTTTCTGTACCCTACCATCTGTCTGTATTTAACTAACTGTTGTTTTTTTCTGTCGACCACTTTGAAAAGTTCAGTTTGTGGTTTTGAAAGCCCTCTCCGCTCACATCTGATTGGACGACCCCGTGTCACGTTGCGTGGCTCGCTACCTCAGGTGTGCACGAGGTGTGCCCTCAGTCTTATTTCTGATTATTACGACAACGTGTCAGAGTTAATCTGCCTCGGTCTCTCTTCTCCCTCCCCTGCCCCTCACCTGTAGCCACCACCTGGTCGTGTGTCGAGTCTGCGCGACGTTCGCGTCCAAGACGTTCAGGTGCAACTCAGGTACAAAACGAGATCACCCTGCAGGAGGAGAGAGAGAGAGAGGGTGGTGGAGGCTGCAGGGCAGGTTGAAAGGGAAGGAGAATGAGGTGAGGGGGGTAGAGGGAGTCTGGCTATGGCTCGCTCCAGCCTTTCTTGTAGTCTCCTCTGGCAAACAAGACATGTTCAAACTAGCCTTCTGACATGTCACAAGATGGCCCGCACGGGCGATAGCATCTTAAGGGTGGGGAGGGATTTGGTGAGTTGCGGGGGGAGGTGAACGCGCGTGGCGTTCTGGCGATGGTCGCTAGATAGGAGAGAATGGTGCTGGCAGTTTGGGGAGAAAAGATGTGTGTGGGGGGGAGGGGGGATGACCTTAGAAGGTGGCATAGAGGCGACTCGTAGCTCAAGACGGGTGCTGACAAGAGTCGGGTGGTGGAGACCCTTAGTTTTCATGCCACTCCCGTCCCGTCCCCCCCCCCATCTTTACGTGACTTTGCTGGCTCCACAATCCCTTTCTGGTCTTTATCAGTTTGATCTGGGGGCTGTTGGGAGGATAATGCATTCGTTTCGCTGCTCACTTCTTTTTGACTTGTGTCCCCTTAGCGTCGCCTGCATTCATGTCGCCATGTAAATGCGCCTTAAGACGGAGTGAGTTGTCGGAGTTTTACACTCATTCATTTGCTTGCTACTCAAGTTTTCGTCTCAGTTTTCGCTCAACAATGTGTTTGAGAGCGACTAGAAGTGTTCCGACAATGCTGCAAAGACTAAAATGTGGAACTGCTTGCTCAGAAAAAGGTCATATTGTGTTACACTTTTCTGTACAAGACACTTAAAATAAATCTTAGGCTACTGTACAAGAAAAGGATGAAAGAAGAGGACAAAGAGAGGGAGAGAAAGAGAGAACAAAATGAGAGATATTGCAAAGAAATATTTAATGAAGATAGCTGATAGGGGAATAGGGGGGGGATAAAAGAAAGAATAGAAGATTATAGTGAAATTTTGGGACTGAAACTACGACAAAACTGAATGAAGAATAGGTATTGTTGTTGTTGAGTAATCTCCAACTTTTTTTGGGGTGGTGGTGGTGGTGGTGAATAGTGTTGAACCGGGTAGAAAGGTAGAAAGAGCGTCTTTCTTTATTCTTACTGTTAACATTTTTCCTCCCACCTGTGCACTTTGATTTGTTCGTGTGTGTGTGTGTGTGTGTGTGTGTGTGTGTGTGTGTGTGTGTGTGTGTGTGGTCAGAATAGAGTTCTCTTTCGTTTCAGTATGACGTAGTAAAAAATAAAGAGAAACTGGGACAGAAAACCTCACAACATTTTCTTTAAAAAAAAAAATAAGATCGAACAACGCTCTTAAGCTGTATTCTCTGTGATGTCAAGAACTTTCGCTCGTTGAGTTTACTCTCAATGGCGGTTTTTTTCAGGTCCTCCTTTTTTTGGTTATTTTATCGTGACTTTACATGGAAGACAAATTTTGTTGCTGCACATGACTTCACTCGGTCTCGCTCGGCTGCGGATCGAGATAACCGTTCTTGCATTTTTGTTTCTGTCTTCGCCATCCTGGCTTGCACACCTCGCACTGTATAATCAGGACCATTCTTTGTATCGCCATAGAAAGTGCCAACAAAATGTTATAGTTCAATTAAAGCACACGAAACTTGACATAAAAGGCTTCACCATTCTACCGCAACAAAATAGTAGATGATATGTTTTTTAGTTCGCTTCGAACTCTGACATCTCCAGACAGGACAAGGTCCTCGCCTAAGCCTCACTTGTTAAACTCTCGAAGATTCCTTCTCTCACACCTACTCAACCACTGCTTCTGTTCTCATGGGTTTTATTTTCTCCTCCCTTTCTATATTTCTTTTTTTTTCCCCTTTATTTGCGGCGTAGTTAACCATCCCTCTAGTTCTGCCGTCAGTCGTTCTCTGACGGTTTGGTCAGCGTGGCGCCGGCCACTTACTCTGGCTGCACGTTTGCGTCATTCCTTCAGGTAGCGCCACCACGCGGTCGCCGCAGTGTCCACACTCATAGGGGAACTAACTGTTCGTTAAGATTTGTTCCGGTTCCCATTAACATTACTTCTCCCCCTCCCCCCTCTCTCTTGACAAACACCATGCAGTAGCGTGCTGCCCACTTCTACCCTCGCCACTTGGGCGCTGCCTGCCTGGTGAGACGGACACTTTCTCACTAGAGCTCGGTTGTTTTTTTTCTATGAAGCATTGACGCTGCCTTGTCTCTTTTATGAACTAAATAATTTTATTCTTTGGTTTACTTGCCCACCTCTCTTTCTCTCTCAATATCGTGGCAGCAATATTTGTATTTTTTTCTTTTCTCACCCACTTTCTTCCTCCAGTAAGTTTCTATCGTAACGGGGGACAAAGCATCACAGATAATTATAGATGTCGAAACGATCCAAGTACAGGCTCAGTCTCTCAACTCTCCATTTCCCCGAGCTACTTTTTGTGGCATACAAACATTTCTAGTGTTAAAATTATTGATATGTCCTCTTTAATATAATTTAGGTCACGTTACAAAAAAAAGCGATTCGCTATAATAAAGAATCCACCATACTGGAAGTATTCAGTTAAACATTTCTTCAACAAACGAAAAGGACTTTAACGAATGAACCAAATGAAGTCTGTTCCAAGTATACCGGTATAGAGCTGTGGTTCAGACTCCAATAAAGCACTCAAAAGATAAATCTTGTCTGAGACTCACTGAAACTGTTGGGACCGTTAAAGACCACTCTGACCAGATGTCCGGTAGTGGACATGTCCGTGTACAGCACGTCGTTACAGTAACTAGTGCCAGTAATTACTGGCATCCCTCTTGTTTGACAGGACCGCCTGTACCGGAAGTAGACGGTTATCCCCTCCATGCTGGAACACAACATGGCAACAGCAAGCACGTTTCTTTCTTGACATAGTAAATGTGACAAACCCTGCAGCGAACAGTAAATGTTACCGGACAGGTTATTTTCCTCTAAACAGATATCACTGTGTCTCCAAACGTCTACAGACAAAACTGTTATCTAGTATTTCTACAGACAAGACTGTTATCTAGTATTTCTACAGACAAGACTGTTATCTAGTATTTCTACAGACAAGACTGTTATCTAGTATTTCTACAGACAAGACTGTTATCTAGTATTTCTACAGACAAGACTGTTATCTAGTATTTCTACAGACAAAACTGTTATCTAGTATTTCTACAGACAAGACTGTTATCTAGTATTTCTACAGACAAGACTGTTATCTAGTATTTCTACAGACAAGACTGTTATCTAGTATTTCTACAGACAAGACTGTTATCTAGTATTTCTACAGACAAGACTGTTATCTAGTATTTCTACAGACAAAACTTCAGCCTACAGTACCTTCTGTACAGCGTTCGAAGGCCTCTAACACTAAAGACACGCGAAGCCTATGTTGAGAACAAGGTCTCACATCCTTCGGGCTGAGCTTTGACAGGTCACCAGCCGTGAGACACAGGACAGAGATCGTAGAAACGTTGACCTAGACACGTGCACTACTTCTGGAAGTTCTGGAACCTAAGGTACGACCACCTCGGCCGTATGAATATTGCTGCTCGGGCCCGTGTAGTTTGTTCCCTGTGTCTCGCTGGTGTCCCCTCCCGCCGTGGACGGGTTGCTACCTGGGGTGGGTATGCAGATACGAAACACTAAAAGGTTAACACAGCATCTTTGATTAAGGAGACGAAAAAAAAAAAGGGGGAGACATCTTTATAGGTTATGACAGTGTAAACTCGTTATCACTATTGCCAAGATGTCAGTTGGCTTTCATGGACAACAATACACCAAGGTATGGGAAGGAGGTAAAGCTGGATTAATAGGTCTGAATAGGAAGTATTACCAGTCCGTGCGCCACGCCTGGAAAACCTTTGTTGCAGACATTCGAGAATGCTGATGGTGACTCTCGCGCAGTTTCAGTTCTCGACAGAAAATTTCGCGAGGGCAAATGTAACCAGGATGCTTGCGATCTCTCTCTCTGTATCCGCGTGTCTGTGTGTGTGTGTGTGTGTGTGTGTGTGTGTGTGTGTGTGTGTGTGTGTGTGTCTTGTATTGTGTACGCCTACTACAGTGTTCGCCCTCACAAGCTAATTTTAGATCTACCGAGAGAAAGCTCCAAATACTTCATGGCCGTCTGGCAGAAGTGTTTCTGCCCCTAACATTCTCGGACTTGCATTTTCTTTCACATTCAACACTTAACAATGACGAGGAAAGATGATACAGATACCCTGGGTATAGCAGGGAGTTAAGGTAGTCAAACAGAAAGTAACCTTTGCCTGGTGGTCAGCAGTAAAAGGTCACATGACTTCGTGGGAGAGAGTCATGCCTTCAGACTACATTCCACTTGTTTGTCAGCAACATGATTTTGACATAGCAGTATTTTCATATTTTCATATGTTCTTTCGAGCACCGTTTAATTATTTGTCACCATTCGTGATAAACTGTTTTGAAAAGTTCCAAAAATACAGCAGAAAATAAATTAAACAAATAAGCAAACAAAAGCTCAAAATAATCAAAACAATAAACAGTTACATTTTGTTCCGCTTGCATGTGAATATGCAAACAACCCTAAACACTCATTTCTAAAGGTTCTCTACAGCTCTCACTCACTCACACACTCTCTCTTTTCTCTTTCAAACACGCTCACACGCTCGGCTGGCGCGCGTGAACTCGGT
This sequence comes from Marisa cornuarietis, assembly GCA_004794655.1. Taxonomy (NCBI): domain Eukaryota; kingdom Metazoa; phylum Mollusca; class Gastropoda; order Architaenioglossa; family Ampullariidae; genus Marisa; species Marisa cornuarietis. The sequence continues at coordinate 2,041,932 of SMMW01000524.1, forward strand.
GACGAGGCGGAACTCGTCTGGAGCGCGACGCGGGGACCAGCGGGTCCTCGACATGGCGACTCGCGGCCGGGAGCATCAGCCAGCCATTTCCTCCTCTCCTTCACTCTCCCACCTTCCACCCACCTCCCCACCCACACCCTACATGCTTCCCTCCCAACTCTAGCCGCTCCCCACCCCTCACAAGCTGCTGCGCCTCCCGGAGTCTAGCAACCTGTCTCTTGCGTCCCGCGGTTCGCATTCTGAGGGCACGCAACACTCCAGCCTCTGACTCCACTTGCTCTGGTTTGAGAGACCTAGCATCGGCGTCTATTGCATCGCAGACTATTGCTAGTATATATGTGTGTGTGTGTGTGTGTGTGTGTGTGTGTGTGTGTCAATATACACACCCCCTCTCTCTCTCGTACTTTCTCACGCATAGAGCGCTGAAGACGTGTTAACAAGGAGGCTGCAATTACGCATTGCTGATAACAACATAGTATCCATCATCGCCAGAGCTCGGCATCATGCAGCTGAGATCCAATGTCCTCGTTGCCTATCGGGAAATTCCCGAATTCTTCAGGAAGACACTAGGGCCAACGAAGACTTTGCCCGAATGTTTAAGAGCTCTGTTGCTTACCATGCAGTCTTCTTCCGTGCGCCTGCGTGGAGCGAAACTTTGAGCATCATAATGATGTGGAGGTTGTTGATGAAAGAAGCTGATTCGACGACCGCGTGGTCCAATTCATTGCATCCGGTTGACGACAACGACGACGACGATGAACGTCATCTTGGGCTTTCGTCAGCATGGCCGCCACTGGAAGACATGTCCAATGGTCAGCGACGCAAGAGACCCCTGACCTGAGCCCTGCGAGTTGCGCGCGCGTAGTAAATGAGAGAGCGGGGCATTGAAACTTCCGGTTTATTCTCGGGGCCGGAAGAGATGGCGTAGAGTGGAATGCTGGTACTTATTGTACCGTACAATCTCGTGAAATCGCGTCCCATCAGCCATCGGTCAAGGATTTGAGTTATTCTGTGATGCGATGTGCTTACGTTTGCGAGGATTGAGAAGAGAGAGAGAGAGATGTGAAGATGACGTAGATACATTGACCCTATGACCTCAATATCCGTCTCAGCGCGTTTGGAGACAGGTACCGGCCGCAGTCTTGAGCATCTGCCGATCACTTTCAAAACAGGATGGACGAGAAGAGTTAAGGTGGTCGGGATGGAAGGATTCTGGGAATATGACCGAGGTTTGATATCGACTAAAACCTCTCGTCCTCATTCGCTCGGCTCTGACGTACTTCACACTGGCGCGCTTCCCATTAAGATCCTTTTTAACAGGACAAAAACTGCCAGGTTAAAACATTATTAAATTCGGTTAAATGCTTCTCTAGATTTACTCGGTTAATAAGGTCTTCATGGGGATCCAATATGTTAGATAAGAATGGTCAGATCGAACATGCCCCGTGCTAAATTTAGCAGTTGTCGGTGCTGAGTTCTGGTTCTTGGTTAGCCTCGCAGATGAGGATGATGCGGAAACTTGGTCCTATGAGGTTTTACCTCCCCTTATTAGCTACCCTTGTTAGTTCCCCTTGTAGTACACATCTACATCTAAAGTTTGCCTCGGCTAGTATCGTAGTCAGCTGCAGGTTAGTATGCACAACGCTTCATAAAAACAAGTCTAACCTGTTTTCCTAAAGACAAAAGGGCATGTGTACAAAAACAAAACATAAACAAATATCATGATCACAAAACAAGCAAATTGTCCAGCACGCGACAGCTGTCTGTCTTAATACGACCTGTCCCATCTGGCACCCACATCCACATACCGTCGGATATGTTTCGTTCTGGCTCGCGTATGAAACGTGAGATGTTTTTACACACGTGTCTGCCAAGCCAGTGATTTCTCCGAGCTCTGCTTCAGTCCGGAATCAGTCTCGTCTGGCTTTCTAACAGAGCTACATCTGTAATTGCTGTTCTTGAAAAATTGTATCAGTGGCACGAAATGTTAATTAGTTAACAAGCGTATTTACAGAAAATTGTTTTAAATACAGTTATTCTCATTCAGTTTTTATAAAGGCCTTAGAAATGTTGAAAGACTAAACTGCAACAAATAATTTTGCACACTAAAAAAAAAAAAAATAATAATAATAATAATAATGAAGATGGTGATTTGCCGGTGGTGGTGGTGGTGGTCCTGCTGGAGAAGACTCGCACACACGAGCCCATCAGCAGATTGTTAATGAGAACATTTTTTTATTTTCTAGGCTAAAAATATAACGAACAGTGCAGAAAAACATCGATGACGACGATGATGACCGTGTAGAGTGATACGTGTGTGTACATTTGCTGTGTTTCAGAAGGGAGGGAGTGTGTCAACTGTGGCGCCACGTCTACCCCGCTGTGGAGGCGAGATGGCACTGGCCACTACTTGTGCAACGCCTGCGGCCTGTACCACAAGATGAACGGCTCCAACAGACCACTCATCAAGCCAAAACGCAGGCTGGTCAGTCAGTTTGTCTACCTGTCTGTGTGCATGTGCGCCTTTAGCTTTCTTTGTGAGACCGTTCTCCATCTTCCCCTGCTCTCTGTTCTCCTCCTTGTTCTTCTTCTCCGCCTCCCTGTTTTACAGTCTTCACATTTTTTTAAAACCTTTAAATTTCGTTTCGGGTGTGTGTGTGTGTGTGTGTGTGTGTGTGTGTGTGTGTGTGTGTGTGTGTGTGTGTGTTCTTTTTAAACATCCACGAGAACTTTCGGTGGTGTGTACTTCCCAACCGCTGCTCAAAGAGCTAGTGTCCCCCGTAGTTACCGCTGCCATCTTGAAAGTCCCTGTGCCTGATCTTATCTCAGCGACTGGGAGGTGGGAGGTGTAAGGCGGGGGTAGACGGCTAATGACAAAATAATGGCGCGCGCAAAACTTGGGTGAGGATGCGCCTGCTCCCCTCCCCTCCCAACCCCTCGTGCACTGTCTTCGCACGCACTGCACCGCCGCTATCTGTTGTGCACGTGCTTGGAGCACGGCCGGGCGTTCCGATTGGACGATGTTGAAAACACCTGCCATCTGACTGCTGTTTTCCCGTCCCTCCCCACCAGGATTTCCTCCTTACCTCGACTGTCTTTCATCCATAGTTCTGTCTTTATTATTATTTTTATCGCCATCTCAGTCATCATCATGATCGTCGTCATAGTTTCATTACCGTCCTCGTCATTTTCATCATTATCGTCGTTCAGCACAACGAAGAAAGCGAGATGGGCTTGTGAGGCACGACTGGCACTTCGAACTCGTAAGAGAATCGACTTTAGGCCATTCCTCACCTATTATCGTTTTGTCGGCATAAACTCTGCTAAGATGACAGGTGATGGAACACATGGGTCCCACCACTCACCCTAGTAACCAGGCGGACGCGCATTTACACACACAAAAATAACTTTGTGGTATGAATAAATACGAAAGTTTTATATTACCATCAATGCCTTCATCCAATGATCCTGGAAAAGACAGGACTCCGTCACTTTTTTTTCCAGTCGTAGTGGCCACCGACCTCAAAGACGTCTTGCCAGACAACAGCCACCGGTGTCAACGACATCTTGCCAGCAATTAGCATTGTTGATTGAGGCTCTCCTGTCCCAACGTCATCGGGTGGAAGGGTGGGAAAGAAGGGATGGGTAAGAAAGAAAGTCGGGTGGCAGACGAAAGGGGAGATGGCGTCGTCGATGCAAGTCTGCAAGGCTGCCCCCCCCCCTCCGCTGAAGGCTTTTTCTTGGGCACACAGAAGAGTTCGATCTCAGTGGCTACTTGATAGCAGCACTTAGCAGAGGCCGGCACCCAAACCCCACTCACGCTGTCACATCCTTGCACCTCGGGTAAACGCCTCGCACTTCCTTCGACACGTGCAGCTCACGCGCAGGACGTGCAGCTCGCGATCAGGTCGAGGATCGATCAGCCCAGCCACGCAACAGACAGCCCCAGCGATCACGGCAAGAAGGGTGGAGACAGGGTGGGGTGGTATTGGGGGGGGGGAGATGGGTGGTGTAGGGATGGGTCTGGTCCTGATGAAAGCCAACGCTCGCCACCTTCCTGCCTTTTCGGACCACGGCGTTGTGTCTTGTGTCTTTCCTTGACCTTTTGTTTTATCGACAGCATCGCACTTCCCGTGACACTAACAAAACGATCATCTAAGGCCGATGTTTGAGATTTTAAAGAAAGTGATAACTTGTTAAGCCTTTTCTTTGGTAGGGTGGGGTGGGGGGTAAATTTTTATCAAAAGATTTTAAACTGGAAAATAGGACTTTCTCTCTCCTTCTCTCGCACACACACACACACACACATCAGTGACAAACAACAAATAACTGTTTGTAGGGTGTATACAAGACTTGGGCAAAAACGAAAGAACGACAACAGGCGGTCGAACAAACATGGACTATGACGGAGCGGATGAAAAGTTGTTCCCCACCCTACCCCCGATACTCTCATCGTTCTCCAGCGGTCCACAGGCCTCCCTCTCAGGCTTGTCAGCGCGCTGGCTGTACGGAGGGTCGCAAGAGCAGCACTAAATCACAGGCGTACCCGACGCACCCAGAATATAAAACCCATTTGACTCTTGACGAACTGACAACCCACCCTGTCACACGTCCTCACACACGCCAGGGTCTGCAACTCCGTTCCTCCGTTTCATATCGTTGCCCCACCTCCCTCCCTCCCGAGTCCCTCGCCACGACTTCGTTATTCTGCTCCTGGAAGCGGTACCCACCCACCCACCCACCCACCCCAAAAGAGGGTCTAGCCTGAAACCCTCGCTCCGCGTGAGAATTTGCGGCACGGCTGTCCTTCTTGACCTGTATGTGCGTGAGAGTTTTCTCCCCGCTCGCGTTCTTATTTGTATATTTTCGAAAGAATTCGCGCTGAAGGATTTACCTGTTGGAGGCGAGGGAAAACTCCAGTTTGTAGAAGATCTATTTACTAATTTATTTACATACCGGGCTCTGCCATCGCTGGTCTCCTCGGCGCGGTGGCCGAGATGGAGGTGGCTGGTGGCAGTCTATCTTAACAGCTGTTGCTGCAGCCTCTTCTGGTGCCTGCCAGTCGTCAGTGAGCATATGTGAATTTAGTAGCTTCAAAATTTATTCCTCCAGAAGAGACAACATGTGACATGTGACCATACTGTCAGATTCTTTCCCCTGTAAAAATTAATTAAAAATAATGTAAAACTGTTCAAAGTATGCAAATTAATTTCATGAAAAATGTAAAAAAAAGGAACTCTAAAATCTCATTGTGCCTGATATGTCACTGAAATAATTCACTGTAATTTTGTCTTCTTCTTTCACTACCTCCAACGAGCCTATATGCAGGAAATAATGTGAATAATGCCGAAGTCTGCTGTCGATACAATTTCACATAAAGGTTTATTTGCTTTTACAACTCTTAAAAATTCGTTTAGTAATTAAAGAAAACGAAGATGTCGCCAGCTTTCTTCGAACAAAAGGTAAACCTGGATCCCAGGTATCGTTCGGTGGAAGGTGAACGAGTGCTCACCTGAACCTCCCGTGTCGTCGGACTGTTAGTTGTTGTCTTGAGCTGCCTTCCAACCAGTCCCTTGAGTTGAGTAGTAGTGAATATATTGTGATGTACATGTAGTCGCAATATTTAGCACTAAAGATGTGATGCATATCAAAATACATCAAGCTTATGCATTGAGTCACAGTTTTTTAATGTGAACTCGTTTCTTCTTAAATCCAATAGTCTCTTCAAAATTGTACAAAAATAATTTCATAAATTATTTTACCTTTGCTTTTTTTTTAAAACATCATTGTTTAGGATTCCGTGGGGTTTGTTTCGTTTCCGTAATCTATCCTCCACAGTCACACAAACATGTCACCTTTTTTTCTTGCGTGGTTCATTTATTTCAGTTGCTTTTATTTATTTATTTATTTTTTTGGAATGGGTAGGTCTGTGTGAGGCATTGTATGTTATTCTTTTCCCTTTTTTACAAATGTCGGTCAACGAGTAGGTTCTTAAATTTCTTTTATTTTTTTTAATACTGCGCGCGCTCAGGAAGTTCACACACACACACACACACACACACACACACACACACACACACACACACACACACGGGAACTCAAACCTATTAACTGTTGATAAAAGCTTTGAAGAAATGACTAGACAGATGGCTGACAAAAAGACTGTTAGTGGGAGGTGCATGCAACGCCTGCAGGCCGCATTTCTCCATCCCTTGCACGTGCGTTGCACGCTCGGTCATCGGCCGAGGACAGTCTCCATCCCACCCCCCACACCTACCCCCCTCCCTCAGCCTCGAGTTGCATTACACGGCGACTGACTCTTATCTAAATACAGCATCGCCAGCTTGCTTGCAGGGAGTCACCGGAGGGCTTTTTCCCCCTCGAATCTTGAATAATATTTAACCTGCTGTGAGTAGTGCACGGGCAAACAAGTGAAACGGGAGAGTCGGGCTTTAACATCAATTTCCCCAACTCGCAAACGTTGTTCGAGTCCTTAATTCAAAGCTGTTTGTGCTGCTCACAGAATCGTCGGCCGTATGTAAGGTTACAGCTCCTTGGTTTATATGTGTTGGGTGGTTGGGTGGGTGGCTGGGAGAGGAGTCGAGGTGGGGGAGGGGACTGACTTCGTTTGTCAATTACAGCTCTGTTTTGTCGACATAATGAAAATATTTGATCAAGGCTTGACTCAGAACGGCAGTGAATGAGCGAGCGTGCACACTGACGGTGTTGGCGAGGGAGAAACGCGAGATAAAACTGAGAAGATGGCGGGAGGTTGACTCAGAGGGAGATGCAGGTGGGTGATGGGTAGCAGCTCCAGGAGTAGCAGACGAGAAAGCGGGGGAAAGAGAGAGGAAAAGGAAGATATCTCATTAAAAAATAAATGACATATTTACCCGGAGCATGTCTTTCCTACGACTCTCTCTCTCTTTCTCTTTTAGCAAATAATCTTCGATTAACAAAATAATCCTTATATTCTTTATTCACTAGATACAGTTCACATAACTTGGCATCAAACAACCCTTTCATTCTTAAACCCAAGAGACAAGAGTAGAGGTAGAGGAAAAGAGAGAAAAAAGGGTCCACATGTCCAAATGTAGCATTACCAATAGTTTTACCTAACTACACGGGAAATTGCTATGCAAAATAAATATTAGAATTACAATCTACATAATTTCTTCGCAATACAAACCAGAACATATGCAATACACATGTTTTCAAAATCCTTTCATCACTGATACGGCGTTATGATACACCAGCACACAATGTACAACTGGTTCAGAAGGTGACTAGTTTATCATCATTCACAGAATATTGTAAACACTTAATCCTCATTAGCCTTTCCACCAGTTCAGTAAATTAACATATAAAAATAATATACATACATCCCCTCTTCTTCACGTTTTCCTCAAATACTATCTAGAAAAATATGTCAGAAGTAGAGACTGAGAAACCGACATTCACTGTATGTCTATTCAGTGTAACTGTTACATCGTACTCTGCTCAATCTTCGATCATCTTCATTTCATCACTGCTGGTTTTTTTTACCTTTACTCATTAGTCAAACGCTCGACCAAAACAGATTGTCTCTTAAAATTTCTCTTGAATGATACATGGGACAACAACCTTATAAAAACAAGCTAACAGATAGTAACAATAATAATAATAAATGATACAAGTAAATGACTTCACTGGAAGTAGACTGGTGTAACCCAAGGCTACATTGTGTGTGTGTGTGTGTGTGTCGCAGAGATAAGTCTGTCCGTATCACTGGCCGCCCATAGGCCACTCGGTTACTCGATGTCGTTCCGCCACTTCATGATGGAGGTAGTGGGGTGGGGGAGGTAGTAGTCTGTACGAGTGTGTGGCAGTTGCGTGGAGAGAAACGAGGGTCGTAAGAAAAATGCGTTGTGCGCGTGTTTTTTCGGTCTTCGCAAAGTCGCCCGTGTAATTGTATTTCACTAAAGCGACTATGTCCATTCATCCAGCGAAAAAAAAGTGGAATGGCACAGGTAAACCCGTTGAAATCAAGACTACACACGGATGGCTGGTTGCGATGTAACTCTAGCCTCCAGTCCGGCTCGGAATGTTCCTCTTGGGCGGAGCGGATCAGGTACGGAATTTTTTTTCATGCAGGCAGCTAGTCGAACCCTTAAGTTTCAATCCCAAGTGCCTCGCTTTTTTTTTTCTTCGGTTTTTTTTTAAGGCGGGGGCTGGGGAGGAAGCGGACATCTTTGCATTCAGCCAGCTTTTTTTTTTAAGTTAGTCTGCCAAGTAACTCTTGAGCGGGTTAATTAATGTCAGCTTCGTGTTGTCGTTCCAAGAAAATAGATGTGATAAGGAGATGGAGGGTTAAGGGGGAAGTGGGGTGGATGAAACGGGTGCTTACAGCAATCAGGCAAAATTTACGCTGGCGGCTCACATTTGAGGCTAATCATATAGAGACAGTTTGGATACCTTATAAAAATGAAGAGATAGGTAAGCACACATTAATCGCAGTTAACCAGCAGGCTCTAGAGGCAAGGGGAGGGGGAGGTGGGGGGAATGGTAAGGGGGGGGGGGTGCCGCGATGGCGTACATGGTCGGCAGAGGGCGCTAGAAACAGGAGCCGCTCTCCGCTGGCGGGATGACGAGAGCTCAGCAAACTTGGCCGGCCGGCAGCTCTTTGCGACCTTTTGAGAAGCAGATCAGTCACTCCGGCGACTGCTACGTACTGCGGGGGTGGGGGGGAGGGGGCCTTTGTAGTGCTTCCAGTTAACCAGGGTAGCAGGGTTTGCTTTGTTTTGTTTTTTTTTTTCACTACAGATCACTCTTTCATCCCTCGATCTTTTTTTCTTATTCGTTTTTTTTCCGCTTAATCTGTTCCTTTCTACCCAACTTCTTTATTTTGTCCTTTCTCTCTCTCTCTGCGACTGGTACTTACTGTCTGGCAATGAACCGACACCCATCTTTGAATTCACCCAAAATATTCTATCACATGTTACTACTTTATATCTTAGAAAATGGTCTCTTTTAATGAAGGAATTTCCGACTGCTGTAACTTCTTTAACCTCTCCGATCTACCTGTACATGCATAAGAGTGGTAGGATAAAATAACGGAAAAAAATATGGTACAGCTTTGATATGGGGGAGGACGCGACGGCCATAACAGAAATGGCTCGCGGCATTTGTCGTCTGCTCGCTCCACTCAACTGTCCAAATGTACCTAATAAACTAAACCTAAACCTAACCCTAACCCTACCCCAAACCTCTGACAAAATAACATAGACCAGCCTATGACGTCATATCCTCCCTACCCCATATCAAAGTTCTGCCAAATATATCTATATATATAAGTGGTCAAGACAACATCGCCGTTGGAAGGTCCAGCACTCATCACCGTTACCTCCGTGCTCCGTGTGCCTCCGGTGTTGTCAAGCTTGTGCAGCTACATTGCCACCCAACCTCACCTCACACTCTGACCTCCGCGTGCCTTCTCGCGTGCTCTCGTGAGTTCCGTGCGCGAGCTAATCTGTTTCTTTAGCCCTCACCTGAGCAGATTGACTGGGCGGAGTCAACCAGTAATTGAGAGACGGTTCACGCTGGAGTCGTGTTTGGTTTTCTTCATCGCAGCCGAGCGTCTGAACACGGGGGAGGGGGGTGGGAAGGAAATGGAGAGAGAGAGAGAAGAGAAGAAGATTGAGCGAGACTTTACGGGAGTGACTGAAAAAATTAGAACCGACCTGGAAGGCTGGGGGGGGGAGGGAGGGAAGGAGTTTGAAGCGTAACAGTAGATTTTTGAGGGGTAAGAATGACAAGGGAGTTTGGAGCTGGGAGGGGGGAGGGACATTGGGCTTTGTGTGAGGGGGTGGATTGAGACCCTTGGTGGCGGCAGAGTTGTCTTCGCTGTTGAGTGAAGCGTTTTGTTTGCACGGGCAGCACACGGGTTAATGTACATGTACTCTGTGAGTGATTTTCCCTTTTGTTGCAGTCATGTTGGGCAAGCTTCATGCGCAAATCTAAATAAGAGAGAGAGAGAAAATGCTGGGTGGTTAACTTACAGCCTGTTTCACGACCAATGTCAGCCACGAGCTCGGTTTCACGCGCTGCAAATGCTTTTAATGAACTTATCGAGTACCTCGTTAAAATTACATTTATTAATTATACTGATAATAAACGTTGCTCAAATTTTAAAACAAAGACGAACAAGACTTTAAATTAAAAACTTAATTGTATATTGTACTACTGTATGCATATCTTATCACCTGTCTCTAGGTTTTTCACTTTCTCTCACTCTCTCTGTTTCGGAGAGGGGTGGGGAGAGTCTACAAGGTGTGGGTGGAGCGGAAGTTGTCGTGGTTTGTGGTTTGGCACCTGTTCACTTATGTACCTATGCGGGAAACATGAGGCTGTAGTAGATTACAAATATTTGCCAAAATATTAGCAGTTAAACCACTTCTAACACAATTGTACCCCTTTGTCTCTTGGCTGCTGTTTCTCTCTCTCACACACACACACAGAGGGAGGGGGCACCAAAAGATCAGTCGATGACAAACACGCTAAAACTTTTTCCCGACCTCGCTAGAGGCACACTACAGCTACCGTTCTTGTCAATCAACACGTAAGTTCGGTTTCACCCCGGGTGTTCCGAAGTTTTTACGTCGAAACCAACACAGACGACGAAAGGGGAGATGTTTGCTTTGAGCGACCCCGTCAACCTTCGCTTTCTGAACCCGACGACAGCCTCAGCTCGTCAGAAAAAGATCTTTGAACGGTCTGTTTTGTCTGAAAACACTCTTAACGTGCTCCCGGCCCCCAACCCACCCCAACCCACCCGCTCTTTCCCCGTGGGTGCGCGCGCATACCAGGCGTTGCGAGAAGGCCATACATCATGGAGGCAACATATCGAGTCTGTTATGTCTCGGCCAAGTTGTTTCAGGACGAATCCCCAGGGAGCCTATGTTTCAAACACCCAAGTGTGCAGTACAGTACAGCGGGGTATGGGTATTACTGTGATATGTAGGATGTTGTTATTGACCATTATGTATAACTTCCAGACTTATTCTCAGTGGATTGATTTTGTTCTGTCACATTGTTGCCGGCGCAGATTAAAACTGCAGGATTAAACAAACCTGTTGGAAAGGTGAGTGGAGGAGGGAGAGGCTGAGAGGAAGGAGAACTAATAGAAATTCACTAATTACTACAGCGGCTCGGGGAGTGTGACATCTGCCTCACACAGAGATGAGCATGAGTCGTACACCTCCTCCTCCCCCCCCCCTTCTCCATTTTCTAGCACTCAGCGATCAGCGTGAAAACGAATCCTTGTTCATCACCGGGTTTGTTTGATTAAGTTTGTTTGTTTTTTTTTTGGTGTCGCAGCCGTTGTCCCGTTATTTCAGGCCCTCACTGTCCAAGCTCGTGCATGTATGCATCCCGCCAGGCTGTTCTTTCTCTGCATGTGGCCGCCTTTTTACGAGATCAGTTTGCTTTGTTGTGATATCGCCTTAGTTGCTGGCACCTGCTTACATGGCCGCCTGCTTTGTCGTGGTATCCCTTGAGCTGCTGACTCGGCGTCAAACACAATCCCTCATCTCCCTCCACGGTCTTCATCTCCCATCTCTCACTCTCTCAATGAAAGCAGCGCACGGTACAGCACAGAAGCAGCGACGAGACAACGTGGACCTCGCTGTTCTCCTTCACGCGGATTCCATCCGAATTCGAGAATTCGCATCAGGCGCTGGGAGGCGGACAAATTACATCCCAGGAGAGTTGGGGCTAGGTTCGATTATTAGAGAGAGAGATAAAACAAACCTAATGTCGAGTTTGTAGTGTGGAATGAGGTGGTCGACATGGTCGTGCGGTCAGTCCCGTGGTCCCTAGGGACAATAAGTTGCGGCTGGCGTGACACGGGTGAGTGTTATTGGGGTCTGGATCCTGCCACCCCACCCAGGACTACCCCACCCAGGGAAGCTCTACGGCGCCGTTAGGATCTTTTGTGCCAAGGTTTGGTTTTATTCTCCCGTTTTGTCTCATGCGGCCAACCGTGGCATCTTATACAAAGTCTTCTAAATATGTAGACAAACGTACAGTACGCATAATATATATGTATAATTTATGTGAATATATATGCATAGGAATAAATACCCACATTCTTCTCTTTCGTGTGCATGTCTGTTGGTGTGTGTGTGTGTACGTGTGTAACCTGCATGCGCGCGCCTATCGATGGGCTTGCGTGCAATTAACAGTGAGAGTGCAGTCACTTCACGTTCAAGGGTTGGTAGGGGGCACAACGCATCAAAATTCTTAGTAGGCCCTGTTCGCACCTGACTGGCTTCTCTTTGATGTTGGCGCGGCTAGGCCGGGATGATAGAGACCAGTCCGACGGCAGCGAGGTGCGCGGAGAGATAAGAGACAGATCGGGTGCGGGTGACTCCGGGTACCCTGCAGGACACGTCCCATTCTCACCTGACAGCCTCGTCTACGTGTTTTGACAGAGTGATTAAAGCGGTTGAGCTGGGTGGAGGTGTGTGTGTGTGTGTGTGTCTCGGGGAAAGGACGGCTGGAAGGGTTGGGTGGATGGAGGTGGTGGAGATGAGCGGTTTATGCTTCGGGCGTAGCGCTAGGTCGTCGATGATTGTATGAATAAAGAATGTGATGGAGTGACTGGGAGGGAGGGAGTGTGTGTGTGTGTCGGGGGAGGATTGAGAGAGGGAGAGATGGATGGTGGGCAGGTACCGTGTGTAGCTGCTGTGACCGCCAGACCACGGGGATCACTTTAGCGCATGATTAATCTGATTTCTGACGCTTGTGGGACCTCATCCGGGCACTTTCCTCCTCCCTCTTGACGTTGCTGGCCCCGCCCCTGTCGCTGGATCCTGTTCTTTTTTTTCTGTCTCTTGATCCAACCCACAGTGGTCGTTTTTTAAATTTAAAAAACTTAACTCTCTCGTTTTCGTCCCTCGCTGGCGTAAGGCACAGGCTACCCCCCCCCCACCCCTTGCGCTTTGTCTCTGATGTGGTTCATTTTTAGTCGCTTTGTTCCAAACGAGGGTCGGGCACTTTTGTTTTCGTCACATTTTACTTGCTGTCATCGTTACATTTTCTTTCTGAATGTTATTTCCACTCGATCCACTCTTGTCACCACTTCATTTTTAGCCCTGCAATCCCAGCAGCATTTTATTTTTTAGCCTTTTCTCAGCCAACAGCAACCCGCATCTCGCATGTCTCCTACGTCTTCATTAGTCTTTTTCAGTCACAGTAGAATCTCTTCTGCTTTTCTGTTCAACATTTTCGCGTGTCCCGGAGTATGTTGCTTTGTTTCTACTTTACGTGACGACGTCACACTCCACCCTCGTTCAAGCGTTCGATGACTCCCGCGCTGTCTCCACCTCCACCGCATCTCGCGTCGTTCCGGTGCCTAATCTCAGCTTCATCCAGGCAACAGTCGGGTAGTGAGGGTGGGGGATCGATGACTGTCAGTCGAGCGGAGGGAGGGGGCAGTTTCTGTTGACGAACCTACAGATTGTGGTCATCTGCAGGGCACCGTCAACCAAGCTCTCTCTCTCTCTCTCACACACACACACACACACACACATCATTCAAGACAGCTGCAGACATGTTTACAGATGTAAATATGTAAATACAGATATACCAACACACACACACACACACACAGATCGAGAGAGAGAGAGAGACGGGTGGGGCAAGGCGGAGAGGTGGGGGGTGTTTCCTCCAACAGTAGCCGGGATTAGGGAAAAGTGGTTCCGTCGGCCAGCAGAGAATACATCACACTATTGTGTGTCGCGCAAGCCCGTCACGGGGCATCACACTCAGCCGACCGGGCGCCAGTCACTTCCGGACTTGCGCACAAGCAGCGGGCCGAAAAAAAGCAAAACGAGCGCTGGATGGTCGGGGTGGGGGTCAGCCAAAGCTCAAGATCGACCGTCAGGTCCTCGGAGCCGCGTTCCGGCGACGACGACGACGACCGGCTGGAAGGACGGTACGATGGCGGGACCGCCACACAATCGCTTTCCGTGACCTCCGCCAACCTCGCCTTCCTCTCACTTTGTGTTGTCACTGACCTCAGTCATCGCAGTGTGGGAGGTGCATTGCATGGCGGTCCTCACGAAATCGGCGACGACTTGCAGCGGAAAGATCATTAGCAACATCATAAGTAATTAATAGTCATTTAAGTTATAAGAATGTCCTAAGTAGTACTCGATAATAACTTGTAAGCGATAATAAGTAATATGAAGCAAATCTAAGACATTGTAAGTAATAATAAGCAGTAGACTATAACATCAAACGTACAGAGTGTATTGTAGCAGATGGCTCGAATTATTAGTTTATCTTTGCCTTTTCCTCTCCATTGTGCGTGCGTGCAGAATATTTGACTCACAGGCTGACACACAACAATGGTGTCGGGAAACCTCACGTGACCACCTTGCTAAATTAGTTGCGTGAAGTGCGTGGCCCCCCTACCCTCGCTGGACATTTGTACATAGAGCGGAGCCATGGGGAGGGAAAGAAGAAGCTTGTTCAGCGACAGAAGTCTTGTGGTCTTTTTATTTGTTATTTTTTTATTATCATTATTTTCGGCCCGCCACATCTTGCGCTGACCTGCTGCGCGAAAATGGCCGTGGTGTGGGAGAAGCCGTGGTTAGTGCGGGGTGGGCAAGATTGCTTGACAACCTACTGCGGCGCGGATAAAACAGTTGCAGGTGTATTTAAAACGGTCTGGCTCCAAACATTTTATGGATTCCAAACATTCACGCTAAGACTACTTTGCCTAAGTGCTGTTTTATCTGTTATTTACACGCAAAAAACCCACAGACAACTGCCGGGCCTGGTAGCCCACCCTTTATTGCACATTAAGCTGCCGCTGTCCTGGGCCTCCCCCACAGAGACACAGCTTTAGCACAAATTACGTGGGAGAAGCAAAAGAGTTAACCAGGAGGACTTCAGAGAGTGTAAAATTTAAAAAAAAAAAACCAGCTAATTTATCAGTTTAACCCAACTCTGAAGTTTGTTTTGTTTTCGGTAAACGGGACATAGCAGACACAGCAAAGCTCCAAATGATTTTAGTTGTGTACACTGGCTTCACATGTAGAAAGCAGCGAGTTTATTGACACAGTGGTACTGATTTCTGTATGACACGAAATGTAATATCTTCATCATTATTTAGACTAAAAGCAAGGTTTCAAAAACACTGAATTCCAAAAGTTTAAAGTTTAACGAAATCATTTTTTGACGCTTAAGAGCAGAGACACTTCTTTCTGACACACCGATGAAGAAAAAAGATCTTTGAATCCCTATGGTGCCTACAGCACACAGTGGACTTTGTCAGACGACGACGAAGAAGAAGAAGACTTGTAGAGGCACTTTCACTCACTGATTGATTCCACACCGTTATTCGTTGATTTATTTGTTTATCAGTCATTAATCTTGTCTTTTCCCTCTCTCTTCTTCTGTAGCCAGGTTCTTGCATCCTACATTGTTACAATTCTCTTTTCCAACCTCTCTTTTTTTCACCCCCCTCTCTCTCTCTGTCCCACCCTTCCTTCCCTTTTCTGACAAAGCAGCATGGTGGATTTCGGTTTGCACAGGCCAGGTACAACATGTTGCCACCGCAGTTCATTTAGCTGATGAATGCAACAGGTGATTGCAACGAAAGTGGCTCCATTTTTCTCCCGTGAGATTTGGTCCGGGTGGAAATTAATAAACTGTTGTCTGTGAAACACCTATCAGCCTGTCAGGGTCCCGCAGAAATCAGTGACAGGCACGATAACTCGTGGCGAAATCCGAGACGTGTTGTCTGCCCCGGACACTCCTCACAGCCCACGCCATCCCACGTTTCGTTTAAAAATCTTTAAACCTCCCGCTCATGTTTATATCGTTTGCAACGAGTAGAGATTTGTGTAGGGGTGTACAGTCCGGGGAAGTCGGCATGATGGCTGTTAGCAGGAGTTTAATTAAGCTTGCCTTCAGCTGCAGCGAAAATATTCACCTGATTGAATAACTGTCATAATTTGCTTTCGTTCAGAAAAGTGCTTGGAAGCTCTGTTGACAATGACCAATTTTATTTGTCCCAGTGGACAATTTGAATATGGGAATGTGCTCTTGTTCAAAAATGAAAAAATAAATAAATAAATAATTGAAAAACGAAGAGAGGAAAAAAAAGAAAGAAGTGGGCAAGTAGCATATATTATAAACATATATATAGATAAAAAAAATACAAGGAAATCAAGTATGCACCTACAACATCACCTTATGAACAAATCTATGGACACTTTTATGTATAGAAAGGAGCTAGAAACTTTAAGTTACCTCGACTAGGAATAATTTATTGTGAAAACTACATTTATAGCATCACCTAGCGGCAGTGCAGAAAACTACATCAGTTTTGTCGACATCTTTATCAAAAGATAGAAATCTCTCTCTCTCTCTCTCTCTCTCTCTCTCACACACACACACACACACACACACACACACACACACACACGCACGCACACACACACACACTTGTATATCACTACCAGGTAACACACAGAGGAAACCTGTAGAAAAGAGAATTATGAAGGAAATCACTTGTACTGAATGAAAAAAAGACAGTTCATACATTGTTTATATTTTATCAAGAATTTACAGAAGCGGACAACATGTTTTGTCATCGGTTTATACATGTTGTCTGCAGCTAACAATACCAGGGATTCACGCATGGCAGGCGCCTGTAACAGTTACAATGTACTTTGTACCGAGATGTGGTGTACAGCTGCTCCAGCAACAGCACGCAGCCATGCATTGATGAACAGGAAGGGAGGGTGTCAATCAAACTGGTGTGTGTGTGTGTGTGCGTGCGAGAGAGAGAGAGAGGATATGAGAGTGTATGTCAGAGAGTGAGAGGGAGGGAAATGAGGAAACTATTGTAGTTCGTGTCAGGGTTTGATTCGCAACCACCAACACCTGTTCCCTTGCAGACTTGTCTCCATTTTAAAACGTGAATATTCTCCTGTAAATGTTGTAGACATCACAAAGACTACCGCGAAACAAACAACCAAAATATATCCCAGTGCCCAATCATTACTCCCATGATTCCATTCTCACACTATTTTGAGTCACGTGGTACATCATCATATACTCTTGAAACATTCGAATTCAAATTATTGATGAGATGGAAGGAATAGAGAACAAAAGGGGAGATTGCTATGCTCCTTTTTTCCCCCTGTTTTATCTTATGTGTCTAGCTTGGCTAGAGCTGAGTAAATGGAGTCATTACTTGTTCTGGTTCGACGCCGATCGGAAATGGAACTGTTTTAGTCGGAGGCGACAGCTGGCATTCAGATTGTTTTTCCGTGACACTCTAGTAGCCAACTTAAATAGCCCACCTTTGACATATTGCGCGCTGTCTATAGGATGTGTGTGCATATGCATATGCGTGTGCGTGTGTTGTCGCGCTATACTCCTGCACGTGCTGTACGGATGAGCCTGTGGGGGGCAACAGCTTGCTGCAAAATGTCCACAGAGAGCGTCCTGCTAGGACAGGTAGGGCTTTGTTGGCCCCCCCCCCCGAGGATGCACGTGTGTGTGTGTGTGTGTGTGTGTGTGTGTGTGTGTGTGTGTGTGTGTGTGTGCGGCAGGCTAGCTGACCGGCCGGCCGTATTTCACGGTTGAGCGGTCCGTGCAGCCCAGGTGCAACAGGTGACAACCCTTCTTCTTCTCCACGTGCTTGTCGTGGAGCCATGGCAGTCAGCCTGGCTCTCTCTTATCAAGTAGCAACTCCAGCTACATCGAAGCTTCCTGGATGCCACCATTGCACGGCCGAGCATTTATCAAACGCTTGTTTATTTAAACAAAGATGAAAACAATGTAAACACGATGCGTGCTTTCTCTTGTCGCTACTCTAGGGGTTAGATTTACCTCAGATGGCGAGCCAACAGTCAGTGCGCATAGCAAGGGAGGTGTTCATGGATACAACCATGTCTGGGTGACCAGGTTGTCTGAACATTTGTTCCTTCTTTCACGGAGAGTAGCTTGTCTGTTTTCATCTCTTTTGAAGGAAAAGAAATTTAAGGGAAGTGGATAGAGGAAGAGAGGGAGAAAGAGAAGGATAGAGACGAGTATAGCAAGTGGAGAAGAGCAGGGGTTAAAAACGAGAAAATAGGGAGTTGTTCACACACACACACACACACACACACTCCAGGTACTCTCCATTACTTGTGTTTTCTGCCAGTGTATTTAAGTGTGTGCGGCTCTGAATGATTGCTGGGTGGGGGTGATGGGGAAGGGAAGCAACTGATGGCGTGGGAGGGCATGTGGCTGGGGTAAGGGAGGTGTGTGTGTGGGGGGGTGTATGTTCCAGTGATGGCCGCTGGCGTCAGGGCCCATTATTTGTTTATTGTCATAAGCGACTGCTCGGCTACGCTAAATGGACTGCCGAGCTTTCAAAGCTAGAAATCGTCCTGGGCAATACTCAAACCACGGATTGTCAGCAGGATGTGTCAGTAAAGAAGATGGATTGGTGATTGTGCCGCGCACCCCCCTCTCTCCCTCTCTCCCTCTCTCTCTTTCTCTCTCACACACACGCACAAGAGAGAGAGAGCGATAAGAGACATATGAACACACATCCGACCATCAACAAGCAATATCGACAATAAAATTTTATTCATTATTTTTAACTATGCGAAAGATTTTACTTGACTAGTGAAAGAAATTGATGATGATGATGATGATGATGATGATGATGATGATGATGATGATGATGATGATGATGATGATGATGATGATGATGATGATGATGATGATGATGGTGGTGGTGGTGGTGGTGGTGGTGGTGGTGGTGGTGGCTTTACACGTTGAAACAAACATCCTACATGCTTTCAAACGATCCATAAGCTGAAGGTTATATAGGTAAGAAGAAGAGCTTAGACACCTTCCTGGAAATAAGGCAACTACTCCGACTGAATTGTTCTGGGGAATTAATACATTTTCAGTTTTGGCAGAGCTGCCATTGCTGTCATTTTCAGCCAAAACAAACAACTCAGCAATCAAGAAAGATGAGAAGACAGAAGAATGTCAAAGAGTCCCTGAGTGTGTTGTTGGCGGGAGAACAATGGCGAGAAGCATGCCAGCCCCTGACTGGGGGCAGCCAAGCTCGGCAGTCATCGTGGAAAGTTGGAAATCATGCCAGTGAAATGAAGAAGAAATAGTCCTCGGTTGTATGTGAGGGGTTTTGGTAGTAGTGGTGGTCTGTCGTGTCCAGTTTTTGTCTATATCCGGGTTCCTCAAAGCCCAGTCTACCAGACCGCGGAAGTCGAAGTTCCTCTGCCCAGGTTATGTCGGAACTTCGTTGCTTTTAAAATGAATCATCGAACAACAAAAAAGTGATTCACACCAGGTGTTTCACACGCTTGGAACAAATATGTTGTACTTTTCTGCCTCAGAGGTAGAGAGAGAGGGGGTTGAATAAGACAGAGATCAAAAAATAAAATATGGAAGAATTAGAAATAAACAAAAATATTGAAAACACCCAAACGAAATAAATAAATAAATAAATAAATAAATAAAGTCATCGGTGAATGCTCGCTTAGGCAGAAAGCCGGATGGCAAAGGAATACTTTAAAAGGGGGATTAGTGTGACGCCAGTCTCGTGCAGCGCTGAGAGTGCGGTACCCGGTACCCGGGCTGGCGAGCTATCAGCGCTTATTACGCGAAATCAAGCGCGCGGCTGCGTCGGTCGGCTTGACTACCCGAGCCTGGCTATACTGGCTATACTGGCCTGGCTATACCTGCAGGTCGGATGCCGGGGTCCACACGACTGATTTCAAACCTTCAGCTGCTGTGTCGAGACTATGCTCTTCAGTTATTTCTGACATATTTTTCTTTTGTCTTTGTTTGTTTGAGAGTGAAATGACGGGGAAGCACGCGCTTGTGTGATTGATGGCGGGTACGCGTCACGGGTGGATAGGTGGGTGATATGGAGGTGGCTGCGTTTGTGCCTATGCAAGTGATGAGGGAGGATTGTTTATTTCGTGTGCGTGAGCACAGACATGCACACAGTTGTACTCGTAGACATCCCCCCTCTCTCTCTCTCTCACCTCTCTCTCTCTCTCTCTCTCTATGATAAGCTTATTAACGTTTATCCTGTAGTCAAAACGTGTATTAGATTACACATCCGGCCAAGATATTGTCAAGAGTGTGTTCAAGAGTTTAGCCTTAGAATCAAGGAAGTTTTTAGTTTGTCTGACGGTTCGTTTGAGTTTGAGGATAGAGACAGAGAGCCAGGAATCGACGGTGAGACGGAGACAAGGACAGACACTCCAGAAATCGACAGTGAGACAGAGACAAGGACAGACACTCCAGAAATCGACAGTGAGACAGAGACAAGGACAGACACTCCAGGAATCGACAGTGAGACAGAGACAAGGACAGACACTCCAGGAATCGACAGTGAGACAGAGACAAGGACAGACACTCCAGGAATCGACAGTGAGACAGAGACAAGGACAGACACTCCAGGAATCGACTGTGGATTGGAGAACATGGATGACAGGGAGCATGATCCCTCACTTTCCTCTCCGCCCCGAGCATAACATACGCGCACTTGGGTTGCAATTCCCCCCCAGACTATAATTTTCCCTATTTTCCTGACATGAAGTTGCAGTTCGAACTAGGCGGTGAGTCGGGAGGCCGGGTGGAGGAAGAAGTTGGAAGTGGGTGAACGAGGTGACAAAGAGTCGGGTGGAAGGACTTAGTGCCGCTCACATGCGAGTAGATCCAGTTTCACGCCCGCAACCCGACAGCGGGCCCCCACCCATCCCTTACCCCCACCCCACCCCACCCCCGTCGTCTTGTGCCCACGTACCCAATACGTGTGTTGAGCCATCCGAAAAACCATCCTTTCGGGCCCTTACTGATTCCGCACGATGCGCTGTCGTCGAGGCCAGGTAGGCACGAGGCACGAAGATGGCTTCGCATCCAACAGCTTACATCATCTACTCCACACCGAGGACTTACTTGCTCGAGCTCTCACGATATGCTTTAGCAGTTAGCTGCCGTCTGTCGAAATGGTGGATCTGTTTCATGACTTGAACGTGGCCGAAGGAAGAAGAAATTATGGGAACTCTTGTAGGGGGCTGTTTGATATGTTTTATTCTGAACAGACACGCCCTGCAATGGCGGCCATGACAGAAAGAGGGAAGAGAGAAGCGCACGTCTCGTAATTTTGTTTGTTTTTGATTTTTGTTTCCGTCTCTGAGCTAGTTGCCACAATGGGAATACTGCATGGAGATAAATTTTTGAAGCAATGAACCCTACAGCGTGACTTTTCTGTTTTTAATTACATTAGTGCAAACAGTGGTTATGTCATCGAGGGGACAGGCGAGCGAGCGAGTGACACAGAGAGAGAGAGACAAAGAGAGTGAGACAAGTTATTGTCTACCGTGCAGTAGTGCAACAAAAATTTCATCATCATCATCATCTTTCTTGTCATCTTTATGCAGCGCAGTATATAAGTGTTAATGCTCTTGAACAACAACAACAACCAAAAACACTCCTCCCCCCGTTGGCCTGGTATATTACCTTCATATGAACGTGTCGATATTTTTTGTAAAGCCGTCTATTGTGACATTGCTCAGCCCCAGTCATTATCTGACTTCCCGTAATCCCCCACAGCAGACATCGCTGGGGCTGGAACACTCCCTCTCTTCGGCGGTAGACGATGAAGGAAACAGTCTGGGTTGTGAGGTGGGGGTGGGGTGGACCGGTCTTCTACCTCGTGGATGCAATTGTGAGTCCGCGATGACGAGGCTGGTGGGCGCAAACGTGGGGTGGAAGGAGGGTGAGTGGGAGTTCTTATTGCAAGGGGCCCTGTCCCAGTCAGGCGGGCGCTGTGCCTGTAAGACTACCCGGGGTGGAGCTCTGGCTAATGATAGAGTAGATGACAGCTCCTGGTTTTTATCCACTGGTTTAGCCTTCGCTTCGGCCTTACGCCGGCTGTCGTTCTGTCCTTGTGAAGCTTTTCTGGCCCAACTCTCCTTTCCATCCACCCTGAACCTTTTTTTTTTCTTCCCTCGTTCTTCTTTTCTACCTATTCGTTATGGGATTTTTCCCTTCTTCTTTTCTCCACACCTAGGATTTTTTCCCCCACTAACCTTTGTTGTAGACACTGCACAACACTCTCGCTTCAATCACTTGATGTAAACACAGGCGTTCGCACACGTGTTTAAACTTTCACAAATATTTGAAAGGTGGTTTGAAAAAGATGGAAGCGTCCTCTGTTTCTATTTGTCTGTCTTTCTCTTTAATATGTGTCAGGACACAGCAATTGTCTTTATTTGATAAAGAAAACTAAATTCGAAGCGAAACCCTGTAGCTAAGCATGGACTGCTTGCTGATGCTAAAGGGTCTTGTAATATATATATATATACACACATATATCTACTCACATATCTGAGAACCTGTCGTCCACCCACTAAAGTTCGTTTCGGTCATCTATCCCCTTAAAAAAAACGACGAGCTTACACAAGGCTATTATTATAATGACAATTATATGGAATGAGCTGTGGTGGTGTGCCCAGGCTATGGCCCTGGCGATGAAGTCTAAAACCTGGTGTCAGCTGTCTGACCCCAGCAATTAATCGCCGTCAGTGGTGTCATATCCACTTATATATTTTAATTTTTGTCTGAAGTATGTTTCTAGTCTTTTTACACATGGAACATGAAAAGTGTGGCTGCTTTCTCGCTTCTTTTAGTCCTTAATTTACTTGGGTGCTTTGTACTTGGATTCGATCGTCTGTCAGTTTGGGGTGAGGAGGAAAAACTGATTGAATGTGGATTGAGGGATGAAAGAATATCTGTGACGTCGACAACAACTGTAATGACCATAATGCTCGGCTAATCGTGGTAACTGTCGTAACGGGCCATTCTTTCTTCCTTCACGTGCAGTCTGCCGCGCGACGGGCCGGCACCAGCTGCGCCAACTGTGGAACCACCACGACCACCCTGTGGCGCCGGAACCCTAACGGCGACCCGGTGTGCAACGCCTGTGGGCTTTACTACAAACTACATAACGTGAGTACACCATAGGCAGGGCTGGCACGGACTTTCGCTCTCTTTCTTCTTTTAACTTCTTAGTCTCTTCTCTTTCTTTCTGTTGCTCTGCACGTTGAAAACCGAGTTTGTCCTTTCGGTCACTCAATAAGTTCGTTGTCTCTTCTTCTTCTTTTTTTTCGTCCCTGTTTTTTTTTTTCTGTCCGCACGTTTTGGTTAGCCAACGACTACTTTTTGAACTCGATTTACCGATCGTGGTGAGAATTTCTGAAAATCGGCGAGGTCGATTTTAAAAAGAAATTGTTTCTGACAAAACTCTTTTCCTTTATTGTGTGACGAAATTATTACCCACCCCCCACACTCGCTCAGACTGTCTCCGCTCTTTTTTTTTCTTTCATTCACACACACACACACACACACACACACACACACACACACACACACACATTTTGTTGCATATATTAATAGGGATTATATTTTGACTTCTGCCACGCACACAAGAATACAAACGAAAGAGGGTGTGTGTGTGTGGGGGGGGATGGAGAGCTCCAAGCAAAACGTGTTTGAAGGAACACCCAGAGTAACCGCTACCTCTGATAAACGACCACGGGAGGGTTCACTTCAGTGGCCTGCCCAGCGGCCATAGCGGCCGGACGGATGGGTGTAAACAGACACCCGAGTAGCCGAGGAACCGGTACTTGTGATCTGGGCGTCACCTGAAGCGTGGACATCCACCACTTGGCTGCAGGGTGAGAACTCTCGCCCGAACATCAAAGCGGCCCTTGAAACACCTTGTTAGACGTCGGCACCGAGGGGCGAAGGCGCGAGCGCTGACGTCACAGCCGCGTGCGACACCTTGACTCCCACGCCCCCGCCGGCACTTTGACGATACCGACGGGAGGAGGATGCCGCCAGTTGCGTAACTCACGGGGCGACCCGGTGTGAAATTACTGTCCTCCGTGTTTACTGTTGACGAATCGTTGTCGGTCCCTTGAGAGCCACACTATGTAACCTGCGGCCCACCTGTCTCCTACGGGACATAAAACTCAGGTTAATGAACCTGTCAAAGGGGACGAACGTTGCTTAACGCCTGACAAGAATATGTTCACCTATTACCTTTAGGATTTATAGTTGTGTTCCTTCCTGACTGGAGGCTTCAGTTTGTGATGTCGAGTCTCTGTACGTTGATGGATGTAGTTATACGTGTTTGCCGATTGTCCAGGTGTTCGTTCCCCTGTACCTTGATCCACCAATAACCCTAAAATCGTCCCTTTAGACTGTGTCACCCTCCTTTTGAGTTTCAGCGGAGAGCAGGCTTATATACGTGTTTATATTTACTATAAATTTCATAGATGTTTATTTAATAATATGCATTCATATTAATTAATATTTTCGTACGTCTAGCTATATTCCTGTACATGCAAATCCTGACACGTGTGGACACTTGTATTGTCATAGATAAACACACGGTTACAACATTATAATAACGGCGAACAACTCATCTTTTTAGCCATATCGTGTTTCCAAATCGTTCTAAAAATGAAAAATTTTCTAGGTTTTATAACAGAAATCTAACAACGATAGGGCTAGAGTGAAAGGAGTTCACGGAAACACCGAGGCCTGGCAAAAGCAAGTGCCATGTTAAATTTTGCGGAGTAATGTTCGCCTTGGGCTTTTTCACGATCGAGTCCCTGGCGGATCTAACTGCCATTTCTCAGCCGCGAGATCTCGTCCTATTTATTTCCCTACTCACCTGTCTGCTCTTCCTTCACCGCCTCCCAAGTTCGGCCCTCACCCTACCCTTTCACCTACCCACCCACCTCGGGGGCAATCAGTGGTAGAACCGCTCCTACCTGTGTCGGGCGTTAGGGTACAGAAACGAGGACTCCGGAGGCCTCCCCTAACAAAACGAAGGCCGGGTGGAGACACAGCGCTCGGCCAGACGTATTGTGAGGGTTCGACCGCTTTTGGCAACCAGTGACGTGCTCTGCCCCCTCCCCCTTCGCCTCACACACCCCATCCAGTCCGCCCCCCCCCCCCGTTGCTCACTTAGCAGGGACCAGCAGACTTGGGGTCGAAGACTTCGTCGTCCTCTTGTGTGTGAATTTGCCTCGGTAGCTAGGGTCCTGGTGATTGTCTTCGTCCCCACACCCCACAGCAAGACACCTCGGTCAGCAGAGAGTTGGAGATAGTATCGGAGATCGTACTTACACAACAATCGTACAGTCTGAGTGGACAACAATAGGAAGATTTTGTTTTGGTAAACACGTCTGGTCGGGTCGGGGACTTTATTTCGCGGTTGACGAGCCCCTCAGGGAGTTGATCCTGGTCACCTAATGTGACTTTAGTTTGACAAAGGAGAAAGACTACAGTGGTCCAGTGGTCGCCTAGGGCGGGTTCTAATGTGACAAAGAAAAATAAATTACAATCTCCTTACCCACCCGGTCTGTTCGTCTCAAGCTAGATTATCCCAGACCTGACCTAACGCTCTCGATTATGAACTACCAGGTTCGAAAGTCGGTCGGGCCAGTACTTTGAAAACGCCTTTTGTCAGCTAAATTATATTTTTTTAAAGACCTGCCCTAGAAATTGAAAACCAGTTACAAAATAAAACCACTTTTGAAAAATTGTTTTTTAAATATAAAAATTAAATACTTCGCGTAGCTAATAAATGAAATAATTGTATGAAGGTAACAGGCGTTTTTCTATCATCTAATCGAGAGTATACAATTTTTCAGAGTTGTGTTTGCAGATTTAGCTTTTATCGAACGCTGTTATTAGAACTGAGTGCACGAAACGGACTGTGAAATGAATATTCTGTTTTTAAAAGAGTATTTTTCTGCAGCTGAGACATACATCATTAATATAAAAAAAATAAGTAGGGGGTGGGGTGGGGAAGAAAAGCTGCAAAAAAGGCAAAAGCGGGTGCTCTTATTACAACACTGTCGGAAAGGACCAAGAAAATCAAACTCTTCAAGCTCGGCTCATTTCTGAATGACAGGCTAGACTCACAGACCCTCAGCCCAGGCTGTTTTAGTTTGCTCTTCGTCTGGCAAGAGCGACGCCATCTCCAAGGGGGGAACATCGCCGACAGCAGCGCGCCCAACATCAAAAAGATTAACTAAAATAATACACACGTGGCGCACCATATCCCTCTATCTGGGTGAGTTGCGAGAGTAAACAAACCCCGGAGTCTTAACCCCAAACCCCACCCCCACCCCCCGGTCTGTCGGAGACCCCGGACATGCCAGCATGGTCGCCACGCCAATGGCGCCTCTGCCCTATAAGCGGTATCGCGGTCTGTTTGGAATTGTTGATATCTCCGCTGACTGCTCACACAGTTAGTTGCATTGTTGTTGTGCATTTTTGTTGTTATCATTATTGCAACTGCAACTGCAGTCGGAGTCACCATAATAGCAGGTAGAGAAGTTTTTTTTTTTTTTTTAAAAGGATCGTCCCTGAATCTTACGTGGGGGGAGTAAGGTGTTGCGAGACCACTTTGCTCCCCCTTTTTTTCCTCGTTGCTTTAACTTTCCTATCCCTCTAAGAAGTCATTTACCCGCCCCACATGGGACACTGAGATAGTTGGGTTTCGAACCGGCTAGTCTGCTCGGTTTCGGGTTTGTGCGCCTTTACCGTAACCGCTTTTGTGTAGTAGTGGCAGCAGCAGAAGGAGATGTCGTAGTAGAGAAATGTGAGAAGCTGAAGTCGAGTTGCAACAATGACCGGAGAAGCAGTCGCTGCAGCACTAGTAGCAGTACTTCGCTAGGTGCGCAGGCCAGATGCTCAACAATGCATGTACTTTCTGCCCATTGTAGACAAATACAAAAAATATGGGTGCACCATTTGTGCGTGTGTGTGTGTGTGTGTGGGTGGGTGGGTGGGTGGGTGTGTGGGACAGATACATTTTACAGCTGCCCAAGCCCCATTTTCACGTTTGTCAGTTATTCCGCTACCTTTGACCCTGGGTTAGTCGACTGCCGCAAACTGCTGGTCGGTGGATGACTTTTTAGCTACGATGTTTTTTTTAAAGTTACAAACCTTTATTTATAGGGGTGACACTAAAAGCATAAGCTTATAATGTGTGGTCACCCCACAAGAAGGAGGTTAGCTGTGACTTTCAATCAGACCGTGTAGTGAGTTTTCTTCACCCCCCCCCCACTTACCCCTGTACACCACCTGAAATATGGGGAACAAAGGACAGACGACGATGTACTCACCAAATATACTGGAACGTATATCAAACTATGAACAGAAAGACAATCACAGAAACAGAACAGTCACACCTTAAAATTTATAATAAAAATTATTATTAAAATTAAATTCTGCTTTAAGTAGCATCAGACATTATCTATAGAGTTGCATAACCTGACATTTCTTCTAGAAGGTATGGACTGAGTTAACATGAAACCTGTTGGTGAACACATTAATGTATATTTATATATAATGTGGACGTGGTTGAGTGTCGTAGATGCTACAGTAACAGCAAGTGTACCAAAGTATACTGGGAGAGTACCACGGCATTTCAATGTTCATTGCGATTTGCGACAAGTCTGGAAGGAAAAAAAAATTATTAGATCAAAAATAAAAGGCTAAGAAAATTTTCCTGAAATGAAAGCCGACCCTTCTCGCCGCCATGAGTGCTTATTTTTCTCCGCTCTGTTGTTGTTGTTTTTTTTTATTTAACACCCAACAATGTTACATTGTGTGCGCTCCATAAGACAGCACCTTGTGCGTCTCTACCGCCAGTTTCCCAGGAAAAAAAATATACGAAGAAGAGGGAAGGAAGATTGTGGTTATTTTTTTTCCACGTAATAATATGTCAAACTGTAATGAGTTGTGCTGCTCAGGGGAAAGAAAAAAAACCGTTTCCTCATTTCTGCGCATGCGTGCGTGGCACGTGCCACGCCAAAAAGTGTGTGAACGTGCGCAGCATGGCGTCAGGGTGTCCTCGTGCACAAGACGTTGGCTGCACGCGCGCGTCGGATTTCAAGCGCGGTAATGTAGAAATTGGCCGATCAAAGAAGCGGAACCGATGCCGCCTCCCCCCAGACGGCCTGGAGACGGCGCTCCGCGGAACGCCTGTCCGCCACGCTTGATTGAGTTTCGAGGTATTTCAAGGTATTTATAGAAACAACGGTCTTGGTATTTGAGAATATTTATAAAAACAAGAGGGGGGGGGAGGCTATTGACCATTCATGAGGCAGAAGTCAAGCTCGTGCCGAACCTCGTTACAGCTGAGTTAGTATTACGTGACCAAAAAAAAAAAAAAAAAAAAGAAGGAAAGAAAAACCGTTGCGCATTTTGTCTTGTGATCGTGCCTCCTTTGTGTTAAGAGAGAGAGAGAGGGAGATAGATAAAATGTATACACTCGCACGCACATGACACATATACACACACACTCACAGATACACATAATACTCACACTCCTCCACACACATACACGACCGTACATGCAAAGGAAGAATAAAAAAAAATCTAGAAAAAATTGTAGTGTGTAATACGACGCACATACACTTACCCTGCATACGCACGACGCATATTACACACATACACCACGCTCGACGAGCCCCCCGTAGGTGGGGATGAAGGTGAAGAGATTTCTAGTTGATTTATGGAAGATGAAGACCTCGCTGCTCTCTCTTTTCTATCTGGCCATAACCGTCGTCTTTCTTCTTCTGTTTACGTCATTCTTTTCCCAAAATGACGACGAACAAATGACGCACACAAGACGTCAAACACAGGACACCATTCACACACGAAACAATACAAGACCTCCCCCTAACTCATTACATGTAGAAAGTAATGAATGAAAGGCAGACACATCGGAGTCTACACATTTCACTGCAGTGAAGAAGGTAAAAAAAAAAAAAAAGTTTGTTCCATTGAGTAAACTGCCTATTCTTGGGCGCTCACCTGTCTGGCGCTGGTAGTAGCGAGGAACCCAAACGGATGTCATAAAACCTAACAAACCACTGATGGGGGGAAGAAACACAGACCCAGAGAGGACCACAAAGGACCTCGGTGTGAGCGACAGAGGGGCAAAGCGGCGTGTAATTGAAGGCTGGCAGAGAAGAAAATTAAAAGGGCATTTTACTGTTTCTTCCTCACCCACCCCTTGCCGACGAACACCCCTTTCCCACTTCAAAATCCTCGTCAGTTGTTTAAGGCGATTTGTCATTTCTGGGAATGTTTTCAATGATGTGTTGCTGCAAGCAAAGGCGCGGGGTTTTGTTTGAAGCTGGTCTGTGATGGGAGTCAGACGCCGTGGAAACTGGCCGTTGTGGCAGATTAGCTGCTGATGTCGCTCTCTTTTGAAACATCTTTTGACGAGTTCCTCCTTTCAACTCATACCTCTTTGTTCTCTTGATGAGCTCTTGCTTTAAACTCACTCGCCTCTTTGTTCTTTGAGCGCGCGTGTGTGAGATAGACAGAGAGAGAGTTTGTGTGTACGTGGTTGCGGGACACACAACTGTTGTAGATTATTATTTATTATTTACGAGAAATGAGGCCCGAAGCCTTCACTGAGCTCTAGCAAAATCTTCCAAGAGTTGATGTAGGTGTTGGCAGGATGTAGTTCATGGAATAAGGCGAGAAGAGACAAGCAGCAAAAATTATTAGAGTCTACTGACGGACGTTTGTCGCCTTGCTATAATCCCCCTCAATCTTCGACACATCCCAGTCTCTGGTCTCTGCCAGTGCTTCGAAGAACGAGCCCTTTGGTCTACACATAGCCTCCCTCCAGACTGTCTCTGTTTGTCAGACGATAGACTTCCTTTACCGCTCTGACAAGACTCTAGCAGGCAGCCAAAAGGCCATCCATCCATCCATCCTCCGTCTCGCTCGCTCGCTTAGTGATCTTCAACCCCATTCTGCTGCCTGCGCCGTGCAATCAAACGACGCCTGGAGTTGAACGAGTGAGTTCTGAAGAAAAGGGGGCGGCAAGACATCCCACCGGGAAGGAGGCCGTATAAAGGAGCCTGTCCAGAAAATTACGAGCCGAGGGTTAGCCAAGAGGCGAAGGGGCAGTCCCGCAGAGTAAAGGACCGCATCAACGGCAGTTAAAGACCTGGTGATGGCTTCCGGGAGTCTCGAGAGAAGCAGGCGCCTTGACCAAGTCTGCTAATTGAATGCGGGAGTTGGCCGCCGTGAAAAGAGCAAAGCCCAAGGTCAGCGGATGGACAGACAAGCTTTCTGGAAGTGGTTTTGAGGGTGATTGAAGGGATGGGGGGGAGTGAGGGTGGAGGCGGCAGATGATCAGCTGACAAATGAACATTTCACGTGTAATTACCTGGCGAAGCCTTTGCAGAGTGCTGCTGAAACTACGGCCCGCATCCCGCCTCAGTCACTAGCATGGCGCTCCTGACAGGCAAGCCTTTTTATCCAGGCTCCGGGGTCGGTGCGCCATCTTGGCTGCTGCTATTGTCAGCAACTCTGTCGGAGTGTCACTCTGAGCGTAGCGGCGACAGATGCTAATCACGGGTGGGGGCTGGGGGACGAACAGAAATGTCACCTGACCGAGACGAATGAGCTCAGGTCCCTAGTCCCTAGGCCGCTAAAAGAGGTAAGACGAACAGACATAGAAAAACCTTGGAGAGTATGTTTTGGCGGCTCTTCGGGGTATTGTGTGTGTGTGGGGGGGGGGGAGTATTTTTTTAGGAACTGGTCGCAAGAATCAAATAATTCTCATCCGCTCCTGTTGCAGGAGTCTAGAGAGTTGTTCTTCAAGAAGACTGCTATGTTCTTTCATAGACAGGTCTCGTGCTCCGTCGTGTTCCCACTGCCAAGGTTTGAACACAGTGGACAAGGGGGAGATGGCCCGTTACTTAACGACACGCCCGCGGCTAGCTAATCACGGTACAAGAGAGCAGCAAACACCCGCTGACGGGGCCTACCATTATCTCCCCATGGGGTGGCGCGCGCACCGTTCGCTCAGGCTGCAAAATGGCGGCTGGAACGAGACGGGGGCTGAGGGGGAAGGAGGGAGGAGCGGGTAAAAACGCACCCGACGTAATTACATCTGATTAGTCGGGTAGTAGAGCGAACTTGATGAGCTGTGTCCTATCTCTGCAGATGACAGAAGCAGCGACAGAACACCCGAGGTAGCCAGCGACATTTTTTACAACTTAAAATAAACTCGTGTGACCAAGGGGGACAAAACTGGGGTGTGGGTGGGTAGTGTTGGCGAGAGAATAAAATGACCGCAAAGGGAGGCAACGGTTGGTGAGGATTTATTTCTCGTTGATTTATTACCATGGCCGCCCACGAGTGGGAGCGAACGGAACGATAAAGCTGCGGGGAGGCATTGTGGGAAGTCGTTATGTAGACAGCGAGTCGAAGCTCGGGATTAGGTCTTAATCCCCCGCCTGTTGACGATGAAGCGACGAACTCATCAGCTGAATGATGGCGTGGTCGTGTTTGTATTTTCCTTTCTTTTGTTTCTCTGGCGTTGTGGTCTGTGACTAATCGTGACAGGAACACACACACACACACACACACACACACACACACACACACACACACACACACACACACACACACACACACACACAGATGCTGTATATCTAAAGTCCTCACCTTCTGTACTGACAGGGGAAGAAAGACCGTAAGATAGCCGTGGGTAGTACGCCTCCTCCTCTCTAACCTCCACCCGTCCATCTACCCCGAACTCTGCCAGACCAGACGAAGAGAGCCTACCGGAAAGTTGGCGGCCGAGGTCGACAATAGATAGTGCGACCTGCCACAATGCATTGGGCCCCCCCGAATGCTCGACAGGGAGATCCACAGACTCGGGGTACAGCCACCCCTTTCTCTTACGGCGTACCCGCCACCCGCAAGAGACAGCCAGGCTGGGGCCGCGGTGCCAAACCTTCCTCAAAGCCAGTCAGGGGCCGACCCCTGCACTCACATGCCGAGCGGCAGGCTTGGCACAAACAAAGCGTGCAATTAGGCTTGAGAAATTAACTGGGATAATCACGCCAGCTTTGTGCCTCTCCGCGTCGTCAGCCCCCGAGTGCGGGGGGGGGGAGGTGTTGGGGGGGTTAGGGAGGGAGGAGGGGACAAGGGGACGGAGCGGGTGAAGGTAGGCGAAACATTTCAACAGACTCCGTCACTTCCCGCTGATCCTGAATCACTACCTCCCCACCTCACTCACATATCTCCCTGCACACACACACACACACACACACACCAACACACACACACACACACACACACACACACACACACACACACACACACAGAGTGAGAACAACAAGCTCCAAACATCCCCTACTCTTAGCCTGTGCTCTTTTCCTGGGCAGTTTTCTGCTACCTAAACAGAATACCCCATTAAGTGTTAGAGTGTTATAACATGTCCCAGTCAGGACCCAGGGGTTGAAGTTTTAGTCTGTATCTGCAAGTGAATGTCTTCAGATCTTTACCATGTATCCTTATTATGACATATTGGAAATTCTAGAACACATTCAGACATGTAAAAGTACCGTTTTGGGAACAGAAAAGTTATTTTAGGGTATATGTCCAGTCTGCAAGATTCGAACTCTCAGTCGTAACGAGCGGGTCACGAGAGCCCAAAGCCGCTTACGGTCCCCACCTCGCTCGACAATCGGCTTATAGGGTCTGGTCTGTTTGTTTACAGAGACTGTTTGTTTACAGAGTCCACGAGCAGCGACCGAGAGTCCTGTACACCCAGGCCACTCTCACCTGCTCGTAAAACAATATTTTGACGAAAATTGTCGTCTCCTCCTGCATTCTGGTATCAGTACTCACATACTTTGCCTTTGTAGCAACCCCTGATGTTGTTAATCAGTTGGTATTGCGCCTGAGTGGACAGTAGTGTGAATGCACGCTTGACTGAGCCTAGATCGAGCCTTAGAAATAGCGACAATAATAATAATAATAATGTTATTTTAATAATTATTATTGGGGTTTTCGGTATGAATTATCGAGTATGTATATGTATGAATGGCGCAATAAGAAAAAAAATGCAAATTTTCCCTCGAGCTATATTAATTAGGCCTAGAACATTCTTGAGTCAAATGGAGTAGGTGTGACCCCTTATCGGTCCCCAATGGAACTCAATGGGCTGTTGAAGGTTGACCAGACGACAGCTAAGATGCTGGGTTTAAAATACAAGTGAAAACCATCTGTACTCTCCACAACCCCAACTGCCTCTTCCGTTTGTGCATTGCCCGATTAATTAAGTGCACCGAAACATCTTGAATTTTAACACCAAGCAAGGGCAGAGAACCCTAGTAGATAAATTCACAAGTTAAAACAGTGGCAGAAGTTTCTGTACAGTATGTCTGGAGAGTGTGTTTCCTCCTCCCCTTCCCCCCCCCCACCCTTAAATCTACGACAGTTGTGCAGTGCAACAAAATAAAACAAACTCGTGAGGTGTAAATAACATCGGGGCAAATATAATTTTGAAAATAGTTGAGTATGAGGGAGTCCACAGCAAGTCATACACTGTGCAACTGTTAGGAAGGGTGGAGCGAGACTAACCACTAACTACTGTAGCTTTGGTTTAATTGTTGGGGTAGGAGTGGAGGCTGAAATATATCGACCTCGTTCTCGTGTTCTTTCTATTTTTTTCCCCCTCGTTCTTCTTATCTTCATTCTGCATTTTCTTCTTGTTGCTGGTAACATGTTTAATTGTTTTATAGGTCGATACTAGGAGGGAAAAAAAACGCAATACAGGTTTTTGCTTACCCACTCATTTTTGTTTTTTCTTGGTTTTTTCTTTTTTCTTTTTTTTTTTTTTTGGGGCGAGAGGTAGTCGTCATTATTGGTCGTGTTTACTGGTTTCTAATTTTTCGTTTTTTTTTTCGTTTTTTTTTGTTGCTTTTATTGTTTTGGGTTTTTTTTGTTTTCTCGTCCTTGTTTTTTTTTTTCTTCGTAGTGTTTGATTATCTGCTTTGCTTTTATTTGCTCGATACTGAGGAAAACGCCTACTATATTCTTTTTCTGCTTGTGGTGTGAAGGGAGGGATGTAAAGGACCTAGTAACCCGCATACTGCAAATAGTCCTCACTGTAGTCGGGCTTAATTGGAATCGAACCTAAGCTAGGATGGCCTGTGATTTGCGCGCGTCTAGTCTGCCGGCCCGACCAGGTCCTCGTCCATCAATACCTCGCTACGCGGTCAGTCAGACGAGAAAAATGTAACAGTTGTCACGCTTGCGTGACGGCGACAAGCCGGCTCTGTTCTCATGCGTGTCAAGAGACCGACAAAGTCGATTACTCTTTTTCCCAAAGCCTTTTCCCACCCACCACCCATTGTGGTGTTCTTTTTTAGATATTTTTTTTTAAATCAAAACCCGAGCTTTTGTCCCGCGTAATTTTGTTAACAGTTGGTCTAACAGTCCTGATCTTTTGATGATGTAATGAAAAGTGAAGTTGAGACTGGCTGGAACTCAATAAAATGGCAGATAGCTTGTTTGGAGGGATGTGGCAGATAACTGAACTGAGGAGGTTAACAGAGGGGACAGACATCCGCATGGTGTAGCATTGCAGCATCTTTTCTTTCCTTTTGGAAGTGGTTTGTGTTCCTCCTGTAAGTTTGTCAGCAGTCTAGCGTGAAAAATAAATTTAATTTTACCTTGTTGTGTGAAGTTTGATTTTGGCACTTTCTCATTACCGTAATCCGTTTCTTTAAAATTGTCAGTTCTGCCAGAAACGAGTTGAGACCTCAGCAGATGCATAATTATCATTAGCACTTCCTCGTATATCAGCTGTTAATCCTTAATTCAGATGCAAGCAGTTAAAAATAATTGCTAGAAGCACATGTGATCATTTTATAATTTCTTTTAAAGTTGGGGGTAGGGACGGAGCGATTGTTCCTTTTTTCCTCGAGGGAGGAGGGTTGACTTTCTATAGTGTAGTCGAAGTTCCGGAACTGTTTCGCTCTAAAAGACTTCCAGGACGATGTCCACGTCCTTGTTTGTTTGTTCTCCAGACCGGAAGCCGTGGCGACGAAGACGAAGAGGAAGTGCGCGCGCACGCAACTGCGGCACGTGCGAAATGCACGTGATGGCAGTCCGAACTAACGTTCGAGGAAATAAATGTTGACGTCAAATTAACCGCCATAATTGCTTCGGCTTGCCGCGCTCCCTAGGGGAGAGAATAAGACAAGGGAGGAGAAACGGCAATAGAAAAGTTTAAAAAAAAAAAGACGAAGCGAGCGTTTGGCGCCGCACATTCTCTCTTTGTCTTTCTCTCTCTCTCTTCCCATCTATGCGTCTTTTCCGCTGCCTCGTCCATCTCTCTCTCTCCCATCTCCCCACCTCTTTCTAATGCTACTTGTTCGATATCTGTTGCTGTGCATGTCGGGGCAGGGAAGAAAATCTCCCATCTTGCTTTGTTTTGCGTTGCGCGATTAGAGCCCCTGCTTAAGTAGCCTCCCTTTTTCTTCTGACTTACTTTTCTCTCTCCTCCCCTTCTTCCCGGACACAGATGACTGCATTCAAACGTGGAAGACACCAAGCTGAAGGACGGGTGTGGTGCATCGAGACTAACATGGATCTTGCATTTGAGCTTTCGCTTTTGTGTGTGCTGTCTCTCGGGCTTAGCCAAGTCTGTAGCCCGTCATAATGTATGTGTTCACACAAACAGTCCAACAAAATGTTTCGGGGCAAAAAAAAAAAAAAAAAATAGCAATGAAGAGACGTCCACATTTATTGAAAATAAAGAGGCCCACAGTGATGATGGTTTCTGCCGGTGTTTGTGATTTATGTGTCACACAATCATGTATATAAATCGTAATCATTTATATATCACACAGAGTGTATAAATGGTAATTATTTTTCGCGTCACTTGGAGTCGAGAACTATCCCTATAGCTGTCACGTGACTGTGTTCATATGTTGCACATGGTTAACTTTAATCAAGACTACATGAACTGCAACTGAGAAAGAAAGATTTATCGTCAGCCCATTGGTCTACCCTGCAATCTAACAGAGGAATATTTTTGATACCCTGATTACGTAGGTTTTTGTCGGGAAAAAAACCATTTATTATTCGGTTTGAATAATTTCACTCCAAAAATCTTTGAAAGTGTTGGTCATTGACGAGGTCACACTGTCGGTTCAGCAAAAAAAGCCGAAGGAAGGAAGGATGACCAGGCGGGTCAAGAAAGCGTCACTAAGGGTCATCCGAGGCCTGCCACTTGACCGTCCATGCCAACCGTCCACATGTAGATCCCCTACGCGGTTGGTTGACACTTCCTGTGCCACAGCGGACTCGCTGGCCACTCGACAAGCAGCCAAGCGGCGCAGGTGGAAACCCTTATCGAGTTTCAGCGGACAAGGTTCGTCACCCGCTCGGCCTCCGAGCCGCTCTTGAGAAACACGCTTGGCCCTGAGACGCTCTGTTTGTCGACCCTTGATTGTTGCCTCTCGTCTCTTCCTTTTGTCTTGGCACTAAGTGTCGCTTCCGGTCCTGAAATCCCTAACCGGCTTATAATGACGTCATGAGACACTCAGCCAGCGCGCGAGACACTCGACTCAACCGCTCGACGCATATGTCAGCCACAAAGCCGACAGGAGTGACGTTCCTACACTCGAGGGTGGGTCTACGTTTCGAGCAGAGGTCCCGGATGTCACCCACGTTGTGCAGCGGAGAAGCCTACTGCAGCTGGGACAGTTGCAACGACACCTAGCGAGCAGTTGATCAGAGGCATGCACGCAGATGCGCGCGTACAGATACACACGCACGCACACAGAAAGAGACCGGGGCGGCGGGGGGGACCTCTATTTTTCCGGCCCTTTTTCTGTATTCCTGTCTTTGTGTTGTTCTCTCTCTTTCCCCCTGTGTGTGTGTGTGTGTGTGTGAGAGAGAGAGAGAGAGTTTAGCGAATTTACTCTACTCCAAACAACATCTAATGACCAACACTTCTTCCATGGTCTTGTTGGAAGGCCTTTGAGGGTCGAGGGCTCTGAATAGGACCAGACACGGTCTGCCGATTGTAGACTTCCCCCACTCTTGATGATTTTTCATGTTGACTTTCCTTTCCTTCCCCATGGAGACTGTAGCCAGAAGGCCAGCCAGAACTTCCGGCTCGAAGACCGCTTAAGTCTCTTGTGGCCATTTTGAAGTCTAAAAGTCACCACTTATTCATGTCTATAGAAGAAAATGCTTACTTATAAAAAAAAGGGTTTGTTGACTCGGAGGTTACTGACAGACTGCAATAGTTAGTTACCTTTATTTATTGTTTTTATTTGTTTTTGAATGTGTTTCGCAATCTCACATGGTCAGGAGTACTTACAGTGGGAAATTTGTTGTCGTCACTGAACTTTCGAGGTGTTTTTAAGTGTGCACAGTGACTCCTTATTATAAACTGTCTGGTCTTAAGATACTGGAAAATTTCAGTTCAGGTTTCATTTTGAAATGCGCGTGAAGACTGATAAAAAAAAAATGTAGCGGACCAAACTGTTCTTCCCTGAAATGTTATCATTCAGCCCTTCCTCAGTATTGTTTTTGTTGTAAGGAGGTGTGTTCTGATGTTTATTAACCTTCTGTCAGGTCATTCAAGCTTTGACATCTTTGTGTCCGTGGTTGCAGGTGAACCGGCCGCTGACGATGAAGAAGGACGGTATCCAGACGCGGAATCGCAAGATGTCCACCAAATCCAAGAAGAAAGGCAAGGGAGGGATGGGGGCCATGGACCTATTGAGGGACAAGCCCTTCTCCAACTTCCCCGCCCCCAACTTCAGCCCCGCCATGCCGCCGTCCATGTCCCCCTACATGACGTCCCAGGGACTGGGCTCCATGGGTGGTGGTTACCTCACCCATCATGCCAGCACGCACCCGGCGCACCACTCGGCGCACCACCACCACCATCATCACCACCACGCTGCCGCACAGATGGGGTCGCTGGGCGGCGGCCTGGCCATGGGCGGAGGCTTCAACCAGTTCCAGTCCTCGCTGCAGTCGTCGTTCCCTTCG
Organism: Marisa cornuarietis; assembly: GCA_004794655.1. NCBI lineage: Eukaryota > Metazoa > Mollusca > Gastropoda > Architaenioglossa > Ampullariidae > Marisa > Marisa cornuarietis. The sequence goes on from SMMW01000524.1 coordinate 2,079,894, forward strand.
TCGTTTAGTAGCATTCCCAACATCTCCTCATCTGGTCTCAACCTCTCCACTTCCAACATGGTGGGCGCCATGGCGTAAGCGGGCCCTGCACGCAGCATAGTCAAACGCTTCTGCTGACGTCATGAGCATTGGCGACACGCGCCCCTCCTCTCGTCACCTCTAACCCCGGGGGTCACCTGTTTCGGTCTCCAAGTTCTCCGCTCGTTTGCGCAGGGGAGGAGTCCAGGACCTGCATCACATCGCCCAGGGGGTAGTGGGGGAAAAAACTGGGAGGGATAGGGCGGCTGTGGACACAAGGGCATTGTGGATAAAGACTGTGGATACAGACTGTGGATAAAGACTGTGGATATAGACAACATTTCATCAACTTTGTTTACATGGTGACGCATGTTTACATAACTGAGTGATGGTGATCTCCATCGAACCTACAGGCCGATTCGGACTAAGACGGATTAAGCTCCAATTTGTGGATGACAATAAAATATCCGGACTTTTCTCGCTTAATGAGAAACATTTGGGAAAAAAAATTTAATGGTGGATGCCGAGTAGCAGACGTATCAGGTTTTTTTTCATATCAGAGTTAGGCAAGGAGCGTTTTCTTTTTATTTTGTGTTTTCCCCATTGTGTAGGGTCGGCAGCAACTTTTCTCTCTGTAACACGAGTCTGTATCTAAGGTGCGAACCCAAAGCTGAGTCCTTCCTGACTACCCGCCTCTAAAGACTTTACACCCCGGACAAACCTAAGCTGGACAGGCGATGGCAGCAGACGGTAAAATACCGTTGATTTCTGCTTCGTTAGCAGACGACTGCATGACTAGGGACGGGGATGAAGAGGAACTGATAATGTTTTTATCCACTTGAATGGCTGTAGGCACAGACACTGTGTAAAAATGCTGTTAGCGTGTCACTCAGTCACCATCGTGTCAATGACATTCACTAACGTGTCATTAATATTCACCTACTATTAATAATACGATATTCCTACGATGGCTTGAACATATCAGGCCTGCATCGTTAAGAGGAGTCGGACAACTCTTGCTGGGTCTTGGACACACCAAGCTGTCGCACAAGACTAAGCAACATTTTGCTGGTTTTGTTTCTGCTGCAGCTTGGTATGTTGGCCTTTAGACCTGCCAGAGAGACTGTAGGGCCCACTAGTCACTGCAGCTTGGTATGTGGGCCTTTAGACCTGCCAGAGAGACTGTAGGGCCCACTAGTCAATGCAGCTTGGTATGTGGGCCTTTAGACCTGCCAGAGAGACTGTAGAGCCCACCAGTCCCTGCAGCTTGGTGTGTGGGACTTTAGACCTGCCAGAGAAACTGTTAGTCCCACCAGTCCCTGCAGCTTGGTGTGTGGGACTTCAGACCTGCCAGAGAAACTGTTAGTCCCACCAGTCCCTGCTGCTGCCTCAAAGACAAGTTATCAATGAGATCCATTACTGAAGACTACAGAAACGTTAAGGGGGTGGGGGGAACTACTAAAACTCTTTTAAAAGAATTTTCTGTATGAGTCATTGTTATTACTAGAGGTTAATTTTACATGTAAAACACTTAAAAAATACACCTACCCCATCACGCAGCCAAGTCTACTTCAATGTCCTTCCAGAAAAAAATGTCCTCTGACCTTTGCGTGGTAGGGCAGAGGCTGGGGCAAAAAAAAGGGGAGTAACTCCCACCCAAGGAGAGGTTTCGAGTAAGCAAGCAGACAAGACCTGCGTGATAGCCATTTTTTTTTCTCTCTCTCTCTCTCTCTCTCTTACTGTGTGTGTGCGTGCGTGCGTTCGTATGTCTGGGGCAGCAGTAGGTCTGGCGTCGCCCGAGTTCGTCCTAGACCCTTCAGCGACGGAAACGGATCTGATTTCTCTCCCCTGGCAGTTGAAGGGGCTGACGGTACGGAACATTGCACGTCTGACCTGGCTACCCACCACCCCTACAACACCTACCACACCTCCTCTCTGTCCTTGTGGTCTCCGCCGACCGCCAGACAAATTTCTTGCCGCTGTCTCCGCGTAAAAGCCGTTCAACAATTATTTTGCTGTTATGCTGTGCTACCGCTCCCTCCCCGCCCCCCACTTCCCTCTAGAACGAGACCTAATGCTTCACAGTAGTAAGAACTAATTTAATAGTTAAACAGCTATGTTTATTTAGTAAACACTACATTGCATCTGTAGGAAAACAGTTTATGGTGTCCTATCCTCACTCTCCCTCCTGCAACCCCTCCTCTCTCTCTCTCTGTAAAAGAAATTGAAGATGTGATGACGGCAATAGCAGCAGCGATGTGATCCTGACAGTTAAAGGGGTTAAAGTAGTAAAAGTACGCGGAATGTCGATTTTTGTCGGATCGACTGATGTTTCACTTCGGTTGTCAGAAGTGATGGTGTAGTTGGCGACATCTGACGCCCAGCTTCGCCTCACCTTCTCCCCAACTGTTCATTTTTCACCAGCTGCCAGCCACAGAGCTAAGCGCTGCGTGGTCTGCCACAAAGTCTCTCGGTGATGGAGGATAGTGAGGGAACGGGACAGAAAAGACAGGGATTTACAGATATATTATTGTCAATAACTGTTGTTGCTCTGACTTAGACTAAAATTAGGTTTGAAGGTGGGGGGGGGGAGGTATAAATGTGCTCTGAAATAAAGTATCTGTTCAAAATTTTAAAAAATGTCTACCTGTCCTGGCTCATCTCTTTTGAAGACTATAGTCACCCCGGGTGCGTCGCTCTCCTGCGCAGGCAAGAAAAAAGATCCAAGGGACGTCGTGCCCTGCGAGCAGAAGCAGTGAACCGCTGAGGTACCCGGTACTCCTGTGGGTTGCCACGGATCACTGACAGGCTTCCGTGCGTCGCCACTGTGACTCGGGGACTTGCCAGTTGTCCAGACTCAATTCAACAGGGTGAACTGGGGGGAAGGGGCAGTGGGAGGAAGGAAGGAAGGAAGGAAGGACACACCAAAGGACTAGAGCCAACGGAGACTCGACACCTTTAACGCAACGAAACTGCAATCATTAGTTCAAAATAACCGTGGTTTTTTTGTGCTCGCGTGTACTGTTGGGTCCCCTGCTGGCCCAACGGTTTGCAAAAATTACTGAGTCGTCGCTTCTGATCTTGGTAGTGTCCAGGTAGAAGTCGATAAGATATGAGTGCTCACCTTTTCGTGACACTTCATCGATAGGACGATCGCCAAAATTAATTTTTTTTTTAATGGGAGACACCTCATGACGTAGCAGGAACAGGGGTCAGGCATCGTCGAGGATATTTTCAAGGGCTTTGTTGCAAACAGAACAGTGCAAAGTAAGCATTAATATGAAGTTAGCGTGCGTGAGTCCCTGGCCCTAAATCAAGTATTAATCAAGAAACAGCAGGCAGGCTTGTCTGTTTTTATATGGAAGTTGTTACCGTAATGCTTCTGTAAAGCGGCCCCTACGTCTCGCACCTTGGATGAGATTGGTGAGGGCTTATCAGCCACATCGAAAATCTCACTCACTTGCTCTTGTTTGTCAAGTTTCACCTCCAAATTATCGAGTCTTTTGATTGTTTCTATTTTACTGTTTTCAGGAGCATTATTCAATTTCCCTTCGTTCAGTTTCCATCGTTTGTTTTGTTGCATTAGGCTTGAATTCTCATTCATGAGCTCATTTACTTTGTGAAACAGTTTATCAAAACTCTCCTAGATTACAAGCTTCTATATTGTGTCCTCTCATCCTCCTATGACGAGGTCAGGGTAGGTAACACATCACGTGACCAAGCACACCCCGTTTTACTCCGACTGTGCAGCAAGAAGAAAAAGTGTGTTGATGGGTGGATAGCCTTAGCTTGGCAGTGATGCAGTCAAGGAACTATTGCCTAGTCCTCCTAGATGCTCTGAATGTTAGAGAATAGAAATGTTATGAAGAAGGCGAGGGGTTTGAGGTAAGGTCAGATGCTTTCAAAAACGAGCGCAGAAGAGGGTGGTTGACGCGTGAGTACCGCAACAAAGCTGAATTCTGCCGAACAGTTCGTAAGAGGATAACGCGGTCTCTTCTCAGTAACCGTCGCTTGATTTTGCATGACGGAAGGAGGACAGGATGTCTGGCGGCTTAATGTGTACAGGAACAGCGGATCGGATCACAGGGCTAAGCATTGTTATATCCCGTGATAACACGGGACGAACTAGCTGTTGACTTTTTCCGGCAAAGAGAACGAGCGAGGGAGCGAGAGAGAGAGAGAGAGGTCAGTGGACCAGATATACATTTTAATGAGTTAACGACACGAGGAAAGCACCATGTTAGTCGTCTGCCATCCCTGCATGTTTTGCACGTGAAGAGTCTGGACATCATTACGCATCTCCCCACCCCTCATTCCCACCCCTCAGCCAACTTTCCCGTCACCTAGATGACCAGTCAGTCTGGTTCTTGGTATGACCTAGGGAGGGAATTAGCTTCAAATATTCTCTCGGCTTATAATCGGCTTCTTGAAGATAAATACTAATTTATCACGGTCGTGGTTTACAACAAAGATTTGTTTTTCCGGACCGCAGACTCCATCCCTAACCCTCCCAGCCTGTTAAGAATGTACTCAGCAAAAATAAACCACTGACATATATTTTAATGTTTAAAAATGGACTGCATGGTATAATGTAAATATACAATGGGGGATATTATATTTTTAAAATTATGCACCTTCACTGTTGTTTCTACTGCTGGTTAAAGCCTGATTGCAGGGCTGGGGTAAACAAATCAGAAATACCGCAAAATCAGAAAACTAATAAAGCTGACGTCCTCGTGACGAGGGCACTCTCATAACTATAATGATTGGTGCACGTGCCCACAGTTTGGCTATTTATAAATATGACATAACTGTACGACAAATGACGAATTCGTCACAAAGGGCGACCTATAGCCAGTTTTTTTTTTCGAGTGCATTGTTGCACTGTCTTGGACTGCCATTTGTTTTCAGTTCTTCATTTCAGTAATTTGAAAGTTGAAAAACTTGCTGTGTATACGATCTATAATGTATACTGCACCATTATTTCTGCAACTCCGACGTGCATAAGATGTAATATTTATGCAATTCCTTGTTACGCACTCATACCTTGGTCGACTGTTCTTTTTTCAAATTGTTATTGCATAGCTCGTGTTCATATGAGCCGACGTACACACTGGGCTCACGTGTGACGTACTAGACGTATTTATCAAACCGCTTTTGTACATGAACCTGATTATGACACGTCACGCATGCTCTCTTAACAACTTTTCTTTATTTTTTAAAACTTATTTTTGGTTCTCAATTTTTAATTTCTGCCCGGTTCCATTCCTTCTTTTTTGTCTTGCCCGACTTTGTTTTAACATGAAAGAAAAGTTCTTGTCTATGATATTATTCCCCCACCCCACCCCCACCCCCATACATTCACCAATACCGTTTGTCGTGTATGTCCGCGACAGCGGAAGATCTAGTCGTTCAAAGATTTGCATTGTCCTCTTTGATTTCTGTTAATATTTTGTTTTCTTTCTTTGAAGTGTGTAACTGTTGCCCTTCCGTATTCTTTCTTTGTTACTTATTAATAATAAGAGAAATATACTAAGAAAGTTTTATGAGCTAGGCATCACCCCAGAACAGCAATGCCACGCGTTTGAAAATTTTTCGAAAAACAAAAGGATTCTAAAGAAAATATAGAAATCATACGTCAGTATACTGATGAATACAATGTATCAATCACTGGTCTTCAGATGAAAAAATAATTTTCTGACTGCTGATTCACTTTGGAGTTTTATGGTCCCCTGCGAGAGTGCACACCACTCTTCAATGTTTATCCGTGAAATAAAATAGTTCAAAGCCAGTTTACATCTCAATCCTCTCCACTCTGCCAGGGGGACTACTTTTAAAACAGTAAGGCTGCATTATATATCAGTTATTGCTTTGTTCAGGTTTTGTTGTGTACGGGTGTGTAACTTTATCTGCAGTACACTGCACAATTTCGGTTTTTTTTCGGGAATGGGTTTGCTTTGGAACGACTGCACCCGGGTTGCAGTTCTCATATTAAACGCGGTGAATGGAATAAAACTTTCTGTACAATGAATGCGATGCACTGGAATCTAATAAAAAACATGAAATAGTGTGCTAGAGATAAAAGTCTTGTTTTCTTTTTAAATCACCGTGTGGCTTTGTTCTCAGTTTTTTCTCCACAATGTGACGGTTTGTTAACCTTTTTAAAGATAATTGCACTAAGGAACAAACAAGATCATTTTTACAAATAAGTATAAAAATAAATAAATAACAAATATTGTGACACCAGTTTCTACTTCAAAATTAAAATCCATTTTTGTTGAAATTTAAGTCGTCTGAAACAATTTTTAAAAAATGTAAACACGGCTACACCACTCCTCCTCCGATATTACCTTCAAAATTTCTGTTTAAGCTTCAGTAGAGGGTAACGGGTCTGGAGGTAGTCAATAAAGGACAGTGTTTCATGTTTATACAGCATATGCTTACATCATGGAAATTCCTTCTATCTCACAAACAAACTCACCCACGCGCCTGATAATTTTATGTACATTTTTGTTACGGTCCAACGAGTAAACCTTTGCTGCAGTTGTCTTAATGAAGTCGGTGTCTGTTTGAAGTAGGACACTGAGTACGAGTCACTAGGTCTATGATAATGTATACTGGTCTTTTTTGTTCTTCCTATGTACATGTTTAATGGTATGGTTCACGAGTGTCCGTGTACATATAGTTTCAGTTCTGCTCAAAGGCTGTCATTGTAACAAAGTCAAATATTGTCAGGAATTAAAGATCACAAACTCAAATGTTTTGTCGGGATTTTAATTCTCCAGCAGCCAAGTCTTTGTCCTTGCCTGTCTTAAATGAATGAAAGAAATATTAAATGAATGACTGTTCCTTGTTTCTTTCTTTCATCTATTTTTCTTCATTCCTTTTTTTTTTTTTACTGTTTCGTTCTTTGTGTATTCATGCATTGTTAATAGCTTTCACGCCACAATGCACGTGCATTTACAGGGTAGCTTCCAAAGCTTTGCTTTTCAGTAATTCATTTCTACACAGACATCAGTACGGGATTTAAAATCACGATTCACAGCGCGTGCTGTGAACAAATTCTACACTTTAAAAAAAAATGGAGAAAAGTTTGCGACATAGGACTAGTATAGTATTGAGTATAATGTCGATACCCTGACCGAGTGTAGTAACACCTGTTGGCAGGGCCTGCCGTCGGGGTTTTCTCCGGGTACTCCGGTTTCCTCCTCGTCACGCTCCCCTCATAGTGCGAAATCAGCTCAAGTAGAAGCACTTTCCCGCCAAAGCAAGCAAGCAACCCCAACAATTACTGAGACAGAGAAAGAGACGCGTCCGGTTGGTGGCCGCGACGTTGAAAATCTTCTGCCAAGAGTTCGAATCTCGGCTCCGACATACCTCTTTTTTCTAGATGTGACATCTCTTTACACGATTGATTGTCGGTGGTTTTCTCTAGGTACTCTGGCTGACTCCTACCTATATATATATATATAATTAAATAATTATAAATATATATATATATAAATGAGTGTGTGCATACTTGTTCCTACACGCCTACCAGGCCATTGTGTGACATCTCTGCGTTTTGTGTGTCTGTATGTCAAGCACATGAGACCGGCTGGTGTTGGGGATAGGCGCTGTATTAATGAGCTGTTTAATATTAAGGTCATGGTATTCAGAGAACAAACGAACACAATGGTGAGATTATTAAGACACTGAATGCCACAACCGCTAATAACAGACATAAAAAGAAAATAATAATAAGTAATAATGTAAATTTAAATAGCGCTTTACCCCACCATGAAAGTCTAGCTCAATGTGCTTTTTAATAATAATAATAATAATAATAATAATAATAATAATAATAATAATAATAATAATAATCTCAAAACAAAGAGTTCACTGTGTTTTTCGTTTAGCGTAGCTACTCATGTTAAGAAGGTGGTAGACTCTTAGTACCACCACCAAACTATCACTTCCTAGCCTTCTATTCTTCGTTAATTGTCTTTCGATAAAGAATGAGACACAGAAGAGCAAGAAACAGCATGACACGGAGACAATACTGATACACATAAACAGGATAATGTGGGTAGAATAATACTTAGACACTGAAAACAAATATTTAGTACTGAAGCAACATAATATTCTAAGCACAACATCGTGACACCGAAGTACTGCGAAAATATTGCTGTCAAATAAGTCCAGCTCAGGTGTAAGCACTCTTGATTTGCCAAAATTATTTTACGAGGTTCAAAACAGCTCGTTAGTATTCGAAACTCACGTGGTTACACCTGACATCTTGACCATTCATAACTCCTGCAAGAAAGCGAAGACAGCGATAAATAAAACACAAAGTAAAGACTAAGACTAGGCTTGACGGTCTATCAGACTGATTATGTTCTTATCACCTGGCTGAACTCAGTAGATACAATACTCCATCTCTGGATGAATAAGCCTGTTCCCACCCACCCCTTCCTAGCTCAGGCATGAAAATATCACCATTCACTGATAGAGGTCACAACACTAATATCACCAGTTCACACATGCGTTCGTCATCCAGGCTTTAGCCATTGGCAGAAATGTGAACGTATTTTGATAAATAATTATAATAATAGTGAAGGTTTTTATAGCGCATATTCACACTCATAGAGAGCATGCTCTTAGCGCTTATCAGGGTTTTTTTTCTCAAAATTGTCTCCAAGATATGGGGGCAAAAAAGCGAGGAAGTAAAAACCCGAAACAAAGCAAACCAGAACGAGACAAAATTATTTTCCCCATGAGGAAGAAAACCGTGTTTCCGAAAATGACTTGAAAGCAAGGTAGAAAGAACTTATTCGTCTACAGTAGAGGCTGGAAAAGACGATTTTTTTCTGTCTGTCTCTCTCTCACACATATATATATATACGTGTACGCACACGCACACACATGCGCGCGCATGCATTACAAGGAATTCCGATTGAAAGTTTCGTGCTCGTGCATACTAATGAAGAGAGGAGGGGGAGAGCAGCCTAGGGGTCTCTCTCTCTCTCTGCTCTGTGGCGATCAATATGCAGGGAACGGCAGGTAATGTTTGCCCATCGTTTTGTTGTGTTTCTTTTTGCTCTGTACGTGTGTCTTTTTTTGACAAAACTCTGAACTTTCTTGCTTGCTTTCGAAGTTTCCATACAAAATATTTACACACTTATGAATTAAACAGCGCCTGTACCTGGGGGAAAAAATATCGAGCTACCGTTTCACTGAATGCATCTAGAGAGATGTGCGTGCATATGATATTTATGTGTGTGTGTGTGTGTGTGTGTGTGTGTGTGTGTGTGTGTGTGTGTGTGTGTGTGTAAATTACCTAATACTGTAACTCTAGTGAAGGCAGTAATATATCACTAAATAAAAACAACAGTGGCTGTAGGTGAGCACTGCTCTCCACTCACTGTGTCTCTTCCCTTATCACCCTCCTCCGGCCTGAAAATAAAACACATTTGCACGGAGTAAAAATTTCTTTTTTAATGTCTGTTTCTGAAGTTCATGTATATTCTGGTTGATTCATTGATTACAATCGTTTGTGCATGGCACACGGCAAACATTAACCAGGGTATGAAGACCATCATCTCAGGACAGCGTACCACTAGACACCTAGGGTCGCCATGACTAGAAACTCTCCAGTTACCGTTCGTGATGGGTAGAAGCGGCAAGAAATCAGAGCTGATAAACTCATGAAGATATAAAAGGTTAATAGAGAAGGCAATGAAAGGAAGAGGAGAAGGGGTGAAGTACTGAGTGGGAGGAAAAGAGGCGGACAGGTGAGACATGTGATAGGCTTGAGTCAAAGAGTGTGTCGCGTTGTCTGCCCTTGGCTAGCGCCTTGACAATGACTCCTCACGAGCAGTGCGTGAGGCCCTAGCTTTGGTCCCTTGCCAAGTGCGCCGGCTCCGCCCCACTGGAAACCTGGCACGAGTCAAAAAGCCGATATCGAAGTGACAATAGAGCGAGTGGGGGTGAAGAGAGACGATGGATCTGTTGTCTGTGCAAAGGGACGACTGGGGGCCTCAAGACGAGCGGGTGCAGACTTCTTACCCACAAACCATCGACCTAACACTGCATACACGTCACCAAACAACACATAGAATAAATTATGTCACCGAATATTTCTCTAGTGTATTAGATAAATGTCAGCCCAAAACTTAAAGATAGTGGTCTGATATTTGAGAAGACACAGTTTCATGGTGTGTCAGCCTCATCATTACCCCAGCGCGGTAGAACCCGTCACAGGGCTTTGCGCATGACGGGACAGACGACCCAGTCCTAGAGAGATACAACTCAGTCCAAAATAAAAGCAAGGGCCATCGGCGTTTCACTCGAGGCATTTCCTTTTTCTTTTTTCTTTTCTGTTTTTTTTTTTATTATTATTTGAGCAAAAATTCGAGATGCGCCAAAGAGTTACAACAGAAGGGGGTGGGAAACTCTTTACTGGGAAGAGGCACTAAGCCCTAGTAGTCTGACGTACCCTTGTTACAAAGGGTAAACACCCAGGTGCAGACAGCGCCACCTAAACTTCAGGTCCGACAACTCGGTTTTATGGCTGCCTCCTTCGCTTTGCTTCCAGAAGTTCGTACTTTTTCGTCAAGTACTTGACATTCTATGAAGTATCCGAGTTTGTAACATCGCCAGGCCTGTCTTTAATGAAGTGTAGCAGAAGTCCCAAGACAGAGGTAATGTGGGTCAACAACAAGCAAGAAGCCCCACTTCAGCTACACGGGGAATGTACAGAGACTGACCGCTTCACCTACCTAGGCAGCATAGTCACCAAGGATGGAGGTGCAGATGAAGATTAAGAAGCAGAATAAATAAAGCCAGGCAAGCATTCCACATCCTGCGACCCATCTGGAATTCCAAGGCATTATCTCAGCATACCAAGATCGGCATCTTTCATACGAACATAAAATCTGTCCTTCTATATGGGTCTGAGACATGGCGTGTAACAAACAACATCACCAGGAAGATTCAAACATTCATCAACAGATGTCTGCGCCACATCCTAAACATCAGATGGCCCGAGAAGATCTCCAATGCATACCTGTGGGAGAGAGCCAACCAGAAACCTGCCAGCCAAGACATCAAGAAGCGAAAGTGGGGCTGGATCGGTCACACTCTGCAAAGTCGGCCGAAAATCTAACACGACAAGCTCTGGACTGGAACCCACAGGGGAGGCGCAGGGTTGGGAGACCCAGACACACGTGGAGAAGATCGGTCCACGGCGAGGCGGAGGCAGCTGGAATGACATGGGCCCCACTGGGGAGGGAGGCCCAGAACCGGGTTCGCTGGCGTGGTGTAGTTGTGGCCTATGCTCCACTGGTAGCGAAAAGGAATAAGAAGAAAGAAGAAGAAGAAGTTCCGCAGCCAGTCCGGAGTGCGAGACACACCCAGCAGCCGAGCGGAAGTAGGAGAGGAGTTTGCTCCCTTATGTGAGGTCTCTCGGTAATGGAGCTTAGATTTTTGTCCTGACGAACACACATTCAAGATGAAAATTTTGGTACCCCTCCTTACCGAACAGTTACTAACAATAGCAATAACAACAATTTATACAGCACCATATCACAGTATATGGACAATTTAATAAATTAATGGAATGGCAGGGTTGTTGCCCTGATGATGACACGCTGTTCTTTAGACCAAGATGTTGATGGGTCACAGTTTATTCTACAGTTATTTATCAAAAGCAGAATAGCTCTATCAAATATTCAACAACACAGATAAAATCATCAGGAGGTTTCTGGCATTTACACGATCATCAAGCAGAGAGAAGTTGCATTAATATGTTTAAATATATAACTGTTTGGCGGTAAGGTCCATCTCAGCGAGTTGTACAAACGGGGGGGGGGGACTGTCATTCCGTTAATTATGTGAAGACTGACTGAAAGTTAATTTCTGTTGACGAAATCCAAAAGGCCATAGGCAATAAAACAGTCCAACACAATGCCGAGGACGCCATCAAAAAGTAGAGGCCAATACAATGGGACTAAAATCACAACAAATCAAACCAGAAAAACAAAGCTGCGCAGACCTGGTCCCCTCCAGACTGTGCGGCGAAGGTACTACACTCTCTATGAAGTTATTAAGTGTCATTGCTGTAGGTTCTGTTGTTGATGGTGCCGTTTGCCATGGTTATCTGCAGGCCAGCTCTCAAGATGACACCAGTGGTCACGTGCAAAACGTCCACAGCTCCGTACAGCTTGATGTCGAGGGGCACTGGCGACGGTCTGACCTCCGCACTCAGTTGTTGGAGAAGCCTAAACTCGTGTAGGATCTGCTCCACGGTTTCCTACAAGAGCACACTGGGGGGGGGAGGACACCAGATGTAGCTTCAAGTATAGGTGGTGCTTTATTCCATTGTGCCCTGTCCTGAGATGTCGTGGAAAATTATCACCTGGTCTAATCCGGACTGATGATAGTAAGCTGTCTGTCTGTGCAAAGTCTCGATGGTCTTCATCTCTCAGGCTGTGTCTCCAGCCCCAAGTTTTGCTATTCTGTCAGCCTGTTCATTGTCTTCTCCTATAGTATCGTTTTTAGTCAGTTAATATTACTCTTTGCTGCTATTAGGTTAGGTAGCCTGTTATTGTTGGCAGTTTGCAGCACAGACATGGCATCTGCTGGAAACACCTCCCACGAGCCTGAGGTCTGCTGCAGACACTGTTTACTACGAAGATCAGGGCTTCAACTTCAGCTCTGTAGCTGTTGCAGTGAGAGCCTGTTGGCATGGCTACCGTCTGTTTCTGTCTGTCAGGGTGCTGGGTGTATACCCCAGTTCCTCCAGTTTGGATGACGTCCGTCGCTGACCTATCTGATCTGTACTAACCCATATCCATGCTTCCTGAGAATACTTTCTTTTAGATTGGGAAACACCACGGTTTCCTTGGCTGTGAAATAAGGAACTGTGATACAGATGGCAAAGCGGTTCTCTGTCACTTCCCAGGGAGGAGGATCGTTAGTGAGGACCTGGTTCTCTACCTTTGCAGGAAATCGTTTGTGGTGTCGTCTCTGCAGTGCCCGTCTCTCTCTCTCTCTCTCGCGAAACCTGATTTTGTAAGCCTGCCTGAAGATAGTTGTGTTTGTCTGGCACTCATTAGATTGTTTGAACTTTGCTTGTACTTAGTGACTTGTACCAGTGCCTTGCACTCTCGTCTCTTGCTAAGACATAGGATTGCTGTTATCTGCTCCATCTGTTCTCTTGGTGATGTTCTCAAGGCTTCAGTGATTATTCTTAGTGCTTATATCTGGACTTCGTCCAGGGTCTCTTAGTATGCCTTGGGTTCTATCATCCAAGCTTATCTTTTATTCAGGGTGCAGCCTTACAGTTCCTTGATACACGGTTCTGTGGATTATCTCATTGAAAACTCCACCCCCCCACCCCGAGTCTGTGCCAGCAAGCTTTCTCTTAAATTAAAATTTTCTTTCGGTCTTGCCTTCATGGCTGGCAATGTATTGCTTCCATGTCAGGTTTTTGTCAAACGTCACTTCGTAGGAGAGTCTGCTGATCTTCAAATTTCAGTGGCGTGAGCTCCATCATTAGTTTGCCATCTTGTTCTTTGGTAGAGAGTGAAAAAGGAGTTGTTGTTGTTGTAGTCTTGTCTCTGTTGACTGACACACACCAGTTGTCTGCACAAGCTGCGATTTTATTCAGAGCAGGCTACATCCTTCACGTTGCCGGTCGTAGGTTCTGTCTGTCTGTCTGTCTTCATTTGTTTATTTATTTGTTTATATTTATTTTCATTTTAGCTTGTTTTTTTGTTTTCTTATTTTCCTTGTTTCTTTTCTCACGCATTTATGCATATGATAACGTAGCCTTAAGCACGGTTATTTATGGATATAATTTATATGTTATGTTTTATTATAAATATAACACTCGCACTCCATGTTTCTTTTTTCAGTCCATGAAACAATAAAACACTTGGTCACATGATAGTGAGCTTAGTTAGCATGTCTTCCGGTTTAGAAATGTATCAAATAGTCGACACGCGACATCAACACCATTCTTCTGAGTACAAGAACTAAAAATAAACATAATTATTTGAAAAAAAATAAGATCTTGGTGTCTGAAGCTATAAATATTACTAAAAAAGTAATTTGGCTTTGGTCATGATAGTAATTGTAACAAACAAACACTTTGATCGGCAAAAGCTTTGTTACGTGAACATATAAATTGACGACAACTAAAGCGACTCGATGAATAAAATAGATGTTTTTTTCTACAGATAACGGAAAATGGACTTAAAATAAATATCCTGTCAGTCCTAATTCCCACGATGGCTGGTTGGTTGATTTGGCGGGAAAGTGCATGCACGAAGAGAGGATTTTACATTAGAAGTGAAGAGAGAGGTGGAGGTGTACCCGGAGTAAACACCCGACGGCAAACTCTGCGAACAGGTGTCACATACAGAAATTATCCAAGGGAGAGATCTGAACCCAGGGCCTCTATCTTCAGTGGTTACAATATTGTTTGTCATGATGGTACAATATATGGCCCTCTCAACTGCAGTTCATGTTAATTTAATGAGTGGATGATTATTTTGAACATTCATATTTTCTACTGATCTTTATTTATTTTTCATTTTTGTTAGAAATATGTTAATATGTTTCATTGTTCACAGAAGGAGGATATGCATGTTGCAAAATATGTCCTATCAACATTCCATATGCCGATACAAAAGGTAAATGAAGTTGATCATGAAATACCTCCTTGACTTGATGTATAAATGCATTCACGTTGATTCCAGCCTGTAATGCAGAGGAATACGCGTGTGTGCGTGTGCCTGTGCTTGTGCGTGAGAGTTGATTGTTAGGCTACACGTGCAAGACTTGCGAAGCTGATATAGTGCTGCCTCTGTCACTACTTCAATCTGAGACTGGCCTGGAGATGAATGTCTACTGTGAGCTGGTAAAATGATTAAATCATGATGTAAGATCTTTTTTTATAAACAATTGAAGGTGAGCTGTACATCAGCTTAGTGAATGAGTTTAGACATTGTTTATTTACATTTCACGACAAACACGTATTTTGGACCAATTACACTACTAAATTCCCCTAAAGGCATGTAATCTGTTTTACACTGATCTTGATACAATATTATTCTATATTTAGGAAAAATCTTCGTTGGTGTATAGTTCACAAGTGTTTTATTTACAGCTTGTATCGTGACACGAAATTATTTTGCTTACAATTATCACAAAAAAAGAAGAAGAAGACTGGAGACATGCGCGCGCGAGTCTGACATTCAAACAGAGCTGCGAGATTATACGATGAGTTTATTTTCACAGAAACAAAACTTCTTGCACAGAACAACATGCATTTCACTATTTTCTTAATTGGCTATAAGCCCAAGAAGTTTAAAGGTTAAGCTGAAAAATAAAAAAAAATAAAAATACTACTTAACACAAAAATATTGTTCGCACAATAACGGAGGAACATTAGACACTATTTTCACATAAAATCAGATAAACCTGATAAAAATATTTCACATGCTTATCTAACACAGAGTGTGAGTATTCAAATCAGGCCGTAGCATTTGTAGAGATACGGTGTTTCTTGAAGAGAGCCCAATTAAACAGAGATATTTGACTATTTTATGAAGTGTATTTGTTATTTACAGTTTTCAGCTGGTAAAATTTACAGTGTTTGGGTGATGTACAGAACATCATGGAAGAAAAAAGGTTTTGGTTGGAATTGAACATAGAAACAAGCAACGATTTTTTCCTGTACCTTTTCTAATTCTCACGATGGAACATTTTTGTTTTTGTAAGTATATCAAGGTGTTATAATTGCTGTACTGGTGATTAAAGCGATTTTAATTGAAAGAAGCAGTGAGGACTAACAAGTCCTGTATTTCTCTTTTTTTTTGTTTATATGAACTTCCAAATAATTTGAAAGTTATTTCTTAACTATTTCATTTGTGCATAAAGATTTAATTTCTCATTCTTTTTCTGCTTGAAGAGTCTCTTCAAATCTTCAACTGACAGATTACAAAACGAGTCACGTGCCTGTAGCGTGTGCTGCATATTCTCCACACATTCTATTTTCCATTTCTCCTGCCTCTGTTTTTGCCTGCATGCACATTACCCACAGTGCTTCGCCCCCTTCTGTTAACAATACATGGTTAAAAGAAATGTTCTCTAGTTCTGCAGAAGTGCATACACATTGCATAGACACTGACTTTTACCACCTTTTGAAACAAATTTTGAAAAATCAGTAGAAAATGCTAAAGTAAAGGTACATCAAACATTAAACAGAATGTACTTTTATTCGACTATTACAGTGACACTGCTACGAATCTTAAACAGTTATGGCAACATTTACATAATATTCTATAGACCATCTATGCCTTGTATTCGTATATTCCTGCTGGAACTATGTAGAAAGACATAAAAAGATATTACCCTTACTTAATTAATGGGTGCAATCATACTTATCTGATGAACTTTAATAATACTCTATCATATAAATATTTTTTAACTCTAAACATGCAAATAAACGTGAAAATAAGTTGGATGTTGGCAAAACCCTTGAACTAGATGTCGGTTTTTTGATCTGCAAATCTATTAATAAATAATGAATTAAACGCTTTTCAATATAGATATCAGAAAGAAACATGAAATTTGACAATTATAACATTTAGACTCGCTGATTATTGTTTAGTCCTCTTTGCAGACCTTCCGTCATGTGCAAATAAATTTTAACAAAGGCTCTCATACATATGCCTACATTACTTTGTCATTAACATAATATGTATTTATCAAATATTTTAAGATTAATTTTAACACTAATTCTTGTAGAAATGGTTGTTATCTATACTAGCACTTATTGGCATTTTAGTTACTCTTAAAATGAAACAGTTTTCAAAATCACAAGACCTGCCATAGATTCAACATCCATACTGGAAACTTGTACCTTCATCTTTCCAAATATTTCAAATTAAAAACTTTTAAAGGGATTTAAGCGAAAGTCTTATATATTTTATATCCGTCATTATTTGTACAGAACAGTATACAACATTGCCTGTACGATTTAACTTTCCTTGAGGAGTTCACAACCATTCTTCCTCATAACCACGAGGCCCATAAGGCCTCGTTTTGAAAAGCCAGAAGAGCGGCGCGTGAATAAGGTCTATGAGAAGAAATAAAACAGCACGACCTTCAGGTTCAGTTTCTGCGATCAGTGCGAGAACGACAAGCCCTCGGCTGCTCCTCGTCAACATGTTTGGCTTGTTTGGCCCAATGGCCCATGGTCCATGGTCACAGGTGTGTCTTCGGCCCGACTCCAAGATGCTCCCCGCGGCAAGAAAACGCAGCTGGACCTGAACTTGACTCTCATCTCGTGAGGGTCGGATGGTGCGAGGCAGCCTCCCTCATCAACCAGATGACACAGCTGTCACGTGGTAAGACTCTGGTCTCCAGTTTACATTCTCGCCAGCTGAAACCTATTTTTACCGTGAGAGCGGTTTTATTGGTATTCCAAACACTAAAGACACTTCGGCAGCCTTATTTTCACTTTTAACTGTGTAGTAAAGACATTTATGGTAAAGACATGTATTGACATACGAACGCTCATGCATCTTGCCACATACATTTCTGTACTTTTATGAATTATTTACGGTTTTCCAGCTTTAAAATCTCACGCATGTCTGCACAAAGATATCTGTATCTTTCCACACCTTCTGTGTTGAAATCGCTGCGTAAAGATATGGCTTGTGTTATGGAACATGCTGAAAGGCCTCCCGCAGGTGTATCTTCTATCAGGCCTGTTCCGTTTATTACGAGAAAAGCTGTCATGTGCAAGGATATTTTTGTTCGAATGAACATTCAAGCACCAGGCAATGCAGCTTCACATTTATTCTGTTCACACCAAGTTTTTTTAAGTATCTATTTTTCTGTTTACTGGAATTTTATAAACTTATGATGACGAGTTTCATGGATGCCAGGTATTTTCGCGTCGCTGTACTTTTCTTTCTTCTTGTTTTATTTTACAATTTTTCCTTCTCTTTCTGTAATTGATTTCTGTCTGTCTGTCTGTCTGTCTGTCTGTCTGTCTGTCTGTCTGTCTGTCTGTCTGTCTGTCTGTCTGTCTGTTTGTCTGAGCATGTAATTTTTACATAACCACGAGTCCTTTGCCTCGTCTTAGCTCCACTTAGAGGCTCGACGAAGAGAAGAAATGATGTAACACGACCTTTAGGACGATTTCCTGCAATCACAGGGGAACAACAAGCCCTCGGCTGCTCCTCGTCAAAATGTTTGGCGTGTTTGGTCCACAATCCACTGTGTCGGGTGTGTCTTTGGCCTGGCTACAGGATGCTCCCCGCGGCTAGAAGACCCATCCAGTTCTGAACTTGACTCTCATCTCGGACTAGTCACGTCCTGAGGGTCGGATGGTGCGAGGCAGCAGCGTGTGCCGAGCCTCACCCTCCTCGCCCATCAACCAGAGGACACAGCTGTCACATGGTAAGACTATTATCAACCTGCGTTCTCACCATCTGAAATCTATTTTCACTGTGAGATCATTTTGTAATTGTATTCCAAAAACTAAAGACATCCCGGTGGTGTTATTTTCACTTGTAGCTGTGAAGTAAAGACATTGATTTATGGTTAAGACATGGTAAGGACATACGAACGCTCATGCAGCTTGCCACATCTCTGTACTTTTATGAACTAGTTATGCAGGTTCAGTGTTAACGCCCCACGCACGTCTACACAAAGATATCTGTATATTTCCTCACCTCCTGTGTTGAAATAGCTGCGTAAAGATAGAGCCTGTGTTATGGAACATGTTGAATGGTGTCCCGCAGGTGTATCTTCATTACGAGAAAAGCTGTTGTGTGCTAGGATATTTTTGTCCGTTAAATACCAGGCAATGCAATTCACACTTTTTTTCACAACATTATTTTAGTTGGAATTTCCTAAAGTTGTATTTATGATGACTGTCAACCCGCCGCGTTTCTTTCTTTGTGTATTTTCTTTTCTTCTTTCTCTTTCTTCCATTTTCCCCACTTTCTTTCGCCGAAGAACACTTTAAAGAATCAAACTTAAGTCAATATATTCAAGTGCACCTCACATAATGTTATCTATCCATCTACTGACACGCTGTCAAGTACAGTCAATCACAATCGTCATTGTTGCGAAACGTTTGTAGTTGCAGCAATGACTGTGACATCTGGCAAGAGGAGCGGGTGGCCCGACACCTCACCGCGGGTCCAGTCGTCTTGCTGACAGAAGTGGAGACTGATGCAGGTGTCCAGCCTCCCAGCTGTCGAATGCTGTTGTGTGGAGACTGCCACGTGTCCGCAGCTGTAAGCTGTCCAAACCTTAGGCAACAATCTGTTGATTCAGTGGTGGTGTTGAACTGACCCCATGGAAGTGGTTAGACGAGACAACATAGGAAAGGCAGAATAGAACATGTCGCCTCACTCTCGTCCTCATCAGCTAAATCAAGAGAATATTTTTTGGTGGAGGTTCTGGAGTAGGAAGTCCCTCACCATGTAAAACTGGTCTCAATGCAGACAGAATGTTGGGTAGACTTTTCTCGACTTCTTTTGCTTCGCTATCCTGCCGGAAAGAGTAGGAACCAAGCAGAAGTAGGAACCATTTGTGTGGTTGTTGTCTCTCTCCACACCATGGGAACTGCAAACGGCATTGATGTTCTTTTGCCATTCAACTACTATGAAAGCTTTGTTACACATGTAGCACAGCATATATGCGGGGGCCCAAGGTTTTCCTGGTCGCCAGTCTTGCATCCAAAGTATTATAGATGATTTGCCTTCTTCACTTTAGAAGTGATACTTTTCTTCAGGTTGGCAAGTGTCGCTTCCCCACAAATATAACAAAAACTGCCCACGGTATTAACAGACTTTCCATGCATTAGTGTTAGCTAAATGGATAAAATAATAACAATTTTATGTAACAGTAGCTTAAACTGTATCCCACGAAGTCTGAAATATTTTAAATCTCAACCTTTGTGACTGGGCTATATATAGTAAGTACACTGCTGACGTCAGCTTACTTCAGCAGCCGCCTGGTAAATGATACAATAAACTATGGTTGATGTGTTCATGATGGTATTATATAATGTGATGCAATATTACATCATTCTAGGCTTATTTAGGATGTTGTTACAGTTCTACTGGATAAATTTACACGGAAAACATAGAAAATGTTTTATATTAAATATCTTCAAAACGATAGCCAATAACAATTTTCATGGTCATATTCGTGTTCAGCTCACGAAGATACTACAGGCTGGGACCTTTTTGAATCAGTAATAATTTCAGGACAAAAAGGTTTATTGGTAGCACTGAAGGAGAAAAGGAAGGAAATAACCTAAGCTTGCTACGAAGTGTTGCGAGAAAGCTGAACTGTGGAGGTAAAGACCAGACAATAAGAATAATAACGAACATGACACTGCTGCTCCTTGGCCCATCTTGACTTTATGTTTCGTGAGTCCTTAATAGTACTGAAAGCAGTGTAAAAGTCAAAGGTCAGTACTACAGAGGAAGAAATGCAGTGACAACAGATATGTAGGCAGTGAGGAGAGAGGAGCAGATATTAGAACCAGGACGAGATTATTTACTGGAAGAACATGCTGAAGAATTTACAAATGGGGTTACAATCTTTAAAAAAAAATCAAAGTGCAGATTTTCTGGTGGTTTCGCCACTAGATGGCACTGCTGACTCAAGGAAGCATTTGTTTACGAGAAGCCTTTCGCCTTGAATGATTTCTTTTTCTTCCAGAGCAGCTTTTATTTTATATCATCCTTTATTTCATATTTTGGAAAAGGAGGAGGAAAGGGATAAAAAAAATGTTCTAATGTTGTTTTTAAGAATTGTGTGATTTTGCAGAGACGATTGTATTTAAGGATGGTGTTAGGAGACTTTGTCAGAGATTGTTGGCGGTGGCTGAGGCTGGAAGGCGGGTCCATCACAGTGATGCTGGGGGCTGGTAGGCGAGGGATAGCGGCAGACGCCACCAGCCTGTGTTGTTTGTGAAAATAGTCCCTGCCCTCGACAGGGTAACCAGTCGCAGACAGGGGCACGTCAGCAAGAACCGAGACATTTTGAGAATCAACACCAGGAGGCATTTGATCTGTTTGGGAACACGATCGACCGCCTTGAGCCTAAAGGAGATGAACAACAGCGTGGTTTCGAGACAATGACAGCACAGGTACGATAGGATAGATGAGCAGGCGAGTTAGGATAGGGAGGGGGAGGGGGAGGGAAGGGGATCGGGGGTAGAGAAGGGAGGAGAGGAAGTGAAAGAGCGTATGCATGTTGGGGAAGGGACGAATATTTTCATTTTCATAAAAGATGACTGCAATATTTAGAAGTGGAGTCGCCCTGGATCTGGGGCTTGTGCTGTTAAAAGTTCAAACCAGTTCATAGTGATGAGAACTGGAGAATATTGAACGATAGAGACTGTTGTTTCATTGAGGCTGGTTGGACTGGAAACACAGAATTTTTGCAGATCTTCGCACATTATCCAGCCCGCTCAGGCGCCTTTCTCAAAGGTAAGTCACAACCCGACAAGTCTTTGAGAGTCTTTCTCGAAACCTGTTCCTTTTACTCCAGATTGCAACCTTTCCCTGCTTGCCACAGACTGCAAGCTCGGGGAAGAAAAATAAAAAGACGGACGTTGGCCAAACTGTAAAAG
The DNA here is from genome assembly GCA_004794655.1 of Marisa cornuarietis. NCBI lineage: Eukaryota > Metazoa > Mollusca > Gastropoda > Architaenioglossa > Ampullariidae > Marisa > Marisa cornuarietis. The sequence continues at coordinate 2,101,570 of SMMW01000524.1, forward strand.
TACCCTAGCATCGTTGGACACTTTTCTAGTCAAATAACTCCACCGCAGAACAAATAACAGCAGTAGTACTCTTATTCTTTTAGCCTCCTTCCACATTTTTCTGGTCAAATAGTCCGCCTACATCTCGAATTACAGTCAATTTGTTTTCTTTTGTTTCAAACATTATGGCCTTCATGAATCGGGTCAAAGCTGTGGTTTAGGCGAAATTGTCAGTAAACAATTTCTCGTATTTTGGTCGGACATGATTCAAAGTCTCAGCATATATATATATATATATCAGTATCTACATATACATATATATATATATACTTGACAGTTCTATTGCCTGTTCCTTTACATAATTAGTGTGTATAAATGAACCAGTTAATTTTCATGTGCTTTAATAATTTATTTTGAGACAGTAAGCATAAATGTAATGAGTGTACACGATGTGCTGTCTTCATTTGTCATGACTCATTTTCTAGCTCACCCAGACCTTGGGAGGGACACCCATACCTCTGAGACGGCCATTAGTTCGCTACAGACTCCTGACATTTTGTAACAGTCTTCAGACAGTTAGGCAAAACATATATAAATCGACATTTTAACTCTGCGGATTATTTTGAACTTGTTAACCACTTGTGTCTTCCCAACACGTGTCCCACATACTCCTAAAAAACATTTTTATATTTCCCACAGTCGTCACATCATTTTTCAACGTTCTCTCAGCGTTGTCCTCGCATTTTTCCTGTTCTCTCATTATGTTTCCGTCCAGGTTCCAATTTCCTTTTTTTCATCATATTACCAGGATTCTCCTTGCATTCTTCCACATACCCCGCCATACTGATAGATAGATAGATAGATAGATAGATAGATAGATAGATAGATAGATAGATAGATAGATAGATAGATAGATAGATAGATAGATAGATAGATAGATAGATAGATAGAT